>JAOVVF010000001.1:3219677-3231011 GCA_028565595.1 Duopalatinus emarginatus
CACACACACACACACACACACACACACACACACACACACACACACACACACACACACACACACACACACACATATTATTGAGAAATCAGAGATAACTCTTCCCACACAGGCGTGATTACGATGGAATAGTCAACCGCCTTAGGTTACAGGGGAGGTGTAGGTCAGGAAACGTACATAACGTGCTATAAAATTAACCATTTTCATACAATTCAACATTGTATCATAAAACAGTGTTTTAACACAGTAAATGTGTTTTAAAATAAATGCTATATTTTATTTAACGGATACTAAAAGAGTTAGACATTTAGCAGCCCCCCCCCGGTTCCCCGTACACATGAACCCGTCCGCATTTTTTATGCCGTCTGCGCCTGCGCACACCGCTCTCGCGTTCTCGGAGGGGATTTTGTTGAAAGGGTTCGGGACAGCATTGTGTTGCTCTGTTCGGTGGTTCAAAGACCGTTTTTATTTGAATTCATTTCGGTGAGTCTCACTCTATATTTCAGGGACACCGTCAGGTTGATGTAGTTGAGGTAACGACGTGTCCTGTGACTGTAAGATGGCGGATAAATCTGTCTTTAATTCTGATGGCGGTCTGGGCTGAGGCGTTAGCCGCCTGTTGCTAACGTGTTAGCTGAGGGTCTGCGGTAAAGAAATCCCAGCTCCTGTATTTGTCACGCATAAATAAGTTTAGTGGTTGAGTTAATATAGAGGAGGTTTTGATGTCCGAGTCATTTTGGGTGTTTAATTCTGTGAAGAGTGGCTGTTAAAGTGGACAGTGTGCTCCTCAGATGGGTTTAGGCCTCACGAGCTCCTCTGAGGTAGCATTGTTACAACGCGTCCTAATGGGGCTCGAGGAGGCAGCTACTGCGCACGCGCCCTCTGCAGCTAGTGGCGGAAGCGGTTTGGATATAACGGACACTTGTCTTCAATTCCTCCGTATTCCGTGTGTTTTAGTGTAATCCAGCTCAAAATGAGGCATTTTACTCTTTATTGCATTCTGTTGTAAGTTAACCGAGCAAAATACGTAAACATGATTTTATATAAGAGCGCCACAGACCTCGCGCATCGTTTGCGGAAGTGACTAGTCACGTGATCAGGCAATTCGAAATGTCTCCCTCTGTTGGAGATGGAGGTTATGTTAATTAATGTGGGGATTATTATTATAAAAGCAGCTGGAGATTATATTTTCCCCATCTTGTACTTAAGTTATATAGGGGTTAACATTATAGATGTGTTTGTGTAGTAACAGTATTTATAAACTAACACACCTTTAGGTCTGTCTGTGTTTAATGTTGATTTTGTGATAAACTATGCAGTGATTTTCTGCAATAAATATTGACTGATTTTGCTAAACTGTTACAGACTTGGTCAGCTAGTGTGTCTGTGTTCCTGTTTTTGTTGGCTGTATAAACCTATTAAACCTGTGTTAATAATAATTTTTTTTTTAAATAGGTGTCTTTTATGAATAATCAAAAGCAGCAAAAGCCAACGCTAACCGGCCAGCGTTTTAAGACTCGGAAAAGAGGTAAGCCTCCTTAGCTGGTTTTGAATAGATTTTTGATTTTGGTGATGTTGATGGGATGGTTGTAGCTCACTGTCTGTTTTCAACAGATGAAAAGGAGAGATTTGATCCTTCTCAGTTTCAAGAAAGTATCGTGCAAGGCTTGAACCAAACTGGCACTGATTTGGACGCAGTCGCAAAGTTCCTCGATGCCTCTGGCGCTAAGCTCGACTATCGCCGGTATGCCGAGACGCTCTTCGACATCCTGGTGGCTGGTGGAATGCTGGGTAATAAACCTCACATGGCATCCTTTTTTCCCTTTTTTTTTTTTTTTATTTTTTTTTTATTTATTTATTTATTTTTATATAAATGGGTCAGGTTTCCTCAGTACACTTCATCTGCCTTTTTTAAATATGTCAGTAGCCCCTCTCATAAACTAAACAAGCTCAGATTTGTTCCTGGCAGTTTGATTATTATTCATGATGCTGAAGCTCCAGTAAATGAGTGCTGCTGCACATTTTAATTGGCGTGATTGTTTCCTGTGTAGCCCCAGGAGGGACCCTTTCTGATGACTTGACCCGTACTGAGTACTGTCTCTTCACTGCAAATGAAGACCTGGAGACAATGCAAGCTTATGCTCAGGTGATTACTGGCTTTTATTAATGCACTTATTCTACAATGTTATCGTTTCTATAGTAACCACATGTTCACAAGGATATACAGCAGGTGCTGCCCACACAGATTAGGACAACTCTTGCTATGGTGATGTTTCCCTTTTACGGAAACTTTTCTGCAACAATGTTCCATGTTAAATGTAATTAAATGTAAAGTCTTGTTGTAGTAATTGTTAGTTTTGTCATGAGCTGTTCGTCTAACAGCACATCACAGTTCTGGGTTAAAATTTGTACCTGTTGTAGGTTTAGGACAGAATTTTGAGTTTAGTTGTACTCTACTCTTCATCACAGATTACTCTGATGGATGTCTCAACTGACGAACCTGTTGGATGTGATGGGTTTTTTTTTTTTCGTTGTCCTTGTTTACTGAAATTAACTGTTGGTCTCTAGGTTTTTAACAAGCTGATCAGGCGGTACAAGTACCTGGAGAAAGGGTTTGAGGAGGAGATCAAGAAGGTAAGGAGAGCTTTCAGTTCCTTAGCAGTTCTCTTGCCTGTTATTCGGTGTGCGTGTCTGACCTGTTCCTAAAGACCCTGTTTGTCTAGTCGATTGGCTCAAAGCTGTAACTCGTGATGCAGTTGTATGCGTTTGATTAAGCGGTGAGAATTTGATTAAGCTGTGAGAATTAACTTTTCTTTTTTTTTGTGCTCCCGAAGCTGCTGCTGTTTTTAAAAGGCTTCACAGAGTCCGAGCGTAACAAGCTGGCCATGCTGACGGGTATCCTGCTGGCCAATGGGAATATATCAGCGTCCATCCTGAGCAGCCTCTTCAACGAGAACCTGGTCAAAGAAGGTAACACCAGGCTGTAGAATATTAAGATCCGTTCCTGACCAGTACATCAGTAGACTGGTGTAATTTTACTGTTTATGATTTGATCTCAGAATGACTTCAGGACTCACTAAAATTAAAACTGACATCTCAATTTAAAAAGTATTTATATTGCTTTGTCCTACTAGACCACTGACTTGGACAATTTATACTGACTAATGCAATTTAACCAGCCAGTGAATTTAGTGGTGAAGTGTCTGAATGCCTTGGTAATAGATTCAGCAATGGATGAATTGGTAAGGATAAATAAGGTATTAATGGCAATCGTGTGATTGCAGGTGTTTCTGCTGCCTTCGCCGTTAAACTGTTCAAATCCTGGATCAACGAGAAAGATATCAACTCCGTCGCTGCCAGTCTGCGTAAAGTCGGCATGGACAACAGGCTGATGGTAAAATTTACACTCATTGCATCTGGAGAAATTAAGCCTTTAACAGATATTTAACGTTTACTTATTGTCTGAAATGTTGAAGTAACGCTGGTGAATCCCAGTCATTTACTGAACACGCAGAGAAAACATAAGTCCATAACTTGATTTTTTTTTTTTTTTTTTAGTGAAGCACGTGACCTGGAGTGTCTGAATCTTCTATTCAATTAAACATTTGCAGTTTTCAATTACTGTCAGTCAGTATACACTAAACCTAGAATATGGTTTGGATGTGAACAAAACCATTGGACAATTTTAAACGTACACAATAATTCCTTCTTTATCTCAGGACATGTTTGTGTTCTGAAATGTGCTTTGTGTGTGTGTGGTTAGTGGTTTATTGAAATAAAATGCAAACTTGACTAACCCACCCCTTAAAGCTCACCAGTTCTGCAGCATGAGAATTGTGGCTGTACTATAACTATCACGTCTGATCCAAGTCTGGATTTTATTTTCTTCTTTCTCTTAACAGGAACTCTTTCCAGCTAACAAGCGAAGCTGCGAGCACTTCTCCAAATACTTCACAGACGCTGGGCTGAAGGAGCTCTCCGACTTCGCTCGCAATCAGCAGTCCATCGGCGCTCGCAAAGAGCTGCAGAAAGAGCTACAGGAGCAGATGGCGCGTGGAGAGACCCTCAAAGACGTGAGTGGTCAATCTTGCGAAGGACCGATCTGTGTGCTGTTTCCTTTGCTCAGTCTTCTCTCTCCCTCACACCACAGATGATTGCGTACGTCCGTGAGGAGATGAAGAAAACCAGCATCTCTGAGCAGACGATGATCGGCATCGTGTGGACGAGCGTCATGAGCTCCGTGGAGTGGAACAAGAAAGAGGAGCTCGTCACAGAGCAAGCCATCAAACACTTGAAGGTGTGAGGCTGATTCATGTTCGGGTTCATGTCGACGTGCGAGTTCTATCAAACGCGTTTACCATTTCTATAGTAACAATGTGTTCGCTTGGTCAGTAGACATGAACCCAACTGACTTCCTCTCTTGTTGCTTGTTGCAGCAATACAGCCCGCTGTTGAAAGCATTCACGACACAGGGCCTGTCTGAACTCACGCTGCTCCTGAAGATCCAGGAGTACTGCTACGACAACATCCATTTCATGAAAGCCTTCCAGAAGATCGTGGTGCTGCTCTACAAAGGTGTGTTGAGTGGTGATTAGTTTCTTGTGTTGTGGCTTTGCTGGTTTGTGTCGGCCTTGGATGCCTCCGATTTGTTAGATTGACTTTAGTTTTGTGTGTAGCTGACGTTCTGAGTGAGGAGGCCATTCTGAAGTGGTACACCGAGGGGCACTTGGCCAAGGGCAAGAGCGTCTTCCTGGAGCAGATGAAGAAGTTTGTGGAGTGGCTGAAGAATGCAGAGGAAGGTAAAGCAGCTTGACCTTGATCTCCTCCCACATGTCGGGTGCAGGTTGTAGTTTTGTGCTGTAACTATCGCCCCAAAGCACAGTGATACTGAGGTGTGTGTAAAGAGGAGGAACATGTCAATAAAGGGGAGGTGAATGATAGACTTTGATCAGATGTCTTGAAACCAGTGTAATAATGTTAGACATGTCTATCACTGACACGCCCTGCAGGTTCCTTTGCTTCCTGTAAGCCTAGTTACAGCTGTTACTCCTGATGCACCTTAAGACATCTGGATCTGCAACATGTGTTGTCTCGTTTCAGAGTCTGAATCTGATGAGGAGGAGGGAGACTGAGATGCTTCAGCCACTGCCGGACTCAGCAGAATGTTTTTGTTACGGAAAAAGTGCTCGTCTTTCAGAGTTTTACTTTATCCCCCAGACCCCCCTGCCCGATTTCATTTTCTTTTTTTTTCTACCTCCTGGGTTTTCCCCCCTTCAACCATAACACTTTAGATGTTGTTTAAGGGCTTTGTAATGGTTCATTTTAACAGATTGTTTTGTACCTGATCTTAAAGTTTACACTTGACACACTGAATTGGCAAACCAATTTTTTTTTTTTTTTGTATTTTTGGATTTCATAAATTATACAAAGATCACGGTCACAAATTTTACATTCCGTTACTTCCCCCCTCAAATGTGGCTGAAAGGCACGAGTTAAGATCTCTCGCCATCATTGTGGATTGGACCGAGTGAAAGGCCAAACCTGGTTAAAGCCCCTGACCCTCTGTAGAAACATCACTAGCTTCACCAACTAGTCTCCTTCAACTAGTTGTCTTTAAAAAAAGAAAACACTTGACTATCTCCACTTTGATTTTTCTGAAATTTCTTTAATCCTGTTTACTTTTTTTAAAGAAATAAAAACAAGAAATTATCAAGTGCCTCTTAAATTGTCTGTCTGTTTTTAAACCTGCTGTCTTGTTTGTTTGTTTTTCATAAAATATTGTTTTTTTTTTGTTGTTTAAATCAGAAAAGACAATTTTTGTTTTATTTTCAAGTTTCTTAACTAATTTGAGATCAGTTTGTCACACAGGCTTCAAAGTTCTTTTATTGTACAAAAAAATACAGAATAGTTTAGCAGCTTTCTGATGCTCATGTGCAAAGACAAGTTCAAGTAAGTTGAGGTTTTCAACACTCTCTCCCTGCTGAGCTCATTAGAGGTAGACCAACACGCCACACAGTTCTAAACACTCTACTGTACGACCTGCTTGCTGCATTCGATCAGTGTGTCTGTACTGTGATAAAGGGGGGTGAGAACAGGTTATGTTCATCAAACATACACAATGTGCAATACGTGAAAGAAAACATGCGGATTTCATCACTTGGTCAACCTTCAATCAGCCTGATAATCATTATTATATTGATATCGAACAAACTTGAGTTCGGCTCAGTTAAAAGTCCTGATGACTGTATAATCGATAACTGTTCTTGGGGTATGTACACCAGAGTGCCAGGAAAAACCGGTGGCTAGTGTTCTGTGTTCCCCTGGGACACACCCAGACGTCTCTGACAGGTGAACAAGATGTGTGATGAGTTCCACCTGTTCATGTCCTGTATTCATTCTGACGGGTTTGTCCTCTTCTAACAGGACAATGGACCACCACACACATAGACACCAGATTATGGTTAGAGCAGCACTCATCTGAGTTTGGGGATTAGTCATGTGTGGTGAAGAAGCTGCCCACAGCTCTGGGCATGAGGATTCACTGCCGCCCAGTGGTCACCGGTGTGTGTGTGCGTCACTGCATGGTGGTCAGTAAAGTAACTGTTCGAAAAGGACAAACCCGTCAGAATGAATACAGTACATGAACAGGTGGAACTCATTACATATAGTGTTCACCTGTCAGAGACGTCTGGAGGTGTCCCAGGGGTCCAGTTGAATGACACAACCACCACCACCAGCCTGTGCTGGTCTGTACCAGTTTTTTTGGCACTTCAGTGTATTGCACACAACGCTCAGTGTCACCTGTGTTTGATTTGAGTGAAACACTAATCTCATACACTACAAATTAGACTTCTGGTACAATAACACTGTACTGTAAGTTTTTAAATGAATAAAGTTGACAGACGGATTAATATTTATATGAAATACGAGCTTTTTAGAGCTGAGATGTTTAAAACTTTAATGCACAACAGTGATAGTAAATCCTGCTAAGTGTTTGAGACACAGATGATACTTCACACGTCTGTCTGACTGA
Source organism: Duopalatinus emarginatus (assembly GCA_028565595.1). Taxonomy (NCBI): domain Eukaryota; kingdom Metazoa; phylum Chordata; class Actinopteri; order Siluriformes; family Pimelodidae; genus Duopalatinus; species Duopalatinus emarginatus. The sequence continues at coordinate 3,226,708 of JAOVVF010000001.1, forward strand.
CTGCATCTTACGACATCGTCCTTTTTAACCGGGACGAGGTTGACGTTTTTCTAAAGTAATAACCTGATTTTAATCTTAAGTTCAAAACTTATGATTTGTTTTAGTTTTACATTTTCAAAATATTTTTACTATTTAACACTTCAGACCTTCAAAAGCAGCCCTGTTACCATCTCACTCCATTCAGTGGGAACAGTCACCATTTCACAGACTGGTGTAAATCCATCCAATATGGCAACCCGAATCTACGTCGCCTACTGACAGCAACCTCTGCAGCACACACGGGTTTGGGTTACTGTCCTGTGACCCATGAGGGACACGCGCACACGTGGTGGTGTTTTTTAAGGAGAGGCTCATCCAGGCTTCTGAAATAACCTCCTGCCAGGTGCTGCTTTTACACACACGGCTCTGGTTACACTCACCAAGGAACACAAGGGCAAACACACAGGTTTGTAAACGCTGGGGGGTAAAAGTGCATCTCGTCAGTTTTCGTCCTTCTTCTGTCCTCGTTTTTTTTTTGTTTTTGTTTTTTTGGTTTTAAAAAGTAAATATACACCAAGGCCTCTGGTTCTGTCCATATGAGGTGAAGAGAAAGTCTATACATGTAAACATGGAGGTGCTCGAGCAGGCTGAAGATCCTCACACACCTGGCTTCTCACCGGCTCGCATCTGCAAAACACACACACATCCTGTTATAACTCACTTCAATAAACCTACATCAAGCTTTGTTCCATCCACCACCAAGAACAGGAGCATACTGCCCATAATCTGGAGAGGTCAGATCATGCACATCATCTATTAACTTCTAGATTAGATTACTTGAAGTCACCTAAAGCTGGATAGAAACCACCAAACTCCAGTTTAGTCCAAAATGCAGAAGCTAGGGTCCAGTCAGAGCACAGGTTCCTCCTGAAGACCACGCCTGGTTAATTCATCCTCAAACCCACAGGTTTTTACTACTACCACCATCTGAGGTGCTCAAGCTCCTCCAGCTTTACACCCCAAAAGCCACTGCTTTGTCTATCCTGAGGCCCAGACGTCCCCTACTCCTGTGATAGGCCTATAAGCTCCTCCACCTTCCATCCTGACATCCAAAAGCTTCTCTGACTCCTATAATGACTCTAATTCCTGTTTTGTTCACCCACACACTTGCTCCTCCAGAGCAAGATGACCTAAAGACCCATGACCTCCACCTGAAGAACCATGACCTCCATCTCCTCCTCCTCCTGCCATCCTGTGTTAACTGTATATAAAAACCCACAGATCACAGAACAGTAAATTAAATGTAGAAAATATCCAAACTGTCTTATAAAATCTGTTTTCTCCAGTGTGTGTGTGTGTGTGTGTGTGTGTGTGTGTGTGTGTATGTGTGTGTGTGTGTGTGTGTGTGTGTGACAGTTTATCTGCTGTCTGGAGGTCAGTATGGACGACATTAGAACTGTTCCTCTAACACACCTGACTCTACACATCAGCTCTCAGGACAGGTGTGTTAGAGCTGAGAAACACGAAACTCTGAGGCAGTGAGTCCACAAATCAGAGCTGAGAACAGATTTACTACACAACATACACACACACATATACACACACACATACACACACACGCATATACACACACGCATATACACATACATACATACATACACACACACACACACACACACACACTCTCACACACACTCACACATACATACACATACATACATACATATACACACGCATACACACACATACATACACACACACTCACACATACATACACATACATATACACATATACATACATACACACACACACACACACACACATACATACACATATACACATACATACATACACATATACATACACACAAACACACACACATACACACATACATACACATATACACATACATACATACACATATACATACACACAAACACACACACACATACATACATACACATATACACATACATACATACATACACACACATATACACATACATACATACACACAAACACACACACACATACATACACACACATATACACATACATACATACATACACACACATATACACATACATACACACACACACATACATACACATATACATACACACAAACACACACACACACACACATATACACATACATACACACACAAACACATACACTCACACACACACACACACACAAACACATATGTACAAACACACACATCCACATACAGTAACACAAACATAAAAACACACACACACACACACACACACACACACATATACATGCACATACACACACATCCACACACATCCACATACAGTAACACAAACATAAAAAAAACACACACACACACACACACATACATACATACATACACTAACACCTTGCTGACCGGAAGTTACAATTTACTAACACCCCCCCCCCCCCATCCCCTCACCATTCTCCTCTGATTTCCGAGACAGAAGGTACAGATGGGTCTAAGCGCGCCCCCGCCGCCGTGAATGAGGGCCTCCCGGTGTCGCGTGCACGGCGGTCCGTCTCCTCCGGTCTCTGCGAGCAGCAGGACGTTGGCGAGGTGCGCGATGTAGCTGGAGGCCAGGCGCAGCGTCTCGATCTTGGACAGTTTCCGGTCGGCGGGCTCGGTGGGGATGAGCGTGCGCAGGGCGCTGAACGCCGTGTTGACGCTGTGTGTGCGGTCCCGCTCGCGCGCGTTCGCCGCCTGCCGCTGTTTACTCACACCGACCAGCCGGAGTCTGCGCCCGGGTACCGGGACACCGCGCGCACGCACCCCCGCTCCCTCCGGCTCTGTCTCACTGCCGCTGTCCGGGTCCGAGGGGTCCGAGGAAGGCTCGCGCGCGTTCTCACTAGACTTCATGACGGAGACAGAAGGAGATCTGCTCGCGGACGACTGGACACGACTGGGGCTCGTGGCTCCTCATAACGCTTTAATGCGCGCGGTGAAAATAGCACGCGGATCCGGTGCCGCGTCGCTCGCGCGTGCCATAGCTGTCATAACGAATCCTTTCTGGGACTCTGGACAGGTGGAGCCCTGGAGTGTGTGTGTGTGTGTGTGTGTGTGTGTGTGTGTGTTTACACCCTCACACACACATTAAACACATCATTGTTATTAATTATATAATTATTCTACTATTATAGACATTATTATAATGATATAAAATGAATCTATATAATTAATATTCTAATGATATATAATTATATAAATATATTAAAATGCACTTTTACCTGTTTATGTGATAAAATGAATGGTTGATGTTATTTTTAACGACGTTCACGTGCACGTGCCTGTGACGTCAACACCGAGCGCGTGGTGTTTCCCCCTCACACCCGGAGAGTGTCGGTGAGTTTATTTGTGTTTAAAATCATTCAAATTAAAAGAATGTCTCTGTAAATCAGACTGTAAACCCTGAGGACAGGTGAGGAGAGCGGACTGAGGTTCAAGTCTGATTATTACAGCATTTATTTATCTGTAAATTACACTAACATCATCAACAACTTTATATCTGTTTCATTCAGAAAGGACATGTCACCTCATCACATGTCTGTATTTATATTAATAATCTGTTCTTTATTACCTGTATTAATACTATTACACACCTGATTAATCAGTTCACTGAGTCGGTTCAGAGTCGACTCTTTTAGGTCAACTACTACCCGACTCGTTTAGTAGCCCTTTATTTACTTTATTCTCTTTATTTCCTCTTTTGTCGACCTAGACAGTCACATGAACAATCTATTGATTTATATATAATTTTTTAGTATGTTAAATGTATCCATGGAAACATCTGAGGTGTTCATTAATGTGAATCATTAGTGTGAATCGTTTGTTCTGTGACTCAGCTGACAAACACAATAACAGTGTGTGTTGTATTAATTGTGTTGTATTTGTGGCACTAGTTTAGAATAACAGTTAATTTATAACATTATAAAGTTATATAAAATGTGTAGATCAGCATTTGGTTAGGAAATACATTTAAATAATTAAATAAACACTTTATAATAACTTTTATAATGCTGTTTTGACACCGGTTTGAGAGAAGAGTCAAATGACCTTTATCATTGTCCAATAATCAAAAATCAGTAGTTTGATGATAACCTGGACTGGAACCTCAGTACACACTCAGAGTGATGAGAAGACTTTAAAATGTCTACAGACTTCATTACAGAGCTCATCCATAAATACACACGTAACTGTATAAATACACACATCAGTATATATAAATACACACATCTGTATATAAATACACACATCAGTATATAAATACACACATCAGTATATATAAATACACACATCAGTATATA
>JAOVVF010000001.1:3438723-3455238 GCA_028565595.1 Duopalatinus emarginatus
ATAGACATTTGCCATCTCCACATCATTGCATTCAGTTTTTATTCACAATTTGTTTAGTGTCCCAACTTTTTTGGAATACGGTTTGTAGATTAAAGAATAAAATGTCCACATTAGAGAGAGGACATTGTGGACATTTGGAAGAATTGCACTACTGACACTGTAAACACACTGTGTGTGTGTGTGTGTGTGTGTGTGTGTGTGTGACTGTCACCTGCACCATGATTAGTTTTCTCTCTCTGGGGCGTCCATCAGGCCACTCCTCACCAAAGCACAGGTGAATGTCAAACTGTGGCAGAGATGGAGACTGACCACGCTGATGAGCAATTACACCTACACACACACACACACACACACACACAGAGGAATAATTGCTTACTATGTATGATATACATTTTTTTTGAATCTACAGTCAGGTAGCTGCATAACTGTTAACATATTAACATATTGGCTCACCACTGAGGAAGGTCTCAAGGCAGAAGAGTTTGACTCGGCGCTGGCGCTCAATAAGGTTGGGTGCATTGGCGTTTGGACCGCATGGACCAGACCAATACACTTTACACTGGCAGAGACGCACAGCGTAGATGTCATGTGCACTTATCTCCAGAATAAGGCCACGGTCCATGACGTCCAGCAGGCGGTTGGTGAACAGACGCTGTTTATCGTTAGTGATGTGTTCAGTGGAAGGGAAACGAAGCTGCTCCAGACTCACAGGCCCAAAAAGCTCCTCCTGATTTACCATCGGCCCTAGGTCCCCATAAAACAGCCTGCAGCCCTGAGGGTTACTGACAGTCACCGCTGGACATACCTCTTTACCACGGTAATAAAACTGGACCTCCAGATCTGTCACTGCAACAAACACACAGCGTGACTGAGTGAATAGTGTAGTTTCTGTTAAAACAGTAAAAGAGCTGCACTAGTTGATGATCCTCAGACAAACTAGTGAGTGATGGTGGAGATCAGGGCTTACAGGTGAGGATCTGATGTTCATTTACAGTTAGAATGCTGCCCAATGAAAGACTCAGACTCAACAGTTCTTTTACGTGTTTGTGTGCATGCTCACTGGGCAGAGAGCTGATCCAGGTCTCCGGTGTAGTAAACAGCACATCTGTTATTGGCTGTGTGTCCATGTTGGAAGCAGATTGAATCTCCATAGCCGCTGGTGCATTCATCTCCACATCCTGAGGCTCTTTTTTAGGCCAAACCTGAGAGGAGGGCTGCAGGGGGGAGGTGGAGCCTGGAGAAGTCCACACAGGTGGGGCCAGAGGAGACCCACCCACTAAAAGAGGCAAAAATGTGTAAACAGGTCTCATTTCAGACTAGACCTGGGCTCAAACTGGCAGAACATAACAAGTCACTGCTGTGTCCAGTGTTTACAGAGTACAAAGTACAGGAGTTGACAGATTACACAAAACAGACTAGGATAGAAAAGGAAACAGATAATACACACTGGGACAACAGAATATTAGCAGAATATATACTGGACACTGATCAATAATAACATTAAGACCACAAACCCACTGACAGGTAAAGTGAAGAACATTAATAGATCTCATTATAGGGGCACGTGCTAAGAGGTAAGATATATTAGACAGAAAGTAAACAGTTTTAAATCCTTGTTTTTTGTGCTCATGGGAAACATCATCAGTCACAGGCTTTCAGTGCTTGTGTTACCCCAGAGAATAAGAGAATAGCCCTATCACAGAAATGTATTGCTGACTCTAATGTGTCAGTGGCATAATGAGAAATGGCCATTGTGATGTCTGGACAAATGGGTCAGATCTAGAAATGAAACGATATTAAAATTTCCTATCACAATTATCTGTATTATCGAGATATTGTTCAAATGTGTTGAAAAGTAAAATAAATAAATACATAAATACTGATAAAGTATTTTATTATTATTGTTATGATTAATAATATTACTACAGTTATAAAAATTATTATTATTATTATTATTATCACTCATTAAAATAACCAAGGATTTCCCAGCCTAGAGAATCTTAACTCTGAGGTGGTCTTAAGTTAGGAACTCTGTATTTATGTGTGTGACACTTTCATTTTAGGTGGTGCTGAGACTTATAACTTATAACTTATAACTTATGTTATAATCGATAGTTAGAAAACGTTTTATTTTTTACAAATTCAAGAAATGCAGCTTAAAAGACATTTTTTTTAGCCCCGTTCCTGTTTCGGAACTGTTTTTTGCTGATCGGAAACTGTCGTAGGCGTTGCGTGTGTGACGTCATCGCACAGTGTCAGGAATTTCCGTAGCGAGCTTTGGGTTTTTCCTAATAATTTAATCAACATCATCTATTTTAAAACAAATTAAGCTTCATTTTAATCAATGTCTATATCTTTCAGTATCTAAAACAATGTGAAACCACCAGGGGGTCCATTAGGTGGTGCTTAGCTTTTAATGAAAATGATTATTGTACTGTTAAGGCGCTGTAGCCCTGATCAGTACAGATCACTAGCATTGTAAAACTAAAACATTTTTAAAGTGTTTTAAAACTAAAATATAAATTAAATTAACATGTATCTGAGCTGTGGCAGAAACACTCCTAAAGTCTCAAAGCACACCATCTTTACTATATAGTGCACTTTGTGGGTCATGAAATAGCAAATCATTCACCCGAAGAGTGCATGAAATGTTCATCTATAATCAACTTTAACAACAGATTACAAATTCCTTATTTAAAACTCAGCTGCTGGTTAATGATGATTGTGTTTGTTTGAAAAGTAGTGCACTATGTAGGGGACATTGAGTGATTTGAGACGGTGTTATTCTCTTCTCAGAAGGGAAGCTGTGCTTGGGTGACTCTGAACTCATTTACAGCTCATTTTGGAGACGCGACTCCAAACAAATGTGTTAAAATCTTTAGTTTATATTATTAATGAACCATAAGACCAGGAAATTTCTTCTATTCCGGAGTGCATGTTAAATGTTCCCTTGTAACTAGCAGCTGGTGGTCACGAAAATGGTCCCCTTTTTTCCACATCTACACACACAGCTGCATCTGAGAGAATGATTCTGTCTGTGTTTGACTTCATACAGCAAGTTTTTCATACAGCGGTAACCAACCAGGGTTTTAACAGTAGATGTTACTGTTATGTTTTTACTAACGGTATTACTAACCGTCATTACTTTTACTGCGGTTTACCGTGACACCGGTAACCGTTTCATCTCTAGTCAGGTCATCTTTAAAACAGCAGGTCTTGTGGGGTGTGTCCCAGTATACAGCGATTAATATACACCAAAAGTGGTCCAAGGAAGTACAACCAGTGAACCAGTGACAGAACACCTTCAGAGGTCTTGTGGAGTCCATGTCTTAGTGGTCAGAGCTTTTTAGGCAAGTGGTGTTAATTGTATGGCTGATGGGTGTATAGTAATGCTGTGAACAGTATAGTAACTCAATGTGACTGCAGTAGAGATCACTGTGTGCGTGTTAACAGGAATCTGTGACAGTGATCTACACCCCAGTGTAAAAGATAAACAGAGAAATTGGAACACAGCCCACATGGCAGTTAGGGCTACTCTCATTCTCAGAGACTGTTCTGTTGCTAAAACTCTGACTTAGGTGCTGATTTTGTGCCTGTCAGTTACCTGGTGGGTGATATGGAGGAGGTGGGGGTTCTGGTGTATCAGGAACATCATCATCTTCACCATCAGAGTCATATGCAGTAGCAGAACCTGTAGACCCTAAACACCCACATAAACATGAATTAAACTTCTCTACAATTTACACACAACTGTTGTGAGTGGAGCATGCTGATGAAATTAGACAGAGACAAGCAAAGATAGAGACAGTTAGAGATAGGCAGAGAGACACAAGGACATGCATCATGTCAGAAGTGTACATTGTGTGGCCACTTTTTCAGAGCGTGTGCCACAATGTAATCATAGATGGGTTGCTAATGACTGGGTATACAGTGTGTGTGTGTGCGTGTACCAGGGTTACTGAGGGGGGCAGGGATGTCACACACATCATAGATTTTCAGGGGGTTCATGGGAACCTCTTTTGTTCCATCATAGATAAGGTTAAACTCTCGGCTCTTATTGAGTGCGCAGCGTAACTGAGCCTTCCACTTCGCAGGGTCAGGATCATCTACTCCTTCCTGAAACTTTCCCGTCTCTACTGCCCATGCCTACACACACACACACAGATTTTGTAGTGTTACGTGCAGCAAGATGACAGTTCTCTAAAAAAAAAAAAATATATTTTACAGAAAAATCATTCATGAAATAAAAATGATAAGGTTACGCCACCATACACATCATCATCTTTAAACCACTAACATCACCATCACTATCACTTTTATCACTACTATTTTTAATTATTGGTTATGGACCTTGAAGATGGTGTTCTCCTCCTCTTGTTGAGCGGTGTGACGTGTTGCGTGTTTCCATGGGATCTGAAAGCGTTTTGCTTCACGGTCAAGCCACACAAGACCTGGAAATGTTCCATTATCCACCTGAGCAACTAGCCACGGCTTCAGCCGTACACGCCGAGGGTGAACAGACATCTGAAACACACACAGGCAGATAGACAGACAGAAGGGCAGGTGTGGGTTCCCAGCACACATTTGGAATAATGACCATGAGAAGTTTAGAAAAATGCTGACTAAAGATTTAGGTGATGCAAGAACTTCTGACCAATGAGAAACTTTTCGCATACAGCTACACTGACCCCCCAACACACACACACACACACAAACACACAAATTATCACCTACATCAGTTAGCATTAGCATGTCATCTCCTGATCACCCTTTCCTTCTGATTCCAGATGTTTATCCAAATCAAAATCATAAACATGTAGAAGCACAAGCCACTGTTTTTATGATGGTTTTACACATCACTCATGAGGAACAGGAGATAGCTCCTACACTTAATAACCGGTCAAGCCACATTCAGCAGCAACCAAACTCTTCTGATACCCGAGGATGAGCTTTTCATATCATTGTGGTGAGGTGTGGCCCACTGTTCTTTCAGAGGTGCTGTAATTCAGCCTGGTCCTGCCTTCGGGCACTCACTTGGGTTCTCCAATGTCAGGACTTGGATTAGGGTTACTTGTACACAAAAAATATCTCACCTCCACAATTCACCCATTCATGTAGTGAATCACACACAGATTAGGGGGCAGTGAACCTCTTCGTTGGGAGCTGTTAGCACAGGGCCGTCACCAGAAGTCACTGAATCGGAGGGCAACTTGGTTGGGTTTTTCAACCCCAAGATCATCTGGGAACTGCTGTAGCCATCCAGAATTTTCCAAACTGGATTCTTTACTGGTGATGTTGCCTGGATAATTAGTGGAAACTAATGGTCTATAAGACCATTGTGTGTTGCTTAATAAATTCCAAAATGCTCACCAGAGCATCATATTGTTTTTTTTTTTTTTCAGACCACAGCTGAAAACGAAATGTAATATTAAATCAATTAAAACATTGCTAGATTTGTGTGTGAATATTTAAATATTTAAAAGTAATAATAAAAACTAAATATATATTTCATAAGGGGCATGACATTTTGCATGGAGGGACAATGTGTGTGCAGCCCCTATGCCCAGGAAACAGAAGGAGGGTTATATGCTGTGTTAAAGGGCACTACAGTCAAGCCTTGTCAGTATAGGTGATAAAACCAGCAACCTTCCAGTCACAAGGCCAGTTCTCTAACCTCAAGCAGATGTGTCTTACTGTATACCCCAAATGCAGCTAAGCTTTACATCACACATGTGAACCCTAACCCTTAAGGATTTTCTGGTAGAGAGCAGACCTCCAAAAAGCAATGCATCCCTGCAGCATTACACAGCGTCCCTTATGTTAGAGTGTGGTATAAAGTTCTCCTAGTGGAAGGCTGGGTTACTGCAGAATTTTGACTCATCAGATCACATTATTCCAAAAGGCCTGAGGGTCATCGAGGTGTTTCTGGGCAATGCGAGATTAGCACATTCATAAATCACCATCGGTTTTGCCGCAGTTGTTTTGTTGTTTGTATGACATGTTAAGGCGGCGCACACACTAACATGTAGAAGAAAACAAATCGTTGTTTTCTCAAACAGGAAGTGTACGGTCACAAGGCCGTTGTCAAGGCAACTGAAGTAGGGCTTTAATAACAAATCGGTAAAATCGATAATAATCGATTATTAAAAGTGTTGCCAACAAATTTCGTTATCGATTCGTTATGTGTCACTTGCCTTAACATATCCACTTAGGTCACCTGTGGCGCTTCGTCAATGCTGGAAAGAAATAAACAAATAAGAGCGAGTTGAACGGAGCGAGCCGGAGCAGAGGCAGAATCTTCAAAATAAGTTTAACATTAAGAAGTAAATAAGTAAGTAAGTCACTACAATAGCCCCAAGTTTGTTCCGTTCTGAAGTGAGGAAACGTGACGGTGCACTCGCACTATACAAACCGTTCATGCTGTTTTTTTGCTTGTTAACTGGATAATGACAGCGATAGTGTGGTGCAGTTAAGCAGTGCATAAATACATTTAACCTGTACACAATGATGGTAATTAATGATTAAGCTTCGAGTTTAAATTTTCTGACAAAGTATGAGTGAAGACGCAGCACTGTATGGGAGTGAGGAGTGAGGCAGGATGAACTGCATGTAGACACGGATTAAGGTAAATTAGAGCTACTCAAATGTGTAATTAAATATTTTTGACACACTATGCTTAATATTGTGCCATTGTGTGTGTATCTTGTGTTTAATCGCTCTTTGGGCAACTCAACAACAAAGTTCCTAAAGAAAGGGAGTGAGTGAGTTTGTATGTAGTGTTTGCATCAGTGATGCACTTATTTGTCTTTATTGTTTAATGTATTTAATGTTTATTTAATTTAATCTGTTATTATTTAATTAATGTAAGCACTTATTTGCTCTTTTATTTAGTGTTCTATTTCAGAATAAAGACATGTCCGATTCATCGTTTAATCGAAAAAAATAATCAACAAAAAAGGATCTCTAAACTGCAGGGTTTCTTTGGGACATACAGAAATTTAAAGAGCTACAGAGCCTCTGAACAGTGTCCCTTCAGCCAACTGGTCCTGAGACTCTCAAACAGGTTTCTAACCCACAGCACAGTCCAACAACCTCATCTAAACACCATACAGCTCATCGCTCTGTGCAAGATTAGATATCTAGAAAACTGGGAGAACCAAATCCAGGCTCACACTAAAAATAAAAAAAAAATGAATAAAAATAAGAGTATAAAGTGGAACCATATCTCTTAAGCGTCAGAGAGCTACAGCAGGGACGGATCCGGGATCAAGTACCGACTCAGTAACTACAGCCTGGCCCTGTAAAAAGCTCTGGATACTCCAGAGACGAGTGTGTCACTGTAAGAGCGGAAAGGTGGAGACAGAGATGCACTTCCTTCTTCACTGTCCAAAATAATACTACAAAATTTCACAGACAGATTTAATTACCTAATCCCAAATTAACAGAATTGGAAGAGAGAGAGAGAGAGAGAATATAAGTAGAATGCGGTATTATGTGTGTATGTGTGTTTTTAGTATTTCTATATGTTTGGCCCACAGAAGGCCGCACGAGACTCACCTGAGACTCCCGCCGGAAACAGGAAACAGTGAAATTAAAAACAAATTGAGTAAATAAAGATCTTCTTCACACACACAGGCTAAACAGCAAACACAACAACTCAACACACGCAGTCAGTCACACACACACACACACACACATTCCGGTGTAAAAAGTTTCCCAGTTTCTGATTCCAGCCCGAAACTCAGGTGCAGTGACGTCAACGCCACACGCGTCACACCTTTACGGAGCACGCGCGCACACTACCAACACCGGCAGGCGCGCGCGCACACACACCGAAACTGCGCGCGCATCGTATGTATGTCAGCTGTTAAAACTTATTAGTCTATATCTGAAACGCACCAGAACATATTTAATAGAATTCGTGTGTGTGCACGAACTCTCAACTGGTGGAGTTCTGCAAGGAGGAGTGGACAATAATCCCAAAGAGCATATGTGAGACACTTGTTTGTGGTTACAGAAGACGTTTGGTTGAAGTAATGGCTGTAAAAGGAGGTGCCACAAACTACTAACTAAAAGAATTTACATACTTTTGCACTTGGCAGATTTTCAGTGTTTTAAGAGATAAAATACTTTTGTTGAATAAATAATGGAAATATATCTCTTTTTTTTTATTTGTGTCCTTTATTTGGAAGGTCTGCTTTACAATTTGAGATTTGGATGTTCATTTCATATGATTATTATAATTTTTCTTTTAAAAACAATGACCATGTTCGGGTGGTTCACAAACTTTCAAGCAGCACTGTATTTTATATACTGCTTTGGCAATACTGTATGTATACACTTGTGCTAATAAAGCCTACCCTCCTGAAAAATATAAGCATAAACCAGCATCAGGTCCCATGCTGGTCCAAGCTAGTTTATGCTGGTGGGTTGCTGGCAAAGCTGGCTGACCAGTGTGATCTTGCTGGTTTTGTTGGTCAACCAGCATGGGCAGTCACAAAATCTTGCTGGTGAAGCTGGTTTCTGCACTGTAGTTGTTATAATTTTATCACTACAAATTTCTTGATGGTTTAACACTTACACTGACTGAAATTATAGTTACGTTAAGCTTATTCCAATATTGTATCATTTACCATTAGTGTTGGACAGACAAACGCGGGACAGACAACATTTATCTCAACATATAGTCTCTTCTTTTCCATACTATTTTTGACTAACTCGGTACTTTTCTTCACAATCTGTTCTCTATGCATCTCATATTATTCCACAGTCTCTCAGCTGTGCTGAAAGACTGTGGCCGGGACAGTGGATAAGAACATGGTTCCAATACGGAACGCGTTTCCCCACGGACCAGTATGTGGACGGACCAGGAAGTGAGCCGGCAAAGTGAGATGAGTGTTGTGTATGTTAGACCGGGGAGTTTTACGGCTAGATACAGAATGTTGCATGGAGCTGAATCAGTGGGTACCCCACTGTTCGCCATGTTGGGTAGTAAATAAAGTTTTTTGAACGACATGTGCTTTTGTTGCTTCTTAAGTTTAGTTTAACCACCGGCTAGTCATGCTTGAACTGCCGCGGCTACGTCGGCCGGTCTGTGGTGCATTGTGGGAAATGTAGTCTACCTGTGTACGTGGGACGCTGTGTGTGCGAGGCTACTGCGGCAATTCACATTTCCACAATAATAATAAACATGCGCGCGCACACACACACACACACACACACACACACACACATTATTGCTTATGTTATGATTTACCACTGGGGAGGACTCAGATGTGGCACATTAGTCCGGAGAAGGGATTAGCGCATGAAAGGTGCTTTTGTGCACAAATAATATAATGGGGTTCATTTGTAGAAATAATAATTTTGAAATAAATGAAAATAACCGCAGGCAGGATTCAAACCCGGCTTGTCTCAAGCCCCCCCCCCTTGAATTTTGTGTCAAGAACTTTTTTCTTAGCCCTTGATTATTCACACACACACACAAACATCCATATTTGCATTCATTTAGACATCCAAACATACATATATGTTGACATTCCTGCACACAAGCACACACAGATATTTCCCGATATTCTTATCGGGTGTGTCTATGTACACATGTAGATCAGAGATGGGGAGAGAGAGTGAGAGAGAGAGAGAAAAAGAAAGAGAACAAATGGAGATAGCTAATTGGTATGATGATGTAATATAGTTCCAGTTAAAGCTACGTTGTACTGTCGAGCCTTCAGCAGAGCACACACCCAGGGCTTCTGGTTGGGACGTGTGGTGATGGTCTTGAAGACAGTCACATCATCTATGCACTTGCTGATGTAGCAGGTCACAGATGAAGTGTACTCCTGCAAGTCTGTGGTGTTGCTGTAGGTTGCAGCCTCCTTAAACATTTACCAGTCAGTGTGTTCAAAACAGTCCTGAAGAGCAGCGATGGCTCTTCTCATATGCTGGTATGGTTCCCACCTTCTCATATGAAAAGACTATATAAACTAAGCCTGAAGAATCTGTATTTAGAGATGTTCTGACCCCTGTCTTTCCCAAATCCATGGAAGCTTGTTTGGATGCCATTATACTCTAATAAATTTCTTTACATGCAAGTAAAACGGTGTCAGTGGAGATTCCTTCAGCACCTTTAAATTATCGGCTACAAAAGTATACCACATGCCTCTTCTTCGGCCCAAGCTTTTATAAAGGCCTCAGTGCTTTCTTTTGTCCCTGAATCAAAACAGTCTGGTGTCCTGGAGTACACCATAATACTTTATATTACAGTTGCACTTTAATAACTCATTTATAATTTACAGTGATGTATAAGTTAGTCATTTAAAAGTATACTTAACATATAGCTAGCTAATGCAGTCGCTAAGGCGACTGCATTAGCTAGCTATAGCTAACGGTAACGGTAAGATAACGGTAGCTTTGGCGGTCTGTCTGGTATTACTTATAAAATTAACAGAGTATAGTTCACTTGAAAACAACCTAAAAATGCTTCTTTCAATAAATACATGCAGGAGCTGGGCTTCTTTATCTGATTTATCTTCTTTAGTGAAGATAAATCAAACTCCACTCCTGAGGCGAGTCCGTCCGCCATGTTTTTAAAACGGACCACTCTAAGCTGGTGAACTACATGATGGGATTGCCTACAGCGAGAAGGATACATATCTTGCTGCCTTCAGAATTCTACCAAAATATGGACACTGCCCAGTAAGGCACCTCATGCTGCCTTCCGAATGGGACAGTCCTTTTCTCAGTAACGTGCATATGCTGTCTATGAATGCTGCCAACTTAGGCAGCTGCCTTCTGAATAGAACACAGCTACAGTGTTGGTGTCGTGTAGGAGAACCTGAGGTAACAAATTAATTTTTCCAGTGTGCAGAAGGGCATGAGCGTGTGGGGGGGTCTTTTGGTGTCAAAGGTCAGGAGATATTCAGATGGAAGCAGAGCTTTAGAGATGTGTGTTTTCTGTCTCTGTGACATGAGCAGCTCCACATATCAGTCAACCACCACCATCCTGCTGCTGTTCACTGGCATGAGCTTCTTTACCACTCCTACATTATCACAACAGACAACAACAAACAAACATTATTATTATGTGAATGTGAAATACTTCAGGAAAAGATGACAATCCTATACCTAATACCTGGGTCACACACAGAAACCAGCACATTCCCTACATCCATGATAATCTCTCTGCCACTATCCTATGTTGCTGCGGCTACTTAAGATCTGATCAGCTACTGGATGTAAACTACACAGTTATTACCTGAGTCACACACAGAGACCAGCACCCAAATTCTGCAGACAACCACTTCCTCATGACCTCTTTATTGAGGTCATCATATAGGCACTCCCCTTCATCTATGTTTCACTGAATCAAACTCACAGCACCTCCAGAAGGCTCAGCAGTTAGTTCTGGTGTCCAAGACCCACTCCCCTCCAAGTTCACCTCACAAACCTAGTCATGCCCTGCCCTTTTCCACTCACCCTGAGCCCTTTTTTATGTACAACCACTGACTAGTCTGACATTTCTTTTACAGCTGCCCTTAGCACATGGACTTTCGGTACAAGTTCAATTAGCAGAGATGTGGTGGACTTTGCTACAAAACCCTTAAGACCTAACTCCACTGGTATAATATGTGCCTGCCACCCACACTCTCTCACTTCAGCTATTAACTTTGAATACTTATAATAATTTCTTCCTTTCCTAAGCTCCCTCAATTGTATCCTCAAATGGAACTGTCAGCTCTATAAAATAAACTATCCTCCTGCTTTTTAAATACAACACCATGTCTGGCCTCAACGTAGTTACCAGGATGCAGTGTGGAATCTGTAAATTAAACTGACAAAATATGCTTCAGCATCCCTTTTTATCACATGAATTTTATCACCTCCTGCAACACTGTACCTGGCCAACGCATCCATCACCCAGAACTCTCTCCAGGTGATTCTCCGCTTCTCTGCCCTGTCCCATTTTAGCCACTGCCCCGTTTTACCTGGTCTGCTGCTGCTGCAAGCCGCACTTCCTCTTCCTTTTTGCAAACAAAGCTAGTAATCATGCACCTCCTCTCAGGTGACGTGGCCTTATGAGATGCTTTCCACACATCAACTGACCCACCCTAGCCCCACCCTCTCGCTTTGTACCTGCCCTATCATGTCTCTTTGCTTCAATGCCCTTTTTGCTATCTGTACCGGCTTTCTGGCTGACTTTGTGACTGGTGGTGCCGCTTTAATTACCATGTTTTTTGACCCTAAAAACAACATTTCGCGACTTGCCTTCGCACATTTAAACTTCTCCACTAAGCTTGTCAACGGCAATTCTAACATCTCTCTCCCAAACCATCACATTCTACTTAAACAGCATGATACTCCCAGACACTTTCTTATCGCATTATTCACCAAACTTTCCAGCCTCTGCACCACAGTAATTGGCACTGTCAGTAGCGACCTTATATAAGGAAGCATATTATTATTATTATTATTATAATTATTATTATTAGTAGCAGTAATAGTAGTAGTAGATGTAGTAGCATGACAATGATGATGATACACACAGCCACATGCAGGCTCCACTCACATGCATCACATCATTAATATTTACAGAATAATTGATGATGCAAATAAATAAATAAATAAATAAATTTCTATTTAATTTTAAACTCATTAATCATTAATCTGAAATCAGCCTCTCCACCATGATGATGTAGATGAATTGAACAATTCCATTATCTATTATCCATACACACACACAGGCACACACACACACACACACATCAGTAAATATATAAGATAAAGCTGATAGAAACGTTTTCTATAAGAATTCTTTAGCAGCTTGCCTAGGCCACCACTGCTGTGTCACTTCCTGTTCAGTTTTAGGACAAATCAGAGCACACACACACACGCAATATTTATCACCATAGTGATAACCTCAGTGAACTTGCCAATCTGGACCAACCGGTTCTGTGTCAGTCTCCATGGCAACTGAGCACAGACAATATAAGACTCCTTGCACTCATGGCTATGACGCAGTTCCGTTTTTAAATAATGTGGCTCAGGCCTTTCCGCTTGTATTGTTTACATTCACCTGGATACGCAAAACTTTTTTAAAGATAGCATGAGATCAAAATCTGTTCTCTCAATTTAGATATTTGTTTTATTTATCCCTAAATAGTGCAAATAGTTTCACTGATTACCACAGTGAGTGCAATACAGAGGACGACATGGACATGGATGCAGGCTTGGATTTTATTCAGTTTTACTTTAAACTCAGTTTAAAATACCTCAAAATACTTAAGGTTTTTGGCTGTTGAACGTGACATTGGCTGTGTCCCAAATGTGTACTACACACTAATGCTATACAGTATATACTATGTACTGATCTTAAAAAAGAGCCCATTCTTGTTACACACAACACACTCACTAAGGGAGGGGTTAATAATAACTTCATAAGTCATGATTGTGGGCAGGGCCTGGATTTGCTGTTTGACTCAACTGAAACTGAGATTTCCATTAGACATGTTGTCACATGTATGATGTTTCATCACATCTCATTTCCCCTACTGCCTGTTCACCTGTTCAGGCATCCATCAGACTCATCCTGGGATTTAGAGAAGGCGAAATAATGGAATAGTCTGGCCAGTGTGCAACTGTACATAACTGAAAATATCCAGTCTTCAAATCTGTGCTAGATCTAATAGCAAGCATGTACTGGACTATGTGTAATTTAAGAAGGCAGAAAATACACTTTTGGCATCCTTAAAGATTATGTGAACCTTGGTCGAATTCAAATGACCCTTAATGTGGAAATGGTCATTTATCATGGAACCTGAATATAAACTCAGAGTGGAGAATATCCACTGGAGCTAGCAAGCTAGCGACTAACACACAACAGTCACATTCTGAACAGTAAATAAAATCTTTTTGCTTTAATATTTAGAAGATCAGAATCTCAGTCCTGATTCCTCTAAAAAATAAACTGACAGCGTTTAAAACTACCATTATCATGAAGCCCTGGTACAGGTTTAGGATAAATGATGTGTAAAGACATGCTAACAGAGCTTTATGCTAATGCTAACTAATGTTAAAAAACCCAGCTTAGTTCTGATATTTAATGATTTTAATAAACCCTTTAATTTAATAACTGTTTTTATTCTATAAAAGATTTTGTCATAATCAGATGCTGGAGTTGAAACTGTCAGAGAAAGTGAAATATTTCCCTTCTCTCCCTCTCTCTCTCTCTCTCTCTTTCACACACACACACACACACACACACACAATGTAATCTAGAGTAAAAGGATAAAGTCCAAACTAATGAGCTTGTGTATAAGAGAGAGGGTGTGACAGAGGTTTCAGGTTATACTCACCTGAACACACCTGGTGGGTGGAGCCAGGAGTAGGGACGCAGTACGAGTGAAGGAGGACAAGTGAAGCAGAAGACATTTTTCTGACACTTGTTCGTTTGTTGGAGATTTAACTGTGTTCAGCAATGAAGCCATTAACACACTCTGGGATTTACTGAAGACGCACACACATTCACCATAATGAAGAAAGGCGGTCTGAACTTCCTGAGCAGGAGGAACCAGTCTCTGTTCGACACCAAGGTTGAGATGAAAGACCTCGGTAGGATTTTATTATAATTATTATAAGTAGTAGTAGTAGTGCTGTTAGTATTTCTACAGTTTGGTTTAAAACAGTGGTAATATGTCTGTCAGTGTGCCTTGAGACCTTTGTTCCCGTCCTACTGGGAAACACACACAATCACACACATTCATGGCCAATCCAACTCGCTCAGCGTATTGAAATGTTGATTTCGAAAATGTTTTGTATTCAAATGTTGATTTAGATATAATAATAATAACAATAATAATAATAATAATAATAATAATAATAATAATAATTAGTAGTAGTAGTAGTAGTAGTAGTAGTAGTAACTGAAAGTTTAAAGTAATATAAATCTACATATTAAGCCTCATTACAAATACCACAGCCTATAAATATGAACATATGAACATGTTAATTAGACCCATGCACTCCAGGCATCTCTAATAGCCTCATATAGGTTGAGCATTAGTACTACACAAGCTGGTACAGCCATGGCTTCCTGGGGAGCAGTCGGGACTTGTGGTAAGGGAATTGGTCTTGTGACTGGAAGGTCCTTGTTTGATCCCCACATAGGCCAACTGCTCCCTGGGTGCCATTTTTTAGGGTTGCCCCCTAGTGTTACCTGGAGTGTGTGTGTTTCACTGCACAGATGGATTAAATGCAGAGGTCACACTCCTATGTGTGCAAGCACAGTAGGCAAATAGTTCACTTTAACTTCAAACTTCTACAGAAACACACGCTCACAAACTCTTAAGTGCACTGATATCTGGGACAAAACCACTGACTGACTCTCTCTCTCTCTCTCTCTCTCTCTCTCTGTGTATGTGTTACAGACTGTGTGGAGTTTGTGTATAATGCGGTGGTGATTCCAGAGTCAGGCACAGCAAAAGTCCGCTCCAGACCCACAGTCAAACACTTCAGTACAGTGAGTACAGTAAGAACATGACCATGTTTACATTCAGCAGCACACAACACACTACACTCTACTCAGCTCACTACACTCTACTCAACACACTATACTCTATTCAGCACACTACACACCTCAACACACTACACTCTACTCAACACACCGAACATACTGCACTCTACTGAACACGCTACACTCTCCTCAACACAATACATTATTCAACACACTATATGCTACTGAATATACAACACTACACTCTACTGAACACACTACTGAACACACTACACTGAACACAGTGAGCACCAGCTGCTTGAATCCTGTGCTCCACATCATCATGTTCGGCAGCAGGTAATATCCATCACGTGCCCTTACTCACTACAAACTGCCTCTGCTTGGGGCAAGACATGAAGCACCCTTAAGGCATGAAATTTAAGGACGCTAACTAGCTACATTTATGTTGTTATGCAAGTATTTTGTCTCGGCAACGGTTTGCAATTGGTTACGCTTCTGTTTTCACTGGGCAATGTATCTATCAGAATGTTTCTATCACCCCATGAACAGAATAGTGTGGTCAATTGCTAACCGCTGCTGAGATAAAACACACAAATAGCCACAGAAATGAAAAAGAATCTTTTTTCCCAAAGTATTTACATTTGTAATATACTCATATTTCCAATAACCATTCACTGATTATATATATATAAAATATGTTTTCTGCCAGGGAGGGCGGTGCCCTAGTGGCTTCTATTTGCCAGCTGCCAATGCTAAATGCAGTCTACTGAACACACTGCACTACTGAACACACTGCACTCTACTGAACACACTGCTCTTTACTGAACACACTGCACTACACTGAACACACTGCACTACTGAACACACTGCACTCTACTGAACACACTGCACTACACTGAACACACTGCACTCTACTGAACATACTGCACTCTACTGAACACACTGCACTCTACTGAACACACTGCACTACACTGAACACACTGCACTACACTGAACACACTGCACTC
>JAOVVF010000001.1:3481673-3495530 GCA_028565595.1 Duopalatinus emarginatus
TTAAAGTATAATTAGTACAAAAAAAGTTCTTCCATTTTAGCACTGTGCTAAATTGCATTGGTCATTAGTGTAATGCAAGTACACTGTAGTATAATTAAAATTTAGTATACTTGAGTCTACTTTTTTTTGACTAGGGTGTGTAGTGTATGTGTGTGATGTATGTGTACTATGTGTGTAGAGTAGGTGTGTTATGTGTAGTATATGTGTATTATGTGTGTTGTCTGTAGTCTACACATAGTGAAGATGTGTGTTGTATGTGTATTATGCGTGTAGTGTTGGTGTGTTCTGTGTGTAGTGTGTAGAATGTGCAGATGTTAATACCAGTCAACACTGAGCTCTAATTCCAGCTTCTAACCCAAAACACACTCCACCTCAATCCACTTCCTGTGCTTCATCCCCCCCTTTGAAATTCCCTTTGAAAGCACTGTACACACATACACACACACACCCAGAGAGAGGGGGGGGGGAGGACTTACCTCACTTTGTATACGCCTTACTCTAAGGAGGGGCATCTGAGGTGAGAAAGAGAAAATAATCTCATCTGTGTCATTTTAACACTACTCAGGTGTGTATGTATGTGACGAGAGAGAGAGAGAGAGAGAGAGAGCGAGAGAGCGAGAGAAAGTGAAGTTTGTGAATCTTGATGGACTGCAGCAGCTTCTTACACATCTGTTGAGGTAAACAATAGCTCTTACACATTATACACCTGACAGGTACACACACTACCATCTTATCTTGTATAATGTACTGAACAGACAAGCAGACAGATAATTGAAAGCATGTGTATGTTATATTCATTGCAGGAATTGTTGTTCTTTACAGGCTATTAAGTGTTAATTGTGAGGTCAGGTGTTGATTAGTTCTCTTAACCAGCAGCTCTGACAATAGTGTAAGTTTATATCAATACATTTTAATCAATACGTTTTAATACATTATGGTTTTCATAGTAAAAGTTATTCACAGAGACATGTACAGCTCTAGATAAATGGACTGAAAGGTGTAATCACTAAGAGCCATCAGGTGACAGTGATGGAGATACAATGTGCTAAAGTGACAGAGATCAGGTGATCAGGTGAGAGAGTGATCCAGTGACCTCACTGTGAGTGTGTCATTAATAAAACACACACGTTTTTAATTTGTATACTCTATCTTGTGATGATAGAGTAATACAATTCTAATGACAATAATAACAACATTAATAACACCAATAATACTAATAATTTTCATGACACTAATAACATTAATAACACTAATAAGATTAATAGCATTAATAACACTAATTGAAGGTATGTTCCTTATACTCTCTCATGTTTGCTCCACAGTGTCATGCCTGGTAGAATGAGATGAAAACACAAGAGAACTACACAACGTTCATCTACACAACCATGCTGCGATGATGGAGTTATTGTACCCTACTGAGGGCTCCATCAGTTTCGCCCTGATAAACACACTGAGTGTGTGAGGATAATGATGTTTTAGTGGTGCTCATTGCATCACAGCTTTCTGGTATTATTAAACGGTGTAGAACAGCAGCTGTGCTGTGAATGTTCTGTTATTTGCCTCATTCCTAGTGGAGATTTGATCTCAGCCCATCATGGACTCTGCATTCTCTCGCCCACTCTCTGAGCATTACTACCCCTACACTATGGTGTCGCCCACTGCTGGTCACTCTCTGAAGCGTGCTCATGCACAGTTCCACCCAGCGCGTTTCCGGCATACGCTCCCTCTAATCTTCTACCCACGGGCCACAGAACCACGCCTCTATGACACGCCTTATCCTGGTTCTGCAGCACCACTCCTACCGTACCTCGGCCCATTCCATGGGCGCTTTGGCATGTATGAGTGTGTGCTGGAGCCCGCCTTCATTCAGAAGCGTAACGAGCGAGAGCGCCAGCGTGTGAAATGTGTCAATCAGGGCTATGCCAAACTGCGTGAACATCTTCCTGAGGCCTCTGCTGACAAGCGCATGAGCAAAGTGGAGACACTCCGAGCCGCCATCCGCTACATCAAGCATCTGCAGCAGCTCGTGGAAGAACGTGAAGCTCCAGCCGTGGACATGCATGCAGAGGAAGCAGACAGTCCAAGTGACCTCTCCATCACTTCCTCCCCTGTGTGATGCTGTGATGGCTCACAGGGCTTTTCTGGAACCTAAAAAGTACAACTAGAGCGCTATGGAACTTCACTGGAACTCCATGGAACTTCACTAGAGCATTATGGAACCTCACTGGAACTCCATGGAACTACAGTGGAACTCCACTGGAGCGCTATAGGAAATCACTGGAACACTATGGAACTTTACTGGAACTCCAAAGAACTTTCTTAATGCAGCATGGAACTCCATTGCATTGACACACTGGAAGAGAATGTTCCTGTTTTATCTGTAGTGAATTTCAACGAATGTTTTAATTAAACTCATCTGTCTAAATGATGATTGGTTCCACGCTTAAATTCTGTGTGTGTGTGTGTGTGTGTGTGTGTGTGTGTGTGTGTGTGTGTTATACAAAATAAATACAAATACTACTCAGATTTTCTATTAAACTATTCATTCACCCATGTCCAGTCCTTATTGAATCATTTATAATATCATCTTTTATTAAATATTCAACAGGTCTAAGGGTGTGAGGGTCCATGTGGGGCCTTACTCTCTCTCTCTATCTCTCTCTCTCACACACACACACACACACACACACACACACACACACACACACACACACATTCCTCTCTAATACTGAGTGACATGCATTGTCTATATTTGTTCTTAGAAAAGACAGCTGCATTGAGACACACATACACACACACACACAGAGAGAGAGAAAGAGAGAGAGAGAAGTGGTGTAATAAAAGTCAGACTGGTCTGAAAGAGAGAGAAAAAGAAGGAAAACTTCTTCTACAGGACAGGATTCAACCACCAGGTGTGTGTGTTTGATATTTGTATTCAACCATGGTGTTTTAGTTGGGGTAAGTGTGTGTGATATTTGTATTTAATCAGGGTGTTATAATTAATGTGTGTGTGTGTATGTGTGTGATATTTGTACTTAATCAAAGTGTTTTGGTTGGTTGGTGTGTGTGTGTGTGTGTGTGTGTGTGTGTATGTCAGATAACAGTAATGGAGGGTGCAGGTGAGGTTCCTATGAGTTCGTTTATCATGGATGAGGAGACACTGAAGAGGAAGCAGAGAGAGAAACTAAAGAAGCTCCAGGCAACAGGAGGAAACCCTCGACCTGCTCGCTCGCTCCTCTTTCTCACACTAAAGAACCCATTCCGCAAAGCCTGTATCAGCATTGTAGAGTGGAAATATCCTTCTCTTTCTCTCTCTTTCTCTCTCTCACACACACAGTCATGAGTAGTGTAGTAAATTATTTGATTATTTCTGTCCTAATGTTGACGGGCAGAGATGATGACACGCTAAAAAAAAAGAAGAAAAAAAACTACTTGACTTAAGCTGGCCTACAGAGTGACTCACAGGCCTATAAACACAACATTCATTAGAAACACACACACACACACACACACACAGACACACACACACACATAAATAGTGTAATTTATTAGTGCAATAAGAAATAAGAATATATATCCTAAAACATGTAACACTAATGAATCTGTACAGTGGGTTTACCTTAACTCTGCCCCCTTCAGGCCATTCGAGATCATCATTCTTCTCACTATCTTTGCTAACTGTGTAGCTCTCGCTGTGTTCATGCCAATGCCTGAGGAGGACACCAACAGCACCAACAGTAACCTGGTGAATAATACACACACAGAAAAACACACATTATATATATCTCACACACACATTCCTCTCCTATACTGAGAGACATGCATTGTCTATGTTTGTTCTTGAAAATGACAGCTGCATTGAGAGAGAGAGAGAGAAAGAGAGGTGGTGTTCAGAATAAAAAAAAAATATTGATATTTGTATTCAACCAGGGTGTAATAGTTGGGGTGGTGCTCAGAAGCAGGTTAATGCCACAATCAAAGGCAAGACGCAGACTATCGGCTGAGCACGGCGCTCTTTGGCACATTGTTTTAGGCACAAATCGAGCCGAGCATTGCAACAGCGCTTCACCAGCAAAACATTCCAGTGGAGTGACAGGTGGTTCAGGAACATGGGTCGGAGGAGGCGGGGTTGGGACTGGCCCCTTACAATACATATATATAATTTTCTATATTATAAATGAGTTTTATTCAACAGTTCGTTTTGACCACGCAGTCTGACTGGTCGAGAAGGGAAGAAATGGATGTATTTTATGTTATTAAATGAGAGTGTAAAATTTTTCATCTTTGCAGTAAACAGTGGACATAGGAAGCAGAGTAAAAGGCTGTAGAGCTGGTTTGATTTGACCCAAAACAGAAATAATGCAGGAATTAACAGTGAGTGAGTAGAGAACATTTCTGTGAATATAGTAACAAGCTACTGGCAGTATTAAAACATACACGCTACTGTTATTGATTTATTTCTTTTGTGCTTGATTTCTTTCCAGAACTGTTGTATAAAAGCAATAGAACATGCAAGGTCGTGTGTTATCGTGAAATAACATCACAGGTGAAATAAAGTACTACACTCGCCTTCTGCCTCATCACAGCTGTGCTGTTATTTCACGATAACACACTCCCTCTAATACACACACACACACACACATGTACACTCACACTAAGATTTTTAATAAGATTAATAATCTTATTATAAGTCAGCACTAATTAATACTGTCCATTTAGATTTCACCATGAGAAGTGTGTGTGTGTGTGTGTGTGTGTGTGTGTGTGTGTGTGTGTGTGTGTCCTTGACCCAGGTGAGTGAGAAGAGCAGCTGGTCACACGAGTGCATAAAACCTTTAAATTTAGAATAGCTGTTACACACACACACACATGTCAGCCTGTAAAATTGTCTTGTGTATTTATATGTTATTGTTACACATCGACTGTCTGTATGGGTATGTGTATGAGTGTGTGTATTTGTACAGGGGTGTGTGTGTATGTGCTTATGTGTGTACCCAGATTCTCCGTATGCCTAGTTTATCAGTACTTTAGTATTACGTGATTGTGTGTGTGTGTGTGTGTGTGTGTGTGTGTGTGTGTGTGTGTGTGTTTCCCAGTGTGTATGTGTGGAAATTAACTCAGTGAGTTACCACACATATTCAAAATGACAGAATCTTCAAGAATCTTTTATAAATGATCACATAAAATAAACACATGAACCAGTTGTAGATAATCAGACCTTCTGTGTGTGTATTACGTGTGTCTGTGCATGTTTATATATATATATATGTTTATATATTTATATATATATATATATATATATATATATATACACACACACTACCAGGAGAGTTTGGAGTACATCTTCCTCATCATCTTCACACTGGAGTGTTTCCTGAAGATTGTGGCATATGGACTGCTCTTCCACGCTGATGCATATTTACGAAACTGCTGGAACATTCTGGACTTCGTCATAGTGACGATGGGGTAAGACTGAAATGTCTTGTCTGTCTGTTCTCTGTCTGTGTATGTCTATCCGTCTGTTATTGAGAATGAATTCATTAAGCAATAAAATCAAATGAAGGAATGATGAGATTCTCTCTCTCTCTCTCTCTTGCACACGCTGTATCTCTCCCTCTCTCTGTGTGTGTGTCTCTCAGTCTCTTCACCATAGTGGTGGACTTCATTAATAATATCAGTGGTGTTGAGGCTCCGATGGAACAGAAAGGTGGAGGGTTTGATATGAAGGCTCTGAGAGCTTTTAGGTACTGCAAAGTGTTATTACTCGTTTTTTAGATTACTTTATACTATTTCTACTGTATTCTATTACTACTATACTCTATGATATTAATGCTCCAAACAGTTACAGTAGACAAAGCTTAATATAAACTTTATCATTTCAGGGTGCTGAGGCCATTACGGCTTGTCTCAGGAGTCCCGAGTGAGTCACAGCATGAGCACAGGCGACGCACACAAA
Organism: Duopalatinus emarginatus; assembly: GCA_028565595.1. Lineage (NCBI taxonomy): Eukaryota > Metazoa > Chordata > Actinopteri > Siluriformes > Pimelodidae > Duopalatinus > Duopalatinus emarginatus. The sequence goes on from JAOVVF010000001.1 coordinate 3,487,630, forward strand.
CACATACACACACAGACTCTCTCTCTCTCTCTACTTGACTGATTCTGGTGACTGTCATCTATCCTCCAGGCCTGCAGGTGGTCATGAGTTCCATTCTCAAGTCCATGCTGCCATTGTTCCACCTTTCCCTGCTCGTCTTCTTCATGGTGACCATCTATGCCATCATCGGCCTTGAGCTCTTTAAATGCAAGATGCACAAAACATGCTATTACAAGGACACAGGTTAGCACACTACCTAGTGCAGTAGAACATGAAGTAAAATTTAAAAACCTTAAACACCTAAAGTTAACCTTTTCAGAGGCCCATGTCTGAATGTGACTCAGACACACAATATTAACACACAAACTCATGTTCAGTATACACACACACACACACACACACACACACACACACACACATACTCCTCATCCCAACGTAATACCTGAACCTGTGCCTGTGTGTGTCTCAGATATTATAGCAACCATGGAAAATGAAAAGCCATCTCCCTGTGCTGAGGCAGGAAATGGGCGTCGCTGTGTTCTGAATGGAACAGTGTGTAAACCAGGATGGCCCGGCCCCAATAATGGCATCACACACTTCGATAACCTGGGCTTCTCCATGCTCACTGTGTACCAGTGCATCACCACACAGGGCTGGACAGATGTCCTCTACTGGGTGTGTCTCATGGATTAGTACAGAACTGGGTGATGAATCAGTGTGAAGCAGTAACCCTAATAAATGGTAAAACTGTTTGTGTATCTCAATGTGCAGGTAAATGATGCGATTGGGATGGAGTGGCCCTGGCTCTACTTTGTCACTCTCATTCTGCTGGGATCATTTTTCATCTTAAACATGGTCCTGGGAGTCCTGTGTGGGTCAGTGTCACACTATTACACTATCACTGTGTGTGTGTGTGTGTGTGTGTGTGTGTGTGTGTGTGTGTGTGTGTGTGTGTGTGTGTGTGTTATTTAGAATGTATCATTGTATATTATACTGTGTGTCTGTTTCTCTTACTCAGTGAGTTTACTAAGGAGCGGGAGAAGAGCTCTCGGAGTGGTGAGTATCAGAAGTTGCGTGAACGTCAGCAGCTGGATGAAGATCTGAAGGGTTACATAGAGTGGATCACTCAGGCTGAGATCATGGACCCAGACCAGGAAGGTCAAGGTCAAACACACATTAACATACTTACAAAACGGCATTCTGGTGTCTCTTTATCTGGTGCCTTGCCCTTTCCTCTCTCTCCCGTTTTTCTCTCTGGTGTCTCTCATTAATGTCTTATTCACACTGTCTCTCTCTCTTTCTCGTGGCTCTCCCTCAGGTCTCTCTCTCTCTCTTGATGTAGTATGTCTTTGTCTGGTGTCTCTCTCTGGTGTCTCTTTCTATGCTGTCTTCCTCTTTGTTGTGTCTTTCTCATGTGTCTCTTCTCTGCTATCCTTACAGAAACCCAAATTTAAGGAAACTTAAAAATAAGAAACCTCTGGTTTGTTTCTGTCCTGTGATGTCCTTCAGGTCTGCTGCCATTGCAGGAGAGAGGTTCAGAGACAGAGAGCCTGTATGAGTTGGAGGGTTTAAACAGACTTATGTACTATGTGTGAGTGATCAGTTATTGTTTTCATGTCCCATTGATAAAATGAGGTCTTACAGCATTTAGAGAGATGTCCCTATCCAAAGAAACTTGTATGCATCATGTGTATCTCACTTACACAACTGAGCAGTTGAGGGTTAAAGGCCCAGCAGTGGCAGCTTGACATGGCTGGGGTTTGAACTCCTTCAACAACCTTCTGATAAATAGTTCACTCTCTAAAACACTGTGATTAATGGCATGGTCTTCTCAGGCGCCATGCTCGTCGCTGGAATCGGTTCTTCCGGAGAAAGTGCCGTGTCTGGGTGAAATCCAAGCTGGTTTACTGGCTTGTCTTCCTGCTGGTATTCTTCAACACCCTGGTCATCGCCACAGAGAATCATCAGCAGTCCCAGTCCCTCACCAACTTCCAAGGTCAATATTCCCATATTCCTACTCCATATTACCAGACTAACACCATCACAGACTCTTCACAAGATCAGATTTTTCTGATGTCTCCAGTCCATGTGGACAGTTCCAGTTTCAGTTCTGCAGGGTGTTGATTTTTCCTGTGTGTGTTTGTCCATAGAGAGCTCGAATAAAGCTCTGCTGTCTCTGTTTGCTGTGGAGATGGTGCTGAAGATGTATGCTCTTGGCTTGCCTGCCTACTTCATGTCTCTGTTTAACCGCTTTGACTGTTTCGTTGTCTCTGTGGGGATCCTGGAGCTGATCTTGGTCCACATGGGCATCATGTCCACCATGGGCATCTCAGTTATGCGCTGCATTCGTCTTCTGCGCCTCATAAAAGTCACCAAGTACACATATACATCCTCCTCATCTCAATTAACAGGAAAAATTAGATGTTGCACCGCAAACCACTGAGTGAGTGTGTTTTTGTGTGTGTGTATGTGTTAGGTACTGGACATCTCTCAGTAACCTGGTGGCATCACTGTTGAACTCTGTGCGCTCCATTGCATCTCTCCTGCTCCTCCTCTTCCTCTTTATTGTAATTTTCGCGCTGCTCGGGATGCAGGTGTTTGGAGGAAAATTTAACTTCCCCGACCAGAAGATAAGAAGAAGCAACTTCGACAACTTCCCTCAGGCACTTATCACTGTCTTCCAGGTAATCACACACAGGACACTCAGAACACGCATACACTCTCAGGACAAACATACACAGTCAGGACACACATACACACTCTTTAATGATACCACATGATGATAATAATAATATAATATTAAACTTCCTCACCTTCTGTATATCCCCTTAACTCTCTGTCTGTCTGTCTGTCTCTCTCTCTCTCTCTTTCTGTCCCCCTCTCTGTCCCTCTCCCTTGGTGTAGATCCTGACAGGAGAGGACTGGAACAGTGTGATGTATGATGGTATCATGGCTCATGGAGGTCCTGTAATGCCTGGAATCCTTGTCAGCATTTACTTTATCATCCTGTTCATCTGCGGAAACTGTATCCTTTAGCCAATGTCAATGTCTGTGTGTGCATGTGTGTGTGTTTTCCTGAGCTGTCCCACACAGTTATTCTGTTAAATGTCTTTTTGGCCATTGCGGTGGATAACCTGGCTGAGGCAGAGAGTCTCACCTCTGCCCAGAAGGAAAAGGCTGAGGAAAAGAAGCGTAAGAAGATGCTCAGGTGAGAATGGTCAATGGTCCTAATGATCAGATGTGTCAGTAACAGTCAGTGTTGTCACCCTGATGTTAACACACATGAATGGTGTTCGAATCAGATCTAAAGTGTCTGATAAAGGAGATGAAGATAAAAGTCTGGCTAAGAAACTGGCAGAGCAGCGAGCAAAGACGGAGGGAATCCCCACCACAGCCAAGGTGAAAACCAACACACATACACTTTATTCAGTGTGACTTTTCCCCATTACTAAACAGTGATGTTGGTGTAGTGTGTAATAAATAGGTGATGTGTCTGATATGATTAGCTGAAGGTGGATGAGTTTGAGTCCAATGTAAATGAGATTAAAGACCCCTTTCCACCTGCTGACTTTCCAGGTGAGTAGAGTGGTGTGTGTGTGTGTGTGTGTGTGTGTCTGTGTGTGTCTGTGTGTGTTTTCCTGAACTAAATGTCCTGAAATTCCTTTTCTGATGTCTTTTCATTTGGTCTGATGGTACAGATCACTTTTACACCAGAATACTTTATGAGCAATGTTCTGTGACCGGTACCTAGGTGATGACGAGGAGGAGGAGCCTGAAATCCCCACTAGCCCAAGACCTCGGCCAATGGCTGACCTCCAGCTGAAGGAGACTGTGGTGCCCATGCCTGAGGCCAGCTCCTTCTTCATCTTTGGCCCACAAAACAAGTGTGTGAAAAGACAGATAGATAGACAGTCAGACACACAGACAGACACACAGACAGTTCATGTCATCATGTGATCAACAACAAATTAGGATGTTAATTTTTCTCACTAGGTTTCGTAAACTGTGCCACCGCATCATCAATGCCACAACATTCACCAACATCATCCTCCTCTTCATTCTGCTCAGCAGCATCTCTCTGGCAGCTGAAGACCCCATTGACCCTCTGTCCTTCAGAAACCAGGTATGTGTCCCCTGTTTCAGGTGGAATGGCCGAGTGACAGACTTCCTGTCTGCTGTGCTCTAATAGTCCATACCTCTCCACATGCTGGTGTCCTGCTGCTGTGCAGGTTCTGGCATACGCAGACATCGTCTTCACCTCTGTCTTCACGGCTGAGATCGTTCTGAAGGTAATATTGTAACTATTCAATTTCAATTCAATTTTATTTTTATAGCGCTTTTAACAATGGACATTGTCCCAAAGCAGCTTTACAGAAATAATGAAAAAGGGTTAAATATACATTTACAGAATTTATAAAAATTTTATCCCTGATGAGCAAGCCGGTGGCAACAGTGGCAAGGAAAAACTCCCTGAGAGGAACCAGACTCATAAGGGAACCCATCCTCATTTGGGTGACACAGACAGTGCAATTATAAATAAAACAAGACAACATCAGACAACATCCAAACATCCCAGTTTACCAAAACACTCTATAACCATGAACCCTCTAGCTCTACGCCTTGAACTACAGGAAAACTATAAAGAATATGCTTGATTAAACAAATACTTCTTCAGCCTAGACTTAAAGACTGAGACTGTGTCTGAGTCCCGAACACTGATTGGAAGGCTGTTCCATAGTTGTGGGGCTCTGTAAGAGAAGGATCTGCCCCCTGCAGAAGCCCTTGTAATTCGAGGTATCAGCAAATAGCTTTTGATCGAAGTAGGCGTGGAGGATCATAAGTGACTAGAAGTTTGCTTAGGTATTGTGTGTGTGTAACTACACCTGTAGCAGCCGTCTGTAAAAAGTGTAACCACTGGAGACTGTAGGTCTAGTGTGAGCTATGTCAGTGACTCACCTCACTTTTCTGTGTCTGTGTCCATACAAGATGACCACCTACGGTGCTTTCTTACACAAAGGCTCCTTCTGCAGGAACTCCTTTAACATCCTGGACCTGATTGTTGTCGGCGTCTCGCTGCTCTCCATGGGGATGGAGTGAGTTTTATCCTCTCATGCAGACAAATGGCACTGTGTTTGTGTGTGTTTGTGTGTGTGTGTGACTATGTGTATTGATGATGTAGGTCCAGTGCCATCTCTGTAGTGAAGATCCTGAGAGTTCTGAGAGTCCTTAGACCTTTACGAGCCATAAACAGAGCAAAAGGGCTTAAGGTGAATTTACACACATATATATTCTTTCACTCTTTCACTCTCTCTCTCTCTATCTCTCACTCTCTCTCTTTCTCTCTCTCTCTATCTATCTCTCTGTCTCTCTCTCTCACACACACACTATAAGAATTTTTTTAATGTACTTGGGTTTAATTTAATTAAATCATATTTTAATTAGAGAGATGATGTGTGTGTGTGTAACCTGTGTGTGTGTGTGTGTGTGTGTGTTTGTTTCAGCATGTGGTTCAGTGTGTTTTTGTGGCTATTAAGACGATTGGGAACATCGTGCTGGTCACCATGCTTCTGGACTTTATGTTCGCCTGCATCGGAGTTCAGCTGTTCAGGGTGAAGAGCTGACTGTTCATATAACTGATTACTCCACACACCTGAGGGACAGCAGTGTTTGTGCATGTATATGTGAGGATATTAAACTGTCCCAATAGTGAAGGACACTGGAGTCTAGTTGATACTGAGATATATCATGTCTCTTTAGGGTAAATTTTATGCCTGTACGGATCCACTGAAGATGACAGCTGCAGAGTGCAAGTAAGTGAGTGGGGGGAGGGTTTTGTTTATGTGACAAGAGAACACTGAGGAAGGGGTCCATTTACACCACTAAAAACCCCCGGGGAGGGGGGGGGGCTGGGCGGGTGGTTTACCTGTTTGTTTACATGACATGTTAAATAAAGATTTGTGTTGTTTTCAGAGGTGAATTTATCTACTACCAGGACAACGCTCTTCATGAGATGGTGATCCGTAAGAGGAAATGGATCAACAGTGACTTAAACTTCGATAACGTACTGAATGGCATGCTGGCACTCTTCACTGCCTCCACTTTTGAAGGCTGGCCAAAGTAACACATCACACACTCATCACACCACGTACACATGACACAACACACACTCACATCTCACGCACATTCCATAGTTTTAGATAATTGGTACTACATGACTCTTTTCTAGTAGAATTCTGGTCTGAGTTCTTGAATTCTGATTTACCTTTACTAGTTTCAGATACTCCAAGGATTTAACTAAGCACTCTTGTAAGTCGCTCTGGATAAGGGCGTCTGCCAAATGCCGTAAATGTAAATGTAAATGTGTGTGTGTAGGCTGCTGTATAAAGCCATCGATTCCAACATGGAGGATGTGGGTCCTGTGTACAATAACCGCATCGGGATTTCCATCTTCTTTATTGTTTATCTCATCCTCATTGCCTTCTTCATGATGAACATCTTTGTTGGTTTCGTGATCGTGACCTTCCAGGAGCAGGGGGAGCAGGAATACAAGAACTGTGAGCTGGACAAGAACCAGGTAGGGAAAGAAAGAGATGGACAGGGCTTTACCTTTATAGTCACTCCAGAGTACAAGTCATCTACCAGCATGAACACCTGCACAGGTACACTTCTACCACACTGTGTGTGTGTATGTGTGTGTCTGCAGCGCCAGTGTGTGCAGTACGCTCTGAAGGCCCGTCCACTCCGCTGCTACATTCCCAAAAACCCGTATCAGTATCAGGTGTGGTACATCGTGACCTCCTGCTACTTTGAGTACCTCATGTTCCTCCTCATCATGCTGAACACCATGTGTCTGGGGATGCAGGTATGAACCTTACCCCCCCTGCTCACAGTGCAGCATAGATTCGTTTGTGGTGTGTTTAGGCTGCGTGTCTGAGATGAGTTGTGTGTTTGTTTTGTGTATGATGATATGTGTTTGTATACCCTACAGCACTGTAATCAGTCAGAACATGTCACTCACCTGTCTGATATGCTGAATGTGATCTTCACTGTGCTGTTTACTGTTGAGATGATCCTTAAAGTTGGAGCCTTTAAAGCCAAGGTAAACTACAATTCCTTAATCAGGCTTCATCAACATATCTACACCTCAGTGAACTACATTACCCAGAATCTCTCTCTCTCTCTCACTTTCTCTCTCACTTTCTCTCTCACTTTCTCTCTCTCTCACTCACAGGGTTATTTCGGAGACCCATGGAATGTGTTTGACTTCGTCATTGTTGTCGGCAGTATTGTTGACGTCATTCTGAGTGAGATTAATGTAGGTTTAATGGTTTTAATCTGAGATCATCATCATTATCATCATCATCATAATCATCATCACCACCATCATCACAATTACTATAACCTACATCACCACCACCATTATCATCACCACCACCATTATCAGGACAACACTGTCGAGATGTGTCATTCATAACTTTCTACAGATCTGAGTTTACCCCTTCCCTTGTGTAACCCCACCCCTCTGCCCTCAGGTGGCCCTGGCTGCTCAGGGAGGTCTGTACTGTCTGACCGGCTGTGAGGTATTTCTGTCTGCAGCTTTTGTATTAAACCGATCAGACAGATCCAGAAGTTCTGTATTGTGCAGACTGTGTTACTCTGTGTATGTGACTGCGTGTGTGTTCTTTTTTTCAGGAAGTGAACCCAATGCAGGAGATAGCAGTGAGTACTCACACACACACACAAACACATATATGTGTGTGTATGTGTGTATGCAAAGTCAAAGTCAAAGTCAACTTTATTGTCAAATCTGTATACGTACAGGACATACACAGGATTGAAATTACATTTCTCTCAGACTCAGTAGTGCAGCGGTAAACATTTAACTTAACACTTAAATACACAATACACAGCAAAATAAACTA
>JAOVVF010000001.1:3495630-3506368 GCA_028565595.1 Duopalatinus emarginatus
AAAGTAAATGTAAAGGTCCTTGATATATTCTTACGATTGAAATTATGGTATGCAGTGGATTTGGAGTAGTGCAAATATAAACAGTAGTGCAAATTTAATGTTCAGACTTGTTCAGTGTTGAATTTGTGAGTTATGTAGAGTCATTGATTCAGATGTGTGTTTTAAGATGAGGTTAGAGAGGCATGCATATATATAAATTTTTTATATGTTTATATATGTATGTTACATATGTAATATTATATATATTTATATATGTCATGTGTGTGTAGGACTCAGAGAACATGAGTGTGTCCATCACACTGTTCCGTCTATTCCGTGTGATGCGTCTGGTGAAGCTGCTGAATCGATTTGAGGGAATTCGAAATCTGCTGTGGACCTTCATTAAGTCCTTTCAGGTCTGTGTGTGTCTGCATTGTGGATGTCTATACTATTCTTTTTGTGTTGATGTTCATGTGTGTCTTACTGAATTGTGTGTGTGTGTAGGCTCTACCATATGTGGCTCTGCTGATTGTTATGCTCTTCTTTATCTACGCCGTCATAGGCATGCAGGTGACAAACACACACACACACACACACACACACGCACACACACACACGCACACACAAATGGAAAGCCATTTTAACATTTAGTAAGTGGCGGTAATGGTGGTTGTAGATACCAACAATTACTTTTTGACAAGTTTAAACATATCCACAATGTATTGTAGTGTAATGTAATTTTGACTAGTAGCAATAATAATTAGAGTGCTTGAAAAATCACTTTTACGCAATTAATACAGCCTGAGCCACTTAACGTACAGACTACATTCAAACACCATTTCGTAGATAATAATGACGAAACCTGTGCTATGAATAGAGTGATAGAAAGAGAAGGATGTAATTGAAAAACTCCCCCATTCATTCCTATGGGAAATTTAAAAATTGTAAACTTTGTTGTTTTTTTTTATCTCACCAACACCAAAAATACATAATACAGGTCTCGTCATGATTATCTATGAAATGGTGTTTGAATGGAGTCTGCACGGTTCGATCTGTAGTAATTTGCTTAAGAATAATAATAATTATAATAATAAGAAGAAGAAGAAGAAGAAGACAGAGGAATAACAACAAAGTGCTTTTTCAAATACAAAATACATAAATATGTGACAGTAGTATTTCTGCCTGTGTGTAAAAAGACCATAACTATATGGACAAGAGTTCTTCCCTCTGTCTTGACTAGCATGTACCCCTTTCTCCAACATACACACACACACACACACACACACACTCCATGGTATTAGCCATAATCTTGGCCCCAACAGGGCACAGGTGTTCAAGCACTCGTATAGTTCCTTCAGGAAATGCACATCTAGTTAAAGATATTTACAGTTCATTTCTCACTGGTCACAATGTTCATTCCTGATATTTAAAATTTAATTTTCTCCAGTGGAATTGTAGACATCTGTAACATCTGTTTCAAAAGTCAGGCTGACTAGGTTGAACAGGTTTAGTTTTCAGTAGTGGAAATGACATTTTCACACGGCAGAATATGGTTTTTACATGTCAGAAATGTTCAATTCAGATATTTGTAAAAAAAATTTTAATGTTAGAATACATATTTTCATGTGTATACATTTTAATGGGATGACATTGTAATTGGTCAAAATTTAATCGACAGATATCTTTCATTAAATTGTTGATCTGTTTTTGCCTCTCTAAACAGCGGTGTCCTGATGAGTGGTGCAACTTTGTTACAAAACGTTTTTATACTCTATTGTAATATCTTTATTGAAAGTTTCAGTGGTAGCATATTGCACTACACTAATGTCCCATTATTAAATAATATTCAGTACAGAATCATATTATTTTACATCACTGTTCACTCTGTGTACACTGTTAGAATAAGTGAAGCATGTTTTTACACTGATAGAGGTGATCACAATCCTAATAGTGACTGGCCTCACCCGGTTTTATCTAATGACAGACTGAACACAGATTTTCTTAAAAGTTGACTAATTTGTGTATCCGGCTATATAGGCTATATATCTAGCCTATATATCCGGAATGGTATGCAAATTAGGATATATATCTACAAAGAATATACAAAGTAATGTGAAATGTGAAAAACTTTGTGGTACATCTACTTATCTGAAAAGAATATGCAAATTAGGACAGACATCTGAAATGTTTTGTTGATATGCAGAAACTGTAATTGTTGAGATTTGAAACAGGATGTGACATGTCCACTAGTCACAATCCTTTTTCAACATGTGAAAATTTAATTGGAGATGTTTGTAATTGTTTTTCTTACTAGTGAAAGAGAATTTTAGATTAGAGGTTTTTGGAATGCTAGATCTGATTGGTTACTGGTTACCATAGTGATGGGGAAGTATAATTAATGATTGATTAGACAGTATTTGTGTTTGAAAGAAGTAATGGAACCTATATTTTACTTTTCAAATGTCCTCTGCCTGTCTCTCAGTCTGTCTTTCTGTTTTTCTGTCTGAGTCTTCACCTGTCTCTTTGCCTGCCAGTCTCTCTATCCCAATCTCTCTAATTCAGGTGATTGGTGTGTGTGTGTGTGTCTCTCCTGCAGGTGTTTGGGAAGATTGCGCTGATTGATGGGACAGTGATTAACCGTAATAATAATTTCCAGACGTTTCCACAGGCCGTGCTGCTGCTCTTCAGGTCAGTTACACTTCAGCTCACCTCTCTAACCAGCACAAGTGTGTTTTTGACCTGTGTGTGTTGTGTGTGTTGTGTGTGTAGGTGTGCTACAGGTGAGGGGTGGCAGGAAGTGATGTTGGGATGTTTATATGGTCAGCGCTGTGACCCCAAATCAGATTACTTGCCAGGGGAGGAGTTCACCTGCGGCTCGGGATTCGCCGTTCTCTACTTCATGAGCTTCTACATGCTGTGTGCTTTCCTGGTGATCGCACAAACACACACACGCTCAAATACACACACACACACACACACACACACACACATACATGTGACTGACTGCCCCTGTTGGTTTTCTAGATTATTAACCTGTTTGTAGCTGTCATTATGGACAACTTTGATTATTTGACACGTGATTGGTCAATCCTTGGGCCACATCATCTGGATGAGTTTAAGAAGATCTGGGCAGAGTATGACCCTGAAGCCACGTGAGTCACTGATCACTTAGCATACTCTACATCCTAAACACTAGACACACATCTTCAGAGTGCGTGTGTGTGTGTTGTGTAGGGGGCGAATTAAACACCTGGATGTTGTGACTCTGTTGAGAAGAATTCAGCCTCCACTGGGATTTGGGAAGTTCTGTCCTCATCGTGTCGCCTGCAAGGTGATACACACACACACACACACGCACACCTCACTTGGACACTGTGGTGGAATTCCTGCTAAAATAAAAAGTTCGGACGCCAGAGATCCAATATAAGTAATCAGTTCTTTATTAAATCAATAAGAGTATAATAAGAGTAAGAGAAAATGAGAGATGATACCCTGACCACGAAGATCAGAGTATGAGAGCTCTGTCTGTCTGCAGCCGAGTGACGTTCTTAAATAGACCAGGTGTACGGCTAGTATGTGCCAACAAGCAGTGAAACAAATCAATAAGTTTGCATTCAGCATTCTCATATCATGGCTTTGTCTTAAGTGATAAGCCTGATCACATCAGCAGACAGACCACAGTTTTACTATGGTACAAAGTCCTGGGTCATGATGACACAGACAAGTGGGTAGAAATGATTTGATTTAACAGACACATATATTTCTGAATGATCACATAAAATGAATTTCCCTCACAGACACACACAAACTTCAAATAAAAAAATGTGTATGTTTTGTTTATGTATGTGTGTGTAGAGGCTGATCTCCATGAATATGCCGTTAAACAGTGATGGCACTGTGACCTTTAATGCCACACTGTTCGCTCTTGTACGCACAGGACTGCGGATCAAAACCGAGGGTACACACACACACACACACACACACACACACACACCAGTACACGTTCATGTGTGTGATACAGAGAGTGTGGCCTAATCACTACCTCCTGCTCTGATTGGTCAGGGAATTTCCAGCAAGCTAATGAGGAGCTTCGAGCGATTATTAAGAAAATCTGGAAGAGAACAAGCATGAAGCTTCTAGACCAGGTCATTCCACCCATTGGGGGTATATACACTACAAACTCCACCTTATACCCTACAGACTACACCATACACTACACAGATTAATGGTTCTGTGTGTGTGTGTAGATGATGAGGTGACAGTTGGGAAATTCTATGCTACATTCCTGATCCAGGAGCATTTCAGGAAGTTTATAAAGCGACAGGAGGAATATTATGGCTACAGACCGACTAAAAATAAAAAAACCACAAATGAAATTCAGGTAAGACTAACACTCACCTGATTCCCTACACCTGTAGTACACTATTAACATCAGTCATGGACATGTCCCAAATCACACAGCTTACTCACTCCATGCAGGCAGGGTTGAGAAGTATTGAGGAGGAGGCAGCGCCCGAGCTGCAGAGAGCGATTTCTGGGGACCTGATGGATGAAGATGAGATGGACAGGGTGATGGACGAGATGGCAGAGGACGCAATCTACAGGGTGAGTCTTAAACCATCAGTAAGAACATGTACAGGGTGAGTCTCAAATTGATAGTATATGAACACCCATATTAATCTTTATAGCCTTTCTTAGTGTTGTTAGAGTCATTAGAGTATAATATCATACATTTTAACACGTATGTATGTTTGTGTGTAGCGTGCAGGTGGCCTGTTTGGGAATCATGCGGACCCGTTCTCATTGCAGCGGGGAGGACCTGCACACACTCAGGTTGTGAGTCAACGCCCTCTACAGATCAATGATGTCAGAACTCAGGACAGGGACATGTCACCCGGAGTCTCTGCCCACACACACAACTACACACACTACAAAAACAATAACACAAACAACAACTGCGCACAAAGGTAATACAGCAGTGTGTGTGTGTGTGTGTGTGTGTGTGTGTGTGTGTGATATACACTGACCAACCATAATATTAAACACTGCATGCCTAAACAGCTCTGACTCGACATGGTATGGATTGTACTGTTCTGTGTAGCAGACAAGTCATAGTAGCAGATCCTCCTGTGGCTCTTCTGTACGTTCGGACCAGACAGTCTAGATTTTGCACACACACACACACACACACACACACACACACATCAGTGAGTAGGTATTAATCACTGTACAAAATCTGTTGATAATCTGACCCAGTCATCACAATATGGTCAATGTCACTCAGATCAGATTACATCATTACAATGACACCAGTCTAATGGTGGAAAATATTAGACACAGAGTGAACAGTCTGTTCTCAATGTGTTGGAAGCAGGAGAAATGGGCAAGTGTAAGGATCTGAGTGACTTTAGAAAGGACCATATTGTGTTGTTTAGACGACTGGGCGGTTCATCTCCAAAACAGCAGGTCTTGTGAGGTGTGACCCAGTATACAGTAGTTAGTGCCTACCGATATGTGTGTGGGTGAAGACCAGACAGTCTGGTCCAATCCTACAGAAGAGCCACAGAAGGATCCGTTACTAATGTCTTGATGTCAAATGCCACAGGTCTGTACCCATTTACCAAGTAGAGTCCAAGGCTGCGTCCGAAATGGCATACTTGAATACTACCTACTAGCTTGGAGCGAGTATATACTATTTAACCGCTAATCTAGTATGCATGTCTAGTATGTAAACATGTAGTATGCACACCACCTCGGATGCACTTGATCCGCCATCTTACCAACAACCTTTGACCTATGACGTTGCACCACTTAAGTCCCACACAATAATTATTTATAGTTTCAATTTAAATTAACTTTAAATTTTGTTTGTAATTAAAAATGTTACCTCAGCTCAGCGTACACAGATAATAATAAACTCTCTCCGTCTCGTTTACAGATAAAACAGGCTCTCAGTTTGCTAGCAGTGCATTATGGGATAGTGTGCTGGCTGAGCATACTAGAAAATCCCAACCTAGTAGGACATCGGGGAACCTTTCACATACTACCTGATACATACTAGGCTGTTTAGGGAGATGGTGTTAATGTAATGGCTGAGATGTAAAAGGTAGTTATAATAAACACAGTACGATGTTTTTCAGTGCATGGTTCAGTGAACTTTATTTCATGCACACACACACACACATGTAATTTAGACATAAAATATTACATCATGCTTTAAGTGCACACATGGAGACCAGGCATACTTCCTGTTTTATCACTTCCTGTTTGTGGTAGGCGATAGAGGCAGGTTGGAGTGCAGAAGGAGAAAATGACTGCAACACTGAACACTGACCTGCAGGAGGTGGAGAGAACAGCAGAGAACACCTGTACCAAGAGAAAAGCCATGCCCCTTTGTACAAAACATGGCCACAGGGGCTACCTAACTTAAGACTAATACCCACCCACTATTAAATATGTTTCCCATTACCTCAGCATAGGAATGTCACCCAAAGAATTAATCACTGTATTTCACATAGATGCATATTAGAATCTCCCCACACAGGCCTTTCAACCAAATGGCAGAATGGCAGATAGCATCAAGAGTACAAACTTATTTAATTCACAATACAGAAAGATAAAATTGTTTATATATATAAAAATTTAACACCAAACCAAATATTTAGTCTACATAGTGCTTATGGTGATTACCCACATGGGTTTATTGAAAATGCGGACCACTGCAGCACCTACACTAAAACATAAAAGAACAACCCACAAAGCAACACAAAGCATTCAAATCCTCCAGTGCACGAAAAAGTGCATGACTTCACACTCACACTGAAAGAACAGGTGACTGTGTGTTAATATCAAAACTCAGTAAAACACACTACAGATCAGGCACTGTGCTTAGCAGCCTCTCACATTAAGGTCCACATTTTCGAAAACATGGGTGGGCTGGGGTCCTGGCCAAGGGCCACAAACTAATTTTAAAGAAAATACTACACAAAAACACACTAACAGTAGACAATCCAAACAAATACAATAGTAAAATATAGCCGCAAGCGGCGATGAGGGGTCCATGTAAGACAAGGCCCATTCAGGCAAGATGAAGCGGCATTTTTCAGCCTACACTGGCTCCTATCATTCAGTCTGTGTCAGTGCACTTAATTTTTAAAGCACATCAAAGGCTGATTTGGCTGAATTTTGGCATGCCACATCTTACTGTGATTATATGTATGTCAGTAAATTTTTGTGTTGATTTGATGCAAAATTCCATTTCCATCCGTCCATTTAGACTTGAAAATGTAATGCTGATAGCAAAGTAGTTAATTTGGCACTGCAAAATTTCTCTTTGGACCATCAGACTCAAACTCTGCAGATTTCCTAACAATCTCAACTCAATCAAAACTGCTGAATTTCAAATTTCATCTGTATAGCCCCAGTCGTGGCAGAGTTATAGCCATTCAATCAATGCTGCACCTATTCAATCAAGGTCTTGGAGCACAAACCAGTGGAAAAGTCAGGATTTTTTTTATTAATTATTCATCTGAGTCTACAGATTATCACAAGACAATTTTTGACTCGATTGGATAAAATTCCTAGGACTAGTTTGAAAACTGCAATTTTTATTCAACTGGCCAGTGAGAAAAAATTATGCATTTTTGTAAAAGACATGTAATGGGAAAGTTCTAGTTCTAAGGTCTAGTGCACTACATAAAATAGAGCATGTTTTATTTGGCCAGTGATTGATTGATTTTCTTGTATAGCACCAGCTATTGGCCGATCATTTTACAACTTTTTGGGGTAATAGCAGATGACGAGCTTACCATAGCATTCATTTTTGGTCCAGATTGGTTAATGTTTAGCCTTTCAAATACATGCTTAAAAGTGATTGGCTAATGACGACAAGAGTCATTAACCTATCAAGTTGCCATAACCATAACCAGGAACTAGCATGCAAATTTTCAGCTCGCTAGGACTTGTGGTTGCTGAGAAACGGTTATTCGGGAATTACAGCGCCCCCTAACGACACATGTGCACCAAATTTGATAGGCTACCTCAAAATCTTGTCTCAAATGTCGTACTCAAATTGTAAATTTTTTTGACAAAGCATTCAGAAGTTATTGATTTTTCAATCAAATACAAATTTTTAGACAACTTTAAAGTAGCTACTGGCGGCCATTTTGTTTACAAAAGTCAAACTTTTTTAATTAATTATTTACTTTCAGCGTCTTCTGAATTTTCTGAGCATTTTATTTAGATTTTTTGGTAATAAACCCTAGGACTAGTTCGCAAAAGTAGGTTTCGCATATATTGCAATTATTGCAACGTTGCAAATTAGAATGTGATTGGGTTGAAAGCATTTTTATGTAAAAAATCGTTTTTAGGAGATATAACACAAAATGTGTTTTACTGCT
Organism: Duopalatinus emarginatus; assembly: GCA_028565595.1. Classification (NCBI taxonomy): domain Eukaryota; kingdom Metazoa; phylum Chordata; class Actinopteri; order Siluriformes; family Pimelodidae; genus Duopalatinus; species Duopalatinus emarginatus. The sequence goes on from JAOVVF010000001.1 coordinate 3,504,009, forward strand.
CCATTGTGCCACCATGTGGCCAACATGCCCCAGAGTCATTTCACATCTGCTTAATGTACCTGCCAAATATGGTGTTACTGGGCCTTACGGTCTGGGCTGCAGATAGCATTTTAGCCACTACCGACTGAAAGGAGGGAGTGAGTAACACACCTAACTAATGACATAGGGTTATACGTCACTATTTAACCTGTCATTATGCTCTGTTTCCCAATATGAGTTCCAATCCCATCAGATCTCTTAAACATTAGATTTTTTCTTTATTATTATTATTATTATTATTATTATTATTATTATTATTCTGTGTTGTGACCCTCTGCTCTGTGTCTTAGTCTGAGTCTCTTCACTTTAAATATGTAAAAATAGTTTACATATTTCACAGTTTATAAGAAGTTTTTCTTTTAGTCAGATGTTTCTATGGTATACGTTTCCACACAGACTCAATAGAGACTAGAGTTTGTGTGGAATAATAAATTTGGGGTAATAGCAGATGACGAGCTTACCATAGCATTCAGGTTCGGTCCCGATTGGTTAATGTTTAGCCTTCCAAATACATGCTTGAAAGCGACAAGCGTCATTAACCAAAACGTTGCAAATTAGAACATGATTTGGTTTAAATCATTTTTATGTAAAAATTTGTTTTGACCCACCGTTTTAAAAGTCTTCTCCAATTTACTCTGGCATGCTGGATATCAGCGTCTGTACCAAATCTGGACTAATCGCAACCCATTCTTAACTAATCAATTCGTGGAGGTTATCACAATTGTTGTGTTTTTGTTTGTCCTCCTGCTTTTTAAAGGTTTTGAGTATCCTGGCCATAAACCCAAAATTCCAATCTTTGGTTCACAGTGCTACTTAATTATCACTTTTGTTGTGTGACATGGTACGCAATCATTCTGGAAAAAGCATTGCTCACGTTGCTCTTAGAGGATGTTTTCATATCATTCTTCAATTGTGAGTGTTACTCTTGGATGAGTAACAACCCCAGGCATGAATGGTCTCGGGATGTTTTACTGTTGGTATGACAAGACTCATGGTAGTGCTTACTTTTTCTTCTCCAAACAATCATTTTTTCAGATGTCCCAAACAGTCCAAAGGGAGGAAGAAAATAACTTCCTTTCTTGATATCAGGCTATCCTCCAAAAACCTTTGCTTCACTCTTCATGCAGATGCACTTAGACCTGCCTGCTGCCATTCCTGAGCAGTCCTCACATTTGCTGAACTTATAAATGGTTAATTCAGGTGCAGTTTTACAAGCAGCAGTGTCCTTGCCCTGATGACTGCATGTTTTCTTTGAGGTAAGCATGGTTAACAGAGGAAGACAATGATTTTAAGCCCCACCCTCTTTTAAAGTAACCAGTCTGCTCAGTCAGTCAGCATGGTATTGGAGTCATATCAGCTGCCTTGTCCTCATTAACACTTTCTGCTGAACAAAAGAAAACATCACTGCGTTGATGTTAGGAGATCATTTTGCCCAGAGGATCATTTTGTGATCATGTTAGGAGATCATTTAGTTACAATTAATTGGCTCCCTTTTCAGAACAGTCTAGAATTCATGCAAATTACAGCCAAAAGAACTGAACAGCAAACTCGGAGAAAACCAAAATTTGTCAGTCTCAAAATGTTTGGCCATGACTGTACACTCCAAAACAGTGACATTCAGACATGTCCAAGTGTTTTAGGAAGTGGGAGACATAGTGCAGGGTTAAGCAGAATACAGTTCCCCTTGGAGCAGAGACAGAACCCAACAGTGGCAGCTTGGTGATCTTGGGGGGTATTCCAGAAAGTGGGTTTAACAAACTCTAAACTTAACCCTGAACTCTGAGTTGACTTACCCCAGTCTGACATACCCACAGTTTTCGGTTCCCGAAAAGCTGATTGGAGTTAAAGTAGTCTAGGTAAGTCAACTCTGAGTAGGCTGACTCTGGCAGAAGCGTGTTCACGGTTAAGTATAAAAGACATTCTCAATGAAGCGCAGATAAACGGATCCACTGTGGATGTAAATAAGAAAAAAGAACAAAGCCTCGTATTTTACACCACTGAAGTTTTAAATATTAATGACTGTACAGATTATAAACACATACTGATACATAAAATTAACACAGCAGCGTCTAATAGATACAAAGTATATATATATATATATATATATTTATATAGTTTTATACTGAGTTAAAATTTAATTACTGAATCATTTTGAAACATAATTCAACATTTAATAAAAGTATATTACAATATAATGTTTAATATGCCAGTCATAATATTTTACACATGCATATTTTATTTATTTATTTATTTATTTATTTATTACTCAATCTACTGTAATCCAAGTGAGGCCAGACTCACATAGCAGCAGATCAAGATAA
>JAOVVF010000001.1:3543696-3560779 GCA_028565595.1 Duopalatinus emarginatus
CTGTTTTGACCTCTGCCTTTTGCCACGTCCCTGTTTAATAAAGACTGCTCGCACTTTTACCTGCGTCTACCTGCTTATAATTAGTGTGACCGATCTGACAGAATACTTCGCCTTGAAATGCAGGTAGCGGGTTTAGACGCCTTGCAAAAGGTTATTTCCAATCAAGGCGTACTGCTTGGACAACATCACCAACTACTCACCAATTTTAAACAAACCGTGAGTATCCTGGCGCAGAAACAAGGAGAGCACCAATCCCAACTGTCTCAGGTGGCGGAGAATCTTAAAACTCTCACCGAGACTATGTCAGGGACCTCCAGCACCCCTTTTCTCTTGCAATGTTCCGTGTTTTTTGAAAACTCCCCTCCATGTCCGAACTCCGCCAAAATTTCGTTTATCATCTCTAGACTGACTGGAAGGTCGCTAGATTGGGCAACGGCAGTCTGGCCTCACTACCGTAATGCCTCTTTCAAGACTTTTATCGCAGAGTTTTCCACTGTTTTTGACCACCCTTTTTCCGGTCGGACCTGTGGGGAATTACTTGCGTCTCTGAAACAGGGAAATCGTTCCGTTTCGGACTACACTTTAGAGTTTCGGACCCTCGCCGCTGGTGCTTGGAACAAACCAGCCCTGTTAGTAATGTTCCGCAAGGGTGTCAACGCGGACATTCTCACGGAACTAGCGTGTCGGGATGACGAACTTGACCTAAATAGACTCATTTCACTCACGATTCTTCTGGATCATCTCCTCCGCCGGAAAAAACTTGCGCAAACTTTGAATCCGACGCCGGCTCCGTCCAGTCGGACCCGACACTGTCCACTTCCTCAAGAAGAGAGGTTTTTAGAGGAACCTATGCAGTGCGACTTCACCCGCTTAACCCCTGCTGAGCGACAACGTCGACGATCCCTTCAGCTATACCTGTACTGTGGGAGTCCAGATCACCACATCTCCAACTGCCCTATCAGGCCTCCTCCGGGAGGTTCCAGCTCGTCCCGCGGTGGGTCCCCTCGCGCACAGCATGGCTACCCTGGCCGTCCATATGAGCAACCTGCTTCAACCCTGGGAAAGCGCGTGGAGAGTTCTCCGCGCGCTAATGTGGTGAGTGTTCCCAAAAAGGGGTTGATTTCCAAATCTTTTTATTACGCATTTCAGTATACTCCCACAATTCTGTTCATGTCGTTTCAGCGCTAATCGACTCAGGAGCAGAGGGGAACTTCATCACCAAAGAGAAAGCTGACGCTCTACAACTCCCCCAAGAAAAACTCACCACCCAGCTTCGAGTCACCGCGCTGGATGGAAAGCCCATGAACATCCAGCCCATCTCTCACATCACCAAGGCCGTTGATGTCGCCACCAGCGCACTGCATATGGAGAAACTATCCTTTTTTATCTTGGAACACTCCGAGTACCCCATTATTCTAGGCCTTCCGTGGCTCCCAAAACACAACCCAGTCATCTCTTGGTCACGACAGGAAATAACCCAATGGTCGTCGTTCTGTCTAGATCATTGTTTGACATATCCCTCTCTCTCCATTCGCTCTACGACCATAGAAAGCCCCACTTCTTCAGATTTTATCATTCCTTCCGAGTACACAGACCTTGGCGAGGTCTTCAAGAACAGCAACGCTACCGTGCTGCCCCCTCATAGACCCTATGACTGTGCGATAGACCTTATCGAGGGTGCCCCACTTCCTAAGGCTCGAGTTTATCCGCTAACTCGCGAGGAGGAGAACCCCATGAATGAATACATCGACGAAGCGCTTGCTCAAGGGTTCATTCAACCCTCGAATTCTCCAATAACCTCGGGTTTCTTCTTTGTGAAAAAGAGAGGGGGCGGTCTTCGTCCGTGCATTGATTATCGAGTGCTCAATCAGGCCACTAGAAAATTTCCCTATCCTTTTCTGGGCTATAATATCAGTCCTAGCGGGGTCACTATGGACAATAAGAAGGTCACTGCGGTGGTTAACTGGCCACCACCACGATCCATAAAAGAACTACAACGCTTCTCGGGTTCGCTAATTTCTATCGGCGATTTATCCGCAACTTCAGCACTATCGCCGCCCCTCTGACTGCTCTCCTCAAGGGGAATTCCAAAAAGTTGAGGTGGTCGTCCTCCGCAGAAAACGCCATTACCTTGCTCAAAACGTCTTTTACCACCGCGCCTATTTTGATTCACCCTGACCCGTCCAAGCCCTTCATAGTCGAGGTTGATGCGTCCGAAACGGGGGTAGGAGCCGTTCTTTCACAACGGTCCGTTAGCCCAGCTAAACTTCATCCCATCGCGTTCTATTCGCACAAACTGACCCCTACAGAACGGAACTATGGGATCGGGGACCGGGAACTTCTATCCATCAAATTAGCTTTGGAGGAGTGGAGACACTGGTTGGAGGGATCCGAACATCTGTTTCTAATCTTAACTGACCACAAGAACTTAGAATATCTAAAGAACGCCAAACGTTTAAATCCGAGACAAGCTCGTTGGTCGCTGTTTTTCGCTCGCTTTCAGTTTAACATAACGTACCTCCCAGGCGCACGTAATTCGAAAGCAGGTGCCCTCTCTCGCATTCACCAGGCCGCCACTAGGGAACAAGCCGAGCCGGAGAGAATTCTGCCAAAGTGAACATATCTGCGGTTCGTTGGAGCATCGATGAGGAAATAGAGCGAGCTTTGTCATCCCGGTCCATTCCCGATCACTGTCCCGAGAATAAGGTTTATGTCCCGGGGGAGTTCAGAGACAGACTAATAACGTGGGCTCATTCCTTGCTCACCTCTGGTCATCTGGGGGAAACTCGTACTAAACTGCTGATATCACAGCGCTACTGGTGGGAGACACTCAATGCGGACGCACACCGATTTGTAAGTTCCTGTACCGTCTGTTCTCGCTGCAAAACGCCGAAAACATTGCCGGTTGGCAAGCTCGTGCCACTCCCCATACCAGCCAGACCCTGGTCTCACATCGCCGTGGATTTCGTCACCGACCTACCTGAATCACAGGGTTTTACTACCATCTTGACTGACTGACATATTTTTTGCCCTCTGGATTACCCCGATATCGGACTCTGATTGCTGGTTTGTGACCCTTTTGCATGTTTTACGACTACCCTCTAGGTCTAGCCCCGTTTGCCGGTTGTTTTGCTCCTGTCTGGTTTTGACCCATGCCTGTTTTGACCTCTGCCTTTGCTACGCCCCTGTGTAATAAAGACTGCTCGCACTTTTACCTGCGTCTACCTGCTTAATTAGTGTGACCGCTCTGACAATGATAAATTATATGTTTCGTAATTTATCCCGAATTAATAAAATGTTAAACGTTTAATAATGTTGTTCCTCGCATGGTATTTTATTTAAGACAGCAATCCATCTGTGTTAGCCTCAAAGCTAGCTAGCTTAACTCAAAGTAAGTTATTTCATTTTAATTATGATTAATAAACCAATTTATTATACTGTTTTGTCACACATTGTAACATATTAAAATTTCCTATATCGCGTGATTTTTTTTACCTCCTCACAGTTTTTTCTGGCATCTAGTAATTAAGAATTGTATATTTATACTCAAGTTCTAGTAATCGTGTCATGCTAGTAAACTTATGTTATTGTATGGCTCATTTCTAGCACCATCATAGCTTATAAATACTGAAAACTGGTCTGTCAAAAGCTTTAGCTTTATGTATTCAGAATGACTGAGTAAGCACTTTGTAAGATGGTGTGGACAAGAATGTCTGCTAAATGCCATTAATGTAATGTAAATGCACCCAGACTGCACTTTACATCCATTGATGTCCATTGCCTTTAACACAAGGGTGGCCCATCAGGTGGGATAAAGATTTATAAATGCATTTCTCTTTGAATAATAATATCCTTCTTATTGTGTTGTCTTTTGGCATCTATTGGGCAGTTATGACCTGTTGTGTAAATTGTTGATAAAGCATATATGTAATTTTGTCATACAGTACTTTTAGCATTTTCACTGATAAGGTAAAATAGTCAGTCTGAATAAAGTATTAAAGGTTACAGAATGGCAAAATGCTATTGCTCCAATTGTGTGTTTGTGACCAATTTCTTGGAGATGGGCTGTATGTTTGGTAGATGCTGTATCAGTCAGAAATTGTACAGTTTCATGTAGAGTCAGTGCCTGTTGTTATGATCATTAATGATGCATTAACATGTATACTGTAACATAACAATGAAAATGGCATTAAACCCACCAGACAATCACTCAATCCTAATGTTATTCAGTTGACAGTAGCTGTTCTCTAAAAACATGGTCAGTGTTTGAGTTTAAGTTTCAGCTGATGGCAGTCAGATAAACATGGATCAGCTGTGAATCATGTAAAGGTTCATAGGACAGTAACTGCACTGGAAATGGGATTAGGTGTAAATGTTTAAAATTATAATTGCATCAGTTTACTTGGGTTAGTACAATAAATACATAGTTTTTATGTAAATGGTGAATTTACTCAAGAAAGTAAATTTGTCCTTTAAGGTATGTGTTGAAGATCATAATTATACTATACAAAGTACTATAACTGACTGAATGCAAACTGCAGAGTTCATATTATCCATAAATGTCCATGTTCTGTTCGACGCTTTAACTGTGTTTACAAACATAAATGGAAGTTACGCAAGTGCTTTGGTGAACTAGTGCCATAAAATGTTGACGCATGCACAAAATATCTGCCCGATCTGTCCCTCGGCCAACTGCAATGCGTATGCGCACATTTGCTCGTGAATGCTCAGGCGGAGTGTATGGTTCGGTTAGGCACATCTTTACCTGCTGTCACGTGTGACTCTGTAACTACGTTTGGGCCATTCAAAAAACAATTCCAGCATATTTAATTATTTTATTTATTACTTATTTATTTGCATTATTAAAAATTATAAAAATTACAGTACTTTAGATCCTATTCAGGACTACGGGTCACGTGATAACATACCGTTCTCGAATCGACTGTTTTAAACGAATCATTTTAAATGAATCCATTAAGTGAATATTTTTACAATAATTAACATCGTAATATATTAATATAATAATCTCTCACTTACTCTGTCACACGCTCACACTGTCTATTGTCTATATATATTTAAATATAGAAATAGGTATTGCACAGAGTTTCACATACACACACACATACACACACACAGCAACACCGATGTCTATGGATATATAGCAATATAACATTACGAAGTACATACACATACCAACACATCTTCATAACCATTCACCCAACTACATACCAACACACAACACTTAACATTCACACACAACCTGACCAAAAAACAGACATTAACTCTACTACCAATAATACCCAACACTTCAACACATCACAACTAAAACTTATAACATGGAACCTGCGTAGTATTGGCTCTCAGGGGAAAAAATAAAGTACTCCACCATCTTAACATATTAAAAGCAGACATGTGCCTCCTACAGAATAACATAAACTAAAATCAGCTGAATATAGCCACATATATACTGCCGAATACAATTCTAGATGGAGAGGTGTGGGCATTTTAATAAATAAGAAAATTCAATTTGTACATAATGCAGCAATCACAGACCCTAGTGGACGATTTATCATAATAAATATCACTAAATAAAAAGGCTGTTACCATAGCTAATATCTATGGCCCAAATACTGACAATCCTCCATTTTTTCATGACTTTTTTCCCATATATCTGACTCCCCAAATGGTGAAGATTTCAAAACCCATCCTGGGACAGATCCCCACATTTACACAATGCAACAATGCACTGTTGGAACTCCACAGACACAATAAAACAGTTCATGCCTGACCAAAGAATTCACATTCTACTTATCAGTATCAGTCATACACATGTATTAAATATTTTCTAATTAGCAATTCTATGATATTATCTCACATACAGAAATTCACCCTATTACAGTTAGCATCCATCATTACTTACAGATTTAGAATTTGATAACTATATTAAAAAGAGAGAGAAGAGAAAACCAAATTTCTACTACAAAGACCGAAATGAAAACACCAAAATACCTGGCAAACCTCATTAAGCAAAATTAAAAAAAACAACAACAACAATCCAAATCATAAAAAAATCCCCCCCTTCTTCTACTCATGTTCTGTTCACGTGATATCATATACACATGTCATTAACACTACACTGCACCCTGAATACACAACACTGCATAGATACTGACTGAGCATCTCAAGTCCTTGTCAGTGGACACACTCACGCGCGCACTTACACCTACGGGCAATTTAAAGTGACTGATCCACTTAGCTAACGTGCTAGTGTTTGGACTGTGGGAGGAAACCGGACTACCTGGAGGAAACCAACACAAGCACGGGAAGAACATGCAGACTGCAGACAGAACAGCTCGTGCCGGGCCGGGTGGTTTGCTGTCAGGTGACAGCGCTCACCACTACACGCCCTGAATAGATTTTACATAAATGACTAAACAGTGCCATCTGTTGGTTGATCAGAAGTACAGCAGCACTTCTGAATTAAGAAAAATAATTATCACCACTGAATGTTCACTTTATTCATAACTAACACATTTACACACAACAACAACAAATGTATTAGACATATAAAAGATTGCAGTAGAGTTCCCACCGGCAGCCGAGCAGACTGCTACATCCGGGTATCGGGTGTGACGCCGGCGTGTCTCGTGACCCAGTGCGGAAGTGAAATGAGAAGGTGGAGAAAAAGCACACAAAATAAAAGTTCAGGAATAAAGAGAGAGAGAGAGAGAGAGAGAGAGAGAGATTATTTACAGTGAAGATAAACGCGGACAGAGAACTGACAGACTTGACAGACGGGAGGTCCTATATAAAATCAGGTAAAGTTTATGCTGTGAGTTAATAATGATCATGTGTATAATTATAGTGTAAATAGAGAATAAAAGTGTGTGTGTGTGTGTGTGTGTGTGTGTGTGTGTGTGTGTGTGTTACAGAGCTGTGTATAACACACTGATATAACAACACACCGAGCAAGTGAAAGTGTAATCACACGTGTGTGTGTGTGTGTGTGTGTGTGTGTGTGTGTGTGTGTGTGTGTGTGTTTGTGTGTGTGTGTGTGTTTGACTCAGGAGCCTGGCAGTGGACTACTGATACAGGGACAGCGTCTCTCTCTCTCTCTCTCTCTCTCTCTCACACACACACACACACACACACAGACACAGACACAGAAAGAGATTGAAGGTGAAGTGAGTAGTGTATAAAGTACAGGATGTGAGAGTGATACCATGAGGTCTGAGGACATCTCAGTCACGTGCACCTGTCATGTCACTGTGGCTTCGTGTGTGGCTCTTCATTAGAACTAATCATAAAGGGTCATGTGCATATATCACGTGTGTGTGTGTGTGTGTGTGTGTGTGTGTGTGATATATGTACATGATCCTTTACATGTATGTTTATATATATATATACACATTGCTCAAAAAATAAAGGGAACAGTATGAATGAAATATTCCAGTTGAAAATCTTTATTCATTACATAATGAAATGTGCTGAGAACAAAATAACTTAAAAATGATTAAATCAAAATTATTATCCCATGGAGGTTTCCACTTCAGTGGAAATTCGTCAAGACAAGTTAAAATGAGGCTCAGTAGTGTGACCTAGATTACAGCGTCAGTCAACTCCTGGACAGTCTGTGGTACAACATGGTGGTGGTGGGTGGAACGAGACATGATGTCCCAGACACGCTCGATTGGATTCAGGTCTGGGAAACGGCAGCCTTCATCATGCAGGAACTGCTGACTGCTTAGGATCTCATCCCGGTACCTAATGGCAGGCAGGGTACCTCTGGATAGCACTTTGCACTTAGCTGTGTGGCCCTCCAAAGAAATTCCTCTTCAAACCCACTGCCATGGTCATGCTGGAGGATGTTGCAGGCAGCAGAACGTTCTCCACGTTGTATCCAGACTCTGTCATGTCTGTCACACGTGCTCAGTGTGAACCTGTTGAGATCCATGAAGAGCACAGAGTGCCACTGGCAAATCTGCCAATCTTGGTGTTCTCTGGCAAATAGCAATCACCCTGCACAGTGTTGGGCCATAAGCACAAGCCCCGCTCAGAGATGTCAGGCCCTCATACCACCCTCATGGAGTCTGTTTCTGACAGTCTGGCCTGCTGGAGGTCATTTTGCAGGGCTCCTGTTCCTCCTTGTGCAAAGGAGGAGGTAGCAGCCCTGCTGATGGGTTGTTGCCCTCCTATGGCCCCCTCCACTTCTCCTGGTGTACTGGCCTGTCTCATGGTGTATGCTCCATGCTCTGGACACTGTGCTTGACAGCTGACATTGATGTACCATCCTGTATAATCTGCATTACCTGAGCAACTTCTGTGGGTTGTAGACACTGCCTCATGCTACCTTGAGGGGTGAGAACACTAACAAAATGCAAAATAACCAAAACATCAACCAGAAAGGATGAGAACAATTAAATGGTCTGTGGTCACTGCCTGCTGGGGTTGTCTTGCTAATTTCCTCTCATTTCTACATGTTGTCTGTTCCATTTGCACAACAGAAGGTGAAATTGAAAAAATGTACAATTCACAATCAGTGTTGCTTCCTAACTGGACATGTTGATTTCACAGAAGTGTGATCGACATGGAGTTACATGGTGTTGTTTAAGTGTTCCCTTTATTGTTTTTTGAGGCGTGTATATATAGATATATTTCAGTGCAATAGATCAAACTCATTTTGTTGTGTGTGTGCAGTTTGGTGGAGATGTGGTGGTTTCAGGAGGGATTGTGTATCCTGCCTGTGTCTCTGGTCATTTGGACAGCAGCTACGTTTGTTTTTGCTTATATCACAGCAGTGGAGCTGAATCATGTCGACCCATTTGTCCCCTACATCAGGTGAGGGAGCCTTATGAGTCCACTACACTCTGTCCACTACAGCCTGTTTACTATACTCTATATACTACGGCCTGTCCACTACAGCTGAATATACTACAGACGGTCCATTACAGCCAAATAAACTACAGTTTGTCCACTATAGCCTGTCCACTACAACCTATTCACTACATCCGAATATACTACACCCTGTATACCACACCCTGTATATTACAGCCTGTCCACTGCAGCTGAATACACCACACCCTGTCCACCACACCCTGTCCACCACACCCTGAATGTACCAGCTGAATATACTACACCCCGTATACTACACCCCATATACTACACCCCGAACACTACACCCTGTCCACTACAGCTGAATATACTACAGCAAAACATACTACAACCTGTCTACAAAAGCCTTCCACTACAGCTTGTCAACTACAGCCATATATACTACAGCCCAATATAACACCCTATCCACTACACCCTGTACTACATACAGATGTTTGTATGTATGTTTGGTATGCAGTGACACAGGGGCAGTTCCTCCAGAGAGATGTGTGTTCGGGATCATGCTCAGTGTCTCAGCCTTTTTGGGTAAAAAACAAAAACTCCTGGTTTCAGTCTTTTAATACATTTTAGATGATAATTTTTTTCTTCTAATTATAATTGTGTGTGTGTGTGTGTGTGTGTGTGTGTGTGCGTGTAGGCATTGCTACTATGTATGTACGTTATAAGCAGGTGGAAGCTCTCACTGATCAGGGAGAAAAACGTCTGCTGAAGCTCAACACTCTGGGTCTCGTGCTTGGTTGCATCAGTTCCTTTGGCATGTGTGTGGTGGCAAACTTCCAGGTACACACACACACACACACACACATATATATGTTATTATTGTTGATTGTCTGATTGTTGTGACATATCCCATGTTCGATCCCTAAACCACTCTCTCTTGTATGTCATGTGTACAGAAAACAACGTTGTTCTCTATGCACCTGGTGGGCGCAGTACTGACTTTTGGTGTAGGAGCGCTCTACATCCTGACACACACAGTTGTTTCATACCGCATGCAGCCACATATACACACCAAACGAGTGTTTTGGGTTCGACTGATCATCGGCCTGTGGACCGTCAGCAGCATCATCAGCAGCATCCTCACTCTTCATCACTACTGTCATTCTTCACCATCATCCTCACCACCATCACTTTTCATCATCACCATTATCACTCTTCATCACTACCATCTAGCCTTGGGTGATAATGTAAATTTACTCAAATAATAATCATCTCCAGAATTATCGCCATAGACAATATTATCGTGTTATAAAACAAACAGCATTATACGAAATGTGGCAAAACCGATTTAACTGGCTTTGCATTATGTAGAGCACAGAGCTGCATTATGAGTGGCTCAAGGCTGAGTATACTTTATATTTTAGTATACTTGTGCAGGACTCCACTGACAGCATGTGAATGCTGTAGGCATGCTCTTTATGTTGATACATAATGATTATTAGAAACTACATGAGATGTTACAAAAAATCTAACACCCAGAGAAGTAAAAATAAAAAGACTATTTCACAATCTCTGTAATCTTTTAGAGACGGATGATACAAATGCTTATGGAGGAGAATCTGCTCTGCTAGAGCACAATGAAATTTGTTTGTTTTATATGAAACACAGCTCACACAGTGAGCTCCAACTCCAAGTTACAAAAACCTCCACTCACCCTAGAGCTACTTACAGTGCTTCAAATACAAAACTTCATGTTGCTCCATCTGCCGCATTGTCATTCCGATTTTAAAGCCGTGCTATTCAGAGAGCAAGTCACATTTACCACATCCGTTTTACCATCTCCATCTATCCCAGCATTCTTTACCACACTATTATACTACACAGTATATTTTATCATATACATAAGTTGCTAAAAAAAACGTCGCCAGGCACATTATGAAAGAAATCATTTAACGATAATTGGCATGATATCATCATTATTGCAATATTTGATATATACTGTTTATTGGCACTAGGCTACTTCTATCATCACCATCATTCTTTGCAGTCGTCATCGCTATTATCACTCTTCATCACTACCATCATCCTTGCCATTGTTGTTTGTCACTGTATGTGATGCATTAATAGGTTAGAGTGTTACAGATTAGGGTTTGGATAATGGATTTAAGGTTAAGATGTAGAGTTAGGATTAGGATCGTGGTCGGAATGGTGTGAGCATGTGTGTGTGTTATGGATAATGGACTAAAATTAAAGGTTTTTCTCCTTGACCGTGTGTCTCAGTGTTCGTATCCTCAGTGACTCTGTACAGCAGTCTGCCGGGAGTAGAGGTGAACAAAAAGCTCCACTGGAATCCTGGAGAACCTGTAAGTGTGTGTGTGCCTCAATTTATCACATCTCTCAGAGAAACTAAATTTGAACAAACATTCGGTTGTCTCTGGAGTCTCATTTACATGTAATTTGCATACTGTAGGTTATAATATGCAAACACACAGGTGTGTGATTAAACCTATATGTGTTTCAGGGGTACACAGCTCACATGGTGAGCACAGTCTCTGAATGGTCTCTGGCTTTTTCCTTCATCAGCTTCTTCCTCACCTACATCAAAGACTTCCAGGCATGAACATACACTCACACACACACACACACACACAGACACGCTACCACATACACAGCTGTGCATGAAACAGTGTCTCACTCTAATGTCTGTGGTTACAGAAGATCAACCTGAGGGCGGAGGCAGACCTTCAGAGCAGTAATTTGCATGACTCCTCCCACTTTGGTTCAACATGGGTCCCTGGAGAGACGTCCCCTTTACTGGCTGGATCTATCTGAACACACACATACACAGACTCGCAACCCCTCATCTCTTTAGATAACAGCAGTTTATTAGGATTTACATGCAGCTCTGTGGTTCTGTCCTCATCAATCGTCTGATTTGGGCAGGGGTTTTTTTTAAATCTGTAAAATAGTCACTAAAAATCACACAGCTAAAACCTGATCAGACTTTAAAAACTGACTTCATTCTAATTTCATTCCATACTGTGTTTGTGTGTGTGTGTGTTTGTGTTACATTAGTGTTATTCATTCTTTTATTTGCTTTATACTAATTTTTATAAATCTTCTGGTTATAAGCCGTGTTAGTGTTAACTAGCTTGTTATACCACTTTAGAAGATATTATGAACTGAATTAGTATATGCCTCCACCTGGAGAAGTGAGTCTGATACAGCCTGCAGATACAGAGAGCACACTTGGGAAAGAAATCCTGCTAATTAGCCACATTAGCATTGATCAGTGTGGTCCAGAAACAGTATCACAGAGAAAAGATGAGACTCACACTGAAATATACACACGTATCCTTGGCCATGTTAGCATGTGTGTATTAGCATTGGGTAACATTTATAAAAATATGGGGACATTTTTAGCTTTAAGAAACCTTTAGTTAAACATCTAAGTTAAGTGAAAAAGTTGGTTATTTTCATGTTGGTCATCATAGATGACCTGCTCATGACCAAGCCTGCTAATGAACGAACCTGCTAATTCTCTTTCTGTTGTGTTATAATCAAACGTGTGGATCACATGACTTACACACATTTATTTCATGAACATTTATAAAAGTAGAGAGATATTATTAGCTTTCATGTTGATCAACATAAATAGCCTGCTAATGACCTAGCCTGCTAATGAACTAACCTGCTAATGAACTAACCTGCTAATGAACTAACCTGCTAATGACCTCTGTGTGGATCACATCACTGCTTCATCACTGCTTTACTTAATGAACATTTATAAAATATGGAGATATTTTTAGCTTTAAGAAACTTTTAAACATCTGAGGATAAAAAAAGTCATTGTCATGTTGGTCATCATAACTAGCCTAGTAATTAACTAACCTGCTAATTCTATTTTCTTGTGTTATAATCATAGTCTGTGTGGATCACATCACTGACACACTGATTTATGTAAAAAAAGGTGTGAACAAGCAGCTGTGAAACACACACACACACACACACACACACACACAGAGTCTGACACACAAAGACTGATGTATTTAAAAGTGTAAAAGAGAAAAAAAAATAAACTCCTATTTTTGTATTTTAATCTTTTCAAACTCTTCCTGAAACACACACGATAATATTAATAGTCGTGTGAGGACCTCCTGTTGAGGTCTCACCTCAGTAATGAAAGTGAAACTGTTTGGCGCTTTATTATTTTTTTTATTTTAAACAACAACACTGTCCTTACAGAGACCAGCCTGAGGTCCCCACAAGATCACAATGCTATTTAGTCCCCACCAAGATATAAAAACATGGATCTCTCTCTCACTCTGACACACACACACACACACACACACAGTCTCTCTCTGTGTTTCTCAGACACACACACAGACACATTATTCCACTCTCTCACAAACACACACAGTCTCATATAATGAGTCCTTTAGTTCCGCCACTCTTCAGTTGCTCCTTCCTCCTCTGCTGAAACTCCACAATTTTCTTATGGAAAAACCCTGAACACACACACACACACACACACACACAGGTCAGGATGTTGAGAGTAGCAGTAAAGGTGATGTTCAGGAGAAGTGTGTAAGGGGGGCTGACCTTCATGGTTGGGTTGTTTCTCCTCCTCCTGGATGAACAAGTCAAACATTTGCGTCTGAACGAACTGTCTGATGAAGTTGCGGTTCTCCTTGGGTTCCACAGCTCGGAGGAAACGCTTCTTCTGGAAGGTTCTTGGTTCCTTGTTCCCTGAACACTTGAAGTGATTTGTGTAATGTCCAACAATCTTCACAAAGAAGCTAATGAAGGACTCGGACACCACAGTGTTCAGCTCCTCTGTAGCTATCGGGCCAAACACACAAACACACTTTACACATATCATAAATACAACACACACACTCACCACACATATAATACATATACACACACACTATACATGTATAATTCACACTGAAGTGCCAGACAAACTGGCATAGATAAGACTATGCAAAAAACACGCTGGTGTTGGCTCCATAATGGTGTATTAATTTGTTTATCTGGCATTCAAAATGTCTCTACAGGTGAACACTGTGTGTGCCTTCTTTCTTCTAACAGACCAATTCACCTCCACACACATCTAGAGATGCCAAATTATGGTTAGAGGAACACTCAATTTAGTTTGTGGTTTTGTCATTCCCACCCAAGTCACCAGATCTTAATGTTATCAAACATCATGCCATGCAACACGCTGTGGAACACACAAATCCTACATCCTGGAATTGTGGAATGTGTTGCAGAATATTTCCACACGCTATTTTACAGAATATTTCCAGAAGCGTGTGGAGTCCATGTTCTGTGGAGGACCTACAAAGTATTAGACTGGTGGTTTTACTGGCACATACTCTACTGTTTACCATTTACTAGATTTGAATCAAATGACATGAGAGACAGGGACACAAACAGCCATGGTGAGATACAGAGCCATGGTGAAACATGGAGGCATGCAGAGATGTGATGAGACATATGGAGACTGTGTGAGACATATGATGACTAAAAGAGACATAGTGAGACATACAGAGACATATGGAGACATACAGAGACATGGTGAGAAATACAGAGACATATGGAGACATACAGAGACAAGGTGAGACATACAGAGACATATGAAGGCATACAGGGACATATTAAGACATGGTGAGACATACATTGACATATGGAGACATGGTTAGAGGGTGTAAATGAACTCACTAGCGTTGTGTTTGCGTTTACAGAGGTCCTGTAGCAGCTCCTCCTGCAGTTTGCTGGGGATCAGTGTGTCCTCATCTCCATTCTATAGCAGATAGGATAGGGGTGAGGTTACACCAGGAACTCTACTAGCAGAAGAATGTGTGATAACATCAATTTGCTTATTTATTGTGTGTGTGTGTGTCTGTATGTGCCTGTGTATGAATGTATGTGTATGGGTCTGTGTGTGTGAAGGAGTGTGTGTAGGCTGAACTCACTCTGGTGATAAACTTGCTCTCTGACTGGCTGGTCAGGTCAACAATAAGCAGCTGAGGATCGACAACACAACACAACACAAAATGAATGTGTGTGTGTGTTTATGTATTATGTGATTTGGGGTGTAGCTCAATGCATATAATTGCCACACATACTCACATCAGTGTGCTCAGTGAGGAGGTGCAGCAGGTTCCTCTGGATGCCAAGGAGATATGGTGTTGGGGCTAAATACACATCGAGAAGAACTTTAGGGACGATGGAGATGAAGGTGTGCTGCCAGATAAAGGGAAATAGCAGAGCAGCAACCGCGTGTAACACCTGAGAGAGAGTGCTACACACGCGCACACACACACACGCACACACGCACAGAGGGGTAAAAACAAACCCTTCCTTTTTTATTTATTCTCATGTCTCATGCTGTGATGTGTGTGTATGTGTGTACAGGGTAGAGAGCTAATTGGCTACCTGAGCTCCTCAGCAATGAAGATGATTCGTCTCTCCAGCACAGCAGCAGCAAAAACCTGCAGAACTTCTTCATCAGACAAACACATAAATAACGATCTAAATTCAACATGTTCCAACCACGAGTCCACTGGGCGGGTCAGACTGATCATCTACACACACACAGAGAGAGAGAGAGAGAGAGAGAGAGAGAGAGAGAGAGAGAGAGAGAGAGAGAGAGATGCTCTTCAACAGTTCCTTCAGATTCATGAGATACCATAACACTGGGAGTAGAGTCTTCAGTTTCTCTAATCATTCTCTGTGTGTAGTGTGTAAAAACAATGTTCCATCTTTTCTCTTCTACTGAAAAACTGCACACACAGTCTGTACCTCTGTCCCAAACTCAGGGATAAAGCTCTTGATAATGGCAGTTTTTCCTGGAGCAGGGAATGGTGTTTCTCTCAGACTCTGCATGAATGGATAAATCATCGCCATGGAGATCTGACGCCTCTTCTCCACCTCATCAAAGATCTACACACACACACACACACACACATTATTATAGAGCAGAGGGCAGCCGTGGCTTGAGAATACAAGTTGTGACTGGAAGGTTGATCCCCCATACTGACAAGACACAACTATAGTTCCCTAACCCACCAACTGCCCCCCCATCTCATCCCCTGGGTGTCATACATAGGGGTGGCCTCACTTTCAGACAAAGAAAGAAAGACATACAGATAGACAGAGAGACAAAGAGAGAGAGAGAGACATACAGATATATAGAGAGAGATACAGATAGACAGAGAAAGAGATACAGATAGACAGATAGAAGACAAAGCGAGAGAGAGAGAGAGAGAGAGAGAGAGAGAGAGAAGAAGATATACAAAGACAGAGAAGAGACAGATAGACAAAGAGACTTAGAAAGAGAGATACAGATAGAGAGAGAAAGCGAGACACATATTAAGACATGCTGTTACCTTGGAGAACAGGCTGAAGCAGGCGAGGGTGCTGATGATGCAGTAGGCCTCTGGGGGGCGTGCTCCTTTTCCCAATGGCTAATTACACACACACACACACACACACACACACACACACACACACAATGCCATTACACACATATAAAGTAATATAACCACATCAGTAAAAACATTCCAGTGAAGATGCTGCATGTTTGCATGTACGAGTAAGAATTTATGAGAAAGTGTGTGTGAGTGTGTGTGTGTGTGTGTGTGTGTGTGTGTGTGATTAGCACACCAGTAGTCTCCTGCAGTAACCGTTTCTCCTGCTGCCATCCATCTCAGTCAGGACAAACGAGAATGTCTCACTGCAGAGACAGAATACAGATTATTACCAATACCAAAATACCAATTTAAAACGAATAACCAAAACACGTGAAGTGTGTGTGTGTGTGTGTGTGTGTGTGTGTGTGTGTGTGTTGCAATTATATTACTTAATAAGTAGTGGTAATGGCAATTGTAGACATCAACAATTATATTTGAATTGTAGGCCAACATATCCACAATTATGGCAAGCCGTTTTAGCTTTTAATTTATTTTTTGATATCCAGAATTAAATTTGTACATTTAAGAATTCAATTAGAACATGTTCTAATGTTAATGAGATTTATTTGCATGTGGCCAAAATGGCGAATTTCTTAAAGCAGCAGAACCAAAAGCTGTAAATCATGAATCAGCAACACTTTATGAGAGACATATTAGCTCTTATTTCATGATTACAGTATGTATTATATATATAATATACAAACCGGATTCCAAAAAAGTTGGGACACTAAACAAATTGTGAATAAAAACTGAATGCAATGATGTGGAGA
>JAOVVF010000001.1:3560879-3574936 GCA_028565595.1 Duopalatinus emarginatus
TACATGGTAATGGGTCCTACAAGCATTTTTGTCATACTGCCTCTTAGCCTGTTCGATAGAACGTCCCAATGCACTTCTGGCAATCTGGTAAGCCAGTTCAAGTCTCTCGCGGAGTTGGATGACATACTGAGGGGGGTGGCTAATTCCACATGTCCCAGTGGTAAACCTACTGCAAGGTCAATAAGCTCTGTTATTTCTTGTCCAAAAAGCATCATATTGGGTGTGAGGCCCGTGGAACTGTGTTTCGTCGCTCGATACGCCATCATAGCATATGGAATCATGATGTCCCAGTCCCAATGGCAACGTTCCACTGTAGTAGCAAGCCTCTTTTGCAGGGTGGAGTTGAAACGTTCAACTTGGCCGTCCGACTGTGGTCTGAAGGGTGTAGTAAGAGTCTTTTCAATACCCAGCAAATCACACATTCTCTGAAAGACCTGAGACTCAAAATTTGAGCCCTGATCACTGTGTAAAGCATGAGGAGCACCATAGCGACAGACCCATTCTGCAGTGAGCACATCAGCCACCGTCACCGCCCGGTCATTTGGCAGAGCGTAAGCTTACACAAATTTCCTGAAGTAGTCCTGCACGACCAGGATGTAGCGATTATATCTCTCAGTCTCATTTATTGGGCCCATCAGATCGATGGCAATTCTCTCCATGGGTGCGCCAACCTGGACAGTATCCATAGGTGCTCGGGGTGTTTTTGGGCATCGGGCTTTGGAGGCACAGTTAGTGCAAGTGCGGCACCAGAGCATGGCATCTTCCCTCATACCAGTAGTATCTATTCTGCAAACGGGCCAGGGTCCATTCTACCCCAAAATGGCCCCCAACAGGTCCATCGTGCATCTGCCTAATTACATCGTTACGGTAGACTCATGGTAGTAGGACTTGCAGGTGGTATGTGGGGAGCTGAAGAAATGTCTGGAAATGATGTTTTCTTTGAATTGTAGTCTATTCCACTGGCTCCAATATGCTTTTGTGGCTGGGCTATAGGATGATACTTCCTTCCAGGGGGGACGTTGGTTCCCTTTTTCTAACCACCCCCACACTGTTGCAATGTCAGGATCGGTTTTCTTCGCTTTACACAACTGTTCTGCAAGCCAACCCCGAAAACGGGTTATTTCACTTGTCCCAGTAAGACAAACTCTTTCCACCATATTAGCAGCCCCTTCTTCACTTCTGTTGCAATCCTTCACTTCCTGGATTGTTGCCTCGGGTGATTCACCTACCCCCCCTGGTAGGGATATGGCTGAAGAGGCATGGTATTCTCCTATTGCATCACTGCTTAAGTCGCACTGCACTGCCTGGTCATGAAAACGCTCAGTGCTCAATGATGGATCTGAGACCTTACAGGGACAGGACTTCCGACATGGCTTTCTAGACATCGCATCAGCGTTGCAGTGTTGAGTGCCTGGCCGATGGATAACTTGTCATACTCCCCAAGTTTTTCCAGCCATCTGGCCAGCTGGCCCTCAGGTTCCTTCATACGCATGAGCCAGCACAAACTACTGTGGTCAGTCCGCACAGTAAAGGTTCTGCCCAGGAGATACTGGCGGAAGTGAGAGGTGAATTCCACAACGGCTAAGAGTTCCCGCCTAGTAGTACAATAATTTTGTTCAGTTTAAGACAGTCTACGACTACCATAAGCCAGGACCTGTTCTTCACTATTCTGCACCTGCGATAAGATGGCCCCAATTCCGAAATCGCTTGCATCCGTGTCCAGAATGATATTACCATCATCAAGGGGATAGCCTAGGACGGGCGCAGAGGTAAGCCTCCTCTTTAATTCCTCGAATGCCCCTTGGCACCCTGCGGTCCACTGAAAACTTGCATACTTCCTGGTGCATGAAAGGGTTGTGCTACAGCAGCAAAATCTTTCATAAACCGTCGGTAATAGGAAGCAAGACCAATGAACTGACGGACTTCTGAGACGTTGCGAGGTGTTGGCCAGTCTAGTACTTTAAAAACCTTTTTCGGGTCAGTGAAAATGGCATGTTCTGACACAATGTGTCCAAGGTATGCTACCTGCCGACGAAAAAGACAGCATTTGGCTGGTTTCAACTTAAGGTTCGCTTGGCGGAGCCTTTCAAACACCTGTCCAAGTCGTTCCAGCATCTCCTGGGCATCTTTGCCTAGAATTATTATATCGTCCAAGTACACCAGGCAAGTCTCCCATTGCATGCCAGCCAGGACAAGGTCCATCAAACGCTGGAACGTCGCCGGCACATTGCACAACCAGAATGGCATGACATTCCACGTAAAAAGGCCTTTCCTACTGCAAAAAGCCGTAGCCTGGCGAGCCCTAGGGGTAAGTTCTACCTGCCAATACCCAGACGCCAAGTCTAGTGTACTAAACCATCGGGCGGTGGATAAGGTGTTTAGCGTGTCTTGAATGCGGGGAAGGGGGTACGCGTCTTTGACGGTGCGTTCATTCAAAGATCTGTAATCTACACAAAATCTATAGGTTTGGTCTTTCTTACGCACCATGACGATCGGTGAAGCCCAGCTGCTTCGGCTCGGACATGCAAGTCCTGACTCAAGGCTTTGCTGTATTTGCTGATCTGCATTAAGTTGTTTTCCCCAGGACATGCGATGTGGAGGTTGCTTTATTGGAGGGCCCGGCAGGGTCTGGATATCGTGCTGCACCAGCTTGGTGCGGCCTAGATCTCCAGGTCCAGTAGAAAAGACATCTCCATATGCCTGCAGGAGCTGGGCTAGTTTTATTCTTTCCTCTGGTCTTAACGCCGACGCACCTTCAGCATACAGATCCTGTAGGTGATCCGGAACAGCAGCCACACGAGGACTGACCGGCTGGGACTCTGTGGTCGCTGTAACATGGGCTCGCACTACCTCTGCAGTTTGGAGGACCCCTGCCACCGCACCCCTCTTTATCGTAACAGCGGACGCTCCGGGGTTGTATATTCGGATAGGGACATGGTTAGTGGACTGAGCCTTCACAACCACTCTTGCCATGAGCACTCTGTACTTTTCCATAAACCCCTTGGTTGGGCTCAATACCACCTCTCCTTTCTCAGGCCTGCGAAAGTGGGCGTTACCAGGTACAATGGCTGTACGTGCTATTCTGACGACGACATGTGCTCTAGGCCTTTGTTTCGGGTCAAAATATGCTACCTGCTCCCCAAACAGCATGATTCTCTGATTTCGGAAATCAAGACGTGCTCTAGACTGCTCCAGGAATGGATGGCCTAGGATCATTTCAGTGTCTTCCGCTACCTCAGCTACCAAAAAGTTGACACTCACCACATGGCTACCAATTTGTATAGGTAGGTGTGCCTCTCCTGACTTGCGAATGCATTGTCTCAGTTCAATGGCTACCGCTGCTGCATGCTCCGATTCTGGCCCATAAGCAGCCTCCACCTCCCGGACTATCTGTCTGTAGTCCCACCGTGCAGACCTTGGGTTTTTATGAATTACTGCTCCAGCAGCACCAATCAGACAGAACTTGAGTTGAACAGCCATAGTATCCTCTGTCCAGTTGTTAGCTCTTGCGCAACTCTCAAAACGGTACCGGAATTCTTTCCATGAGGAAGTGCCGTCAACCCAAATCTTGTAACACTGGGCTCCTGTATCAAGTAAAGCATTCACTGAAAGACCATGTATGTAATCAAAGCTTTTTTACTACTACTGACTTATAAAGCAGTGAATGGTCTCTTGTTAAGTAATGCATATTCTTCATAGTTTTTCATTTTTCAAGGCACAGAGCTGGAGGGTTCATAGTTATAGAGTGTTTTGGTAAACTGGGATGTTTGGATGCTATAAGATGCTTTTATAAATGTATTATTTCTGTAAAGCTGCTTTGGCGCTATACAAATAAAACTGAATTGAATTGAATTAGTGGAAGAGAAACATTGTAGAAGACCTGACATATAAAGTCTATACCACTGGCTCCAATAAGCTTTAGTGGCTGGCCCTAAAGGTGACACATCCACTGAGGTGGGGCTCTTGCCTCCTTCCTCCAGCCATCACCATATCAGGATCAGCTTTTTAAGCAGTGCATATATCTTCCAGAGTCCAGCCTGGTTGGCATGGTGTCAGCTACATAGAAGTTCTCCACTGCCGGAGAGCTGTTTACACTGGTTTGGCTTTTCAGATTTGCTTTGGGGACAGATTTGAATAGTCTGGTTTGAGAACAAGGGCGTACCCCTAGCCCCCTACTCTGACCTTCAGGGAATTAACATCACCATAAAGTTCAAGATCTGTCATGTTGTATGGGCATGTTTGTTGACATAATAATCTGTGTTCCAGGTTTGGACAGCCTGATGGGAATTTGTTGGTTGGGCTGCACATCAACCACCACTCTCACCACTAAGAGGCAATGTTTTTCTACGAAGCCTTTAGTTGGATTTAGCATGACATCACCTCGAACAGGTTCACGGAAATGTGCATACCCAGGAACAATGAAGTCACATCCGGACTTGAGAACAGTTGTGCGTAACACCCTGACAACATTCACTTTGGGTTTGTTGTTTGGTTTAAAGTAAGGCTGTATAGCATCGCAAAGTTAGCACATTCCTCCTGGCGCCAGTGTCTAACAAAGCACATACTTCCATGTTATACATTAACACATAGGTGAGCAGGTGCAATTCAGCTCATAGCAGTTTTCGGAATCAACTCCAGTGGCCTAATATCACTTTGGATCATTCTTAGATCAAAGTTTCAATTAGTAGCATTTCTGGAATGAAAGGTGTGGCTGGGTCTCTACATGGCATGGTTATTAGCATTAACAGGTATGCTTTCTGTGAAAAAGTGCTGGCCCTAACCGGTCCACAGTTACACACTCAGTTGCCGTTTTTGTTATTAAACTGGTTCAACCAGCCTTCAAATGCAATTTGTGTCTGTTTACTGTCATTCATGTTTTACGCAAGTAGTTACATTCTCCAACTTGTGAGCTGTTTTATCTTTAGTACAGCGATTTCGTCTCTCTCGCTCCACAAGCCACCTTGCTAGCCACTTGGGCTTTTAAATTTTACCAACAGTCAGTTTCACTTTGGCAATCTTGTGCAGTTTCAATGACTCACCAATGCATGAGAATACCCCAGACGAACCCCCAGTATTACCTTTTCCTGATTTCTGCCTTTCACCTGTGGGAATAACGACTCAGGGAAGCTGCTTCACCTCTTAGCTCCTAGGCCAGAAAGGCTTCAGCTTTTCACCCATTGTGGGGTAATACCCAGACTTTGTTTTATTTTCCTCCGGAAAAACGAGTCAAAGGCAGGATTACCTCAAAGTAATGTGTTTATTGTAGATAGCTTGGGAATAACACAAAAATAAACTGAGTGGAGAGAGAGAGAGAACATATCCGGCATTCAGCAGAGCTAGAACACCCAGTAATGAAAGAACACATCATATATATACGTTTGACAATGCTGTCTTCTACCTAAGCTTCTCCTGTGGAGGATGTGATGCCAATTGTGTTTGACCAATGTTGCTATGGTCAGTATAAAATAATGCCCTCCCAGTTCTTAACTATCTGGCACCTTCACTGTATTTTCTTACAGTTATGACACTACCACTACGTCCTGTATGTGTCTGCTGCATAGTAACTGAGTGTGGGTTGTTTGTTTTATCAGTTACAGTTACACTGGCTGGACTAGTAGGCAATCGAAGAGATGTAGCATCTTGTGACTATACTACCAGAAAGACCTACTGTCCCTGTGTGTGGTGACTCTGAAAACTTTGTCTTTAAAACAACAGGTGAACCAACATCACATTCATGTCTTACAGCATTAGATCTTTTAGAAAGTTTAGATCTTTTAATATCAAAGGTTCAGCCATACGCTCATCCTTTGATTTAAGCATGTGCTGAACATGAACTCCTGAATGTGCTCAAATCCCTCTTCATCTCCCACCTGTAGATCTGCTGGGTTTTTACCTGGCACTATGCTGATGCTCTTGGCGATCTGGAAAAGTCTCTCTGCTGGCAAAGTAAGCAGGCTCTTTCTGATAACCCATATCAGGTTCTTCCTCTCACTCCCAGTCATGTTGACTTCTTCCCCTATCCCTTACGTCAAGTTGCACAGTACAGGTAAGGGTCACGCTACACAGGTGGTCCCCTCTCAGATCTCCGGCAGCAGTGTTGACTCCCTTTTGGCCAAAGATGTCATCTCCCTCATAAGCTCCAAAGTAGCAGCATTGGGGCTCTCTTTTTGGCCTTGGAGGTCAGTGAATTAGAAGATCAGCATTTCAAAGAGCAAGTGCCACTGAACCTGGACAAGTCAACACTAATATATATATATTCCACTGATATATGGAACTTAAATGTGACTACATTTAGTGTGTCACAATAACATAACATCATATAGCATAACACAAATAACGCAGTGCAGGCTGAAGCAGCCCAGAAGCACGGCTCCGGTGCGCATCAGGAGAGGGGGCAGAGCCTCATGTGACTCCCTTGTGCATACGCAAGCTCCATTCATGATACATAACATAAAACAACATAACATGATACAACATAACACAACATCTCTCTCATTCACACACATGTACTTGGTTTTATTTCCACTAACTTCTGATTCTCTCCAGTGCAATCCAGTGCATCTATCCAGGCTCCCCTCAACCTGCTCCCCAGTCTCAATGCAAATCATATGTCATCTGAAACATCATAATCCATTGAGATGCCTGCCTAACCTCGCCTGTCAACCTGTCCATGATTACTGCAAACAAGAAAGGACTCAGAGCTGAACCTTGATCTGAGCTGAATTTCTTCCTCCCTGAACCATGGAATGGGTGAAGATGAGGAGCATGCCATTTTGGACATGGTCATTGCTGACAATGGAATAAGTGAAATTCAGTCCAAAATAATAGAAAATAACCAGGTATTTCACAATTGGAAAGCATTAGCCTGACAAAAATTGCCCGGACACTGACTAAATACCAGTGGTGGACAGTAATGAAGTAAATGTAATTCGTGTACTTAAGTAGTTTTTTTGTGTATCTGTACTTTACTTGAGAATGTTTATTTTGGGGGACTTTTACTTTAACTTCACTACATTTGAAAGTCAAATATCTTACTTTTGACTCCACTACATTATGAAA
Organism: Duopalatinus emarginatus; assembly: GCA_028565595.1. NCBI lineage: Eukaryota > Metazoa > Chordata > Actinopteri > Siluriformes > Pimelodidae > Duopalatinus > Duopalatinus emarginatus. The sequence continues at coordinate 3,567,939 of JAOVVF010000001.1, forward strand.
AATCTGTTGTTACTTTTGTCTCATGCACACATAAAATATGTAACATTTCAAAATAAAAGAAGCGCGTAATCACAATCACGTTACAGCACGTGCATCGCCACAATTCAATCTGAGAGGGACGTGTCCCCTTCACATTTCATAATTCTTCGTTTGGAACACCCCCCCCCCCCATTTAACATAAAACATTAGTTTACCCAGCGCCTTTTCTGTTGCTTCGCGAAAGAATCCATTCCACTTCATCCATAGGGGAAAACACATACCACTGAAAGTCCGCATGTCAGTGAAGTGAATCTTCAGTACAAAGACATTAAAGGTGCAGGCCAGAGGTCTGCACTGGGATTGGTTCCCGCAAATCTGGCGGGAACGGGCGATTTGTACTTATCTGCGGGCGGAAATGGGCTGCTAAAACAAAACATTGTGGGTTTATAGACTATAGCCTAAAGGTAATTCCAAATAAATAAAATACAGAGAATGAGAACAGAATATGAGACTACCTTTATTTCATTTAAAAACTACATAAAAAAAATAACGAAATAGGAGTGTTATTCCCGACAAGTGCGTCAAAAGCTGCAGGTCAGGAAAACAAAACAAACCCCAGAATCTCTTTATTAATATCCTATATTAGGTTTAACATTTCAACGCTTTAACACTTTGCCTTATTTACTGTAAGTAACAGCAGGCTGTTCTTGGTTGATGATCAGTTGTTTTTAATATTTGCTCCCAGACACAATGGACATAAGGACATTCTTTACAAAGAAGTGGAAAGTAAGTCAGTTTTTTTCGAGTGGAAATGTTTTTTATTTTTATTTAGCCTTTATTTAACCAGGTCGGTCCCGTTGAGACACAATGATCTCTTTTTCAAGTTAGTTTACCTTCAGTGTTCTACGCCTTATGATACTTTTAATAGATCTCAGTGTCAGACTTCGTCCACCACTGATAAATACAGAGTTTGAATGAAACAGTTGTGCACAGTTCCTTTTGAAAGAAACAGTGAGACAGTTAAGGAACTCCAGCATCAATATGTCCAGGTATGGTGTCTATCCTATATACCTGTTATATCCAGTGGTGGACAAAGTACCCAAATGTAGTTGAGTAAAAGTACAGATACCCAAGGTAAAATATTACTCCAGTAAAAGTAAAAGTCCTCTGTTTAGATTTTTACTTGAGTAAAAGTACAAAAGTATTTATTACCTTCAAATGTACTTAAGTATCAAAAGTAAAAGTATTATGATTTACTATGGCTCTAATGGCCTATTATCATTTTTGTAACAAGACTCTTTATTAATTGACTCATTTTATGTAAAAAGTCACTCTTGGTTACCGAAGTAACGAACCTGTTTTGAAAATGTAGTGAATAAAAAGTACAGGTATTTCTTTTGAAATGTAGAGAGTAGAAGTAAAAAGTATTAAGTGACAGACATACTGGAGTAAAGTACAGATACCTAAAAAACTACTTAAGTACAGTAACCAAGTACGTTTACTTCATTACTGACCACCTCTGGATACAGCAAGCATTGAAACTTTAAAACGGCAGACTAAAAAATAATTAATCAAGTAAGTGTTAATTTTTCTTAATCTTGATTTATGTGGTAGGAACTGATATCCGTTGAGTGGTTTGCACATTTACTTGCAGTTCTCTATTTCCCGCTCTCTCTCCGCTGTCTTTTGAAGGGCTATGCATGCCTCAAAACTTGCTTGAACTTATCCTCGTATTTGTTTAAAAATAACGATTTCAGCGTTAGAAATTGCGTACGCACATTTCAGGCCCGTTTTTGTGCATACCCTTTATAAATGAGGACCTTGGAGTGGACAGCAGTGTATAGGCAGGTGTCTTCTGAACATCTCTTCTAGAGGAGAAGGTTCTGGAAGATTCTGATGGATCTGCCTTTAGGATAGTGTGTAGTGCAGTGGAGTGATTTTGCATCTGTAGAAAAACAGACAGGTGTCTTTACTGTCTTTACACAGACTACTGTGATGAATAGTTTTAGATTTATTAAGCTGTCCTTGGTGCTGCAATCTGGAGAGCAATATTAGTGCTGTCAGGGCACTAACTGTCACTCAAACACACACACGCTTGCTTCTTGTAGTCCATCGAATCCGATGGTGATGCCCACTTCTGACCTGATTTCTGATGGCTGCACAGTCCTATCCTGGACCCACAGGTCCTATTGCAAGTGAAACATGTGAATGTGGTGTGAATGTGGTATTATTTGCACCCATGGCCCATGGGTGTGTTTCACCTCCTCAGCCTACTCCATTGTCTCCTAGTTGCCCTTTCATCCTCCAATACTTAGGTCCCATCTATGCACAGCTGTCTCCGGGTGTTGTGGTCAGCAGCCAAGTGCTTCAGGTCCTCAGGCTTGATGTTACACCTCTTTAGTGCTATTTTCAGCTGGTCTTTACAGCACTGCTTTTGCCCTCCAACAGAGCGCTGCCCATGGTCTAGTTGGCCATACAGCACTTCGCGTGGGAGCAGATTGTACCGCATGACATGCCCTGGCCATCACAGTTGGTGTTTGGTAATAGTTGCCTCATTACTTATACTGAGTATCTCTGTGTGAGGTACTCAGTCCTGCCAGGTGTCCCAATAATATGCTGAAAGCAGCGTATGTGAATGTGCTCCATGGTCTTGATGTCCCGGTTATAGGTGACTCAGTCTTCACAGCTGTAAAGAAGGGTGGTGATGCAGACAGCTTGGTAGACGCAGACTTTAGTGTGAAGATCTAAATTCTTGTTCCAAAAGACCTGGCACCTAAGTCTTTTAAAGGAGCTGATGCTTGATGGATTCGGTTCTGGACCTCGTTGTCAAAGCTACAGACAGGTACTCGCCAGAGAGAGTTGGTTTTACTCAAAGCTGTGATGTTGGTGTCATAGTGACTCAGCTCAGCTGCTACCAGTACTGTTCTTCTGTGGGGACTTTCAGGCGTGAGTTTGAGTGGCGTTTTTTTTCTAGGCCCTTCCTTCAGTTGCGGTGAGCAGTGGGGTCCTGCTTTGTTCAGGCCCAAATTTATGCATTGTCAGCGAATTGATTTTCAGGAGGTGTGCTCCCTTAGCCTTACTGCAATAGGCCTACCCACAAGGCAGTGGAGCTATTTTCCCATAGCTGAGGCAGTAGTTCCCAGGTGCCAGGGAATGTCCAGGGGACGTAGACCTGCACACCGCATCTCTGGGGCCCACAACTGCTCTGAGATCACCTGCAGTTTTACCTGGGACTGCAAAGTACCCAGTTACCGTGTGTGACCGTACGCAGGAGTATAGTTTTATGTATAGCTTTAACCAGGCACTAACAGAGACGCTCTGTATTTTTGATCAGGCACTAACACAGATACTCTGTTGTGGGGTCCTTCTCGGAAGTCGCGCGCCAGTCTCTCTCTTCTCCGTACATTTTGAGTGGTTTTTGTATCTGCTTGTTTGGATAAGTGATTATATTTTGTTTTATTTTGGTATTGTGTTTGCAGGTTAAAACAAACATGAATCTAGAACTGCTCGGTAAGTTCATCTCGCGCTTTATTTCCGCTCTCTAATAATGTTTAAATGTGTTAGCTAAATGGGCTAAACTAGCATTAGCGTAGCGCTATTCTCTTTACCACACCCGTATTACGACAGGCCCCGCCTCCTGTCCCGTCATTGGCTGGTTTTTGTGGTTTAACGTGCAGATTCTGAGGAAGTATGATATTTTAGCCAATACCGAGGCAGGAGGCGGGGTTTGTCGGAATTCGGCTGGAGAAAATAAATAGCTGTTTGTGATGTGTGTAAACAGTGGAGTGTAGTTTATATAAAATATATTATTAAATTATTATATTTAGTAATATTAAATAACACAGTAAATGTATTTAATAATGATAGAGACAGCAGTTAGTTATATTAAATGTTATAAATATATTTAATAATAATAGAGACAGTAGTTATCATTGTCACAAGTTATATTAAATGTTATAATTAATTTATTTAATAATAATAGAGAAAATATGTGTCACTGTAAGTATTATTAGATATCATAAATATATTTAATAATTATATTTAATATAATATTATAATAAACATATCTAATAACAATAGAGACAGTATTTATCAGACTGCTTCTTTTTTTATTTTTTGTGTTTTTGTATTACAGAGTCGTTCGGGCAGAACTACCCTGAGGTAAGTAGAGGTGTGTGTGTGTGTGTGTGTGTGTGTGTGTGTGTGTGAAAACAGTGAACAGTACTGTCGGCTGTCAGCTGACTGACCACACTGAAATTACAGTGTTTATCAGACGTCATCTATTCAGAGACACTGGAGTCATATTTGGATTAGTTTCACAGCAGGACGTGTGTCATAAGTTTTTACTGCACCTCAGACAACTGAAACTAGTCCTCCAATATGCACTAAAGCTTAAAGCGAATGCCTCAAACCCAGAACTATATGAGACCAGACTTAAATATATACAACCACTTGGAATAAAGATCAGCTCAAATCTACAGAACCTGGACAGGGCACTAAGTAAAACCCTTTCTGATAGCACTTGAATCATTAAAAACAGACAATGACAAATATACAGAGTGAACCACCTGAAGGAACAGAATTATAATATGATATTATGTTGGACACTGGGAATTGTGGAATGATTGGAAATGAATGAGCTGATATGGCTGCTAAGAAAGTTTTAGACTCAGAAATGAAAGAAGAACCTATACCTCCCTCAGACCTACGACCAATCCTAAACATAAATGGGACAAACAGGACAATAATAATCCATCAGTTCACATAAGACCAAACTGGACCTCTTTAACCTGAAGAAATTAAACAATAACAGGATGCCATATAGGACATTCAAAATTAACACACTCATTTATTCTCATGGGAAATGTCCTATGCTAAGGACAATACATGCGTCTGATTATAGAAATATGAATTTTGATAACAGAATGTTAAAATATGTCTAAATATGTGTATGTGTGTTTATGTGTAAATGTCTGTATTGTGTAGTTGGATGTAGCCATGAATATAGCCTGAGCTGCTGAAATTGCATTAAACAAAAACAAACAAACAACCAGTCCACATGGAAATAAAATCACTCAGTAGACTGTGTAAAATAGAGACCTGTGTATGTTTAGTCCAATCAGTATAACATAGTGTGTTGATCATGTGTAGCAGAGGGTCGTGTGTGTGATAGTTCAGGCTCTAAGAGTACCACTAAAATTGAAACCCAACAAGCACACTAGGTGCAGTAAACACTTACCCCTATCCACAGTGGCCAGGGGGCAGTAGGGGGGTTAGGTGTCTTGCTCAAGAGCAGTAATGTCATGTTGGTACAGGGGATCAAACCCGGGACCTTCTGGTCACAAGCCGATTTCCTAAACTGGAGCCATGTTTGCTCCTGCAGCTGTGTGTTCCTGTGTCACTGTTGTATGGAGGTGATGCTGTGTGGTGTTTTTTATTGGGGTTCTTACTGTATATGTGGTGTGGTAGTCTTTAATACTGTTGGTGGTGTTGTTGAGTATTGTGTTAATCTGTTTATGTTGATCGTGTTTTGTAGTGTTGGTCAGCATGTTGGTGATGAGTGTTTATTGGTACTGTTTTTTCTCTCCCACCTGTTTATTAGCGATGCTTACTGGGTTAATGTGTGTGTATAATGTGTCATTACTAACAGGAAGCGGATGGTACGCTGGACTGTATCAGCATGGCTCTGACATGCACCTTTAACCGCTGGGGGACGCTGCTCGCTGTGGGCTGTAATGATGGACGCATCGTTATCTGGGACTTTCTGACACGTGGCATTGCTAAGATTATCAGCGCACACATCCACCCTGTCTGCTCACTGTGGTCAGAACACACTCGTCACACTGTGTATGTGTCTTTGTCTTAAGGCACATTTTGCGGTTAAGTTAATAATTATTGTGTGTGCATGTGTTGAACAGTTGGAGTCGAGATGGACACAAGCTGGTCAGTGCCTCCACAGATAACATCGTATCTCAGTGGGACGTCCTGACCGGAGACTGTGATCAGAGGTTTCGCTTCCCTTCCCCCATCCTCAAACTGCAGTATCACCCCAGAAATGCGTAAGATCGAACTATTTCTCCACTTTCTGTCTGATCTCATCACTGTAGAGCTCAGAGTATCGTGACTTACTTGTGTGTGTGGGTGTGTTAGAGACAAGGTTCTGGTGTGTCCAATGAAGTCGGCCCCAGTGCTCCTCACACTGTCAGACTCCAAACATGTGGTCCTGCCAGTGGACGACGACTCTGACCTGAACGTGGTGGCATCATTCGACAGAAGAGGAGAGTTTATTTACACAGGAAACGCTAAGGGCAAGGTCAGAACACGCCAAAAACATGTCAGGAACACTGATCAGAGCAGGTCTTTGTTTAGGAGAGCTGTCAGTTGATCTGTCTGTTAATGATTACAATACTTTACATGATCAGGGTATATCACTTAATACTGATAGATCATCACAGCTCAGAGAGCACACACACACACTTCTGTTTATTGTGACAGATTTTGGTGTTAAACATGAACACTCAGGACCTGGTGGCATCATTTAGAGTGACTACAGGGACCAGCAACTCCACTGCAATCAAATCCATCGAGTTTGCACGTAAGGGCAGGTGAGTTCACATAATATTCATCTTCACCTGTCTGTGTACACTTATTGATAGATTTTTTTTTATTGAGCCTGGCAGCTAAGTGAATCTAATACTGGTAATTTAAGGCACAGAATTTTATGCGCAATCCTATTTTTGGTATAAAATGATGCAAAAAGATTTGATACAGTAAGGAACCTAAAAGCATTGTTTTAAATAAATGTTCTATTATACATATATTTTTTTTCATTTGAACTATACTGAGAGATGTATTGAGGTAACAAAAACTAAATGTTCTGTTCCAAAAATGTTCATAAAATAGATTTTCTGTAACATTATTTTTCACAACATTTGTGTGTGTATATATTCATGGATATATATATATATATATATATATATATATATATATACAGTGCCTTGCAAAAGTATTCGGCCCCC
>JAOVVF010000001.1:3603625-3613879 GCA_028565595.1 Duopalatinus emarginatus
TCTTTATAGAGAACTTTATGCTTCTTTATAGAGAACTTTATGCTTCTTTAAAGAGACGTTTATGCTTCTTTATAGAGGAGTTTACGCTTCTTTATAGAGGAATTTATGTTTCTTTATAGAGAAGTTTATGTTTCTTTATAAAGAAGTTTATGTTTTTTTATAGAGAACTTTATGCTTCTTTATAGAGAAGTTTATGCTTCTTTATAGAGAACTTTATGCTTCTTTATAGAGGAGTTTATGCTTCTTTATAGAGGAGTTTATGCTTCTTTATAGAGAAGTTTATGTTTCTTTATAGAGAACTTTATGCTTCTTTAAAGAGACGTTTATGCTTCTTTCTAAAGGATTTTATGCCTTTTAAAATAGACATTTATTAGCTAAAATGTGAATATTTTATTTATTTTCGTTGTGATTATAACATTTCTGGTCCTGTATTTGTTTTGTTTTTTTTTGTGGAGAAAGTTCTGAATTACTCCATCAGTTTGATATGAGTCGTTTCTCCATTCCAGTACAACACTCTGTTCTTTATTTTGCCTTAACATGTTTACACACACACACACACACACACACACACACACAAGTATAAAGCAGGTCTAAAGTGATGCTTTCAGTCATCACACCCCAGATATTTCTCAGAGCATGGTGTGGGACTGTGATAGGAAACTCCACAGATCTGCCTGGATACAGTGATTAGCCAATCACATGCCAGCAACAAACACAAACACACTCTGATTGGCTTCAGCACTTGAAGAGTCAAAAGTCATCCATATTGTACAAGAATTTCATCCACCTTTCATCTCATATACACACTGTGTGTGTGTGTGTGTGTGTGTGTGTGTGTGTGTGTGTGTGTGTGTGTGTGTGTGTGTGTGTGGGTGGGTGGTTAGGGGGCTGATTGAGTGAAGACTCTTATTCAGATGGATAGAACCACCAGGGTTTTCCCAGATTCTGCCCAGTGTGAACTGACCCCCAACCCCCTAAAAGAGTATGCGGGTGTGTGGTTGTAAAGGTGGGGGTAGACCACTGCTGTTGGCTATTTGGTAAATCCTCTTGCTTCAGACTCAGTCATGTGTGTTGTGTTTTGATTTGCCCAGCTCTACAGGTTGTTAGCTGTAATCATGGCTGGTGCGTTGACGTGATGTCCCGCACACTGTTCCCTTTTTCATCTATCACATTGCCCAGGTAGAATATGGTAGGTGTTTATTTGTTTTGAAGAGGAGTGTGTGTGAGATGGTGGTTACCTCTGCTGGGCTGGAATGTTAGCTGATTTGAAACAGAACCCGAATTGATAGGAAAAGTCTATAAATGTGGGCAAAAACATCTGACAGTAATGTTACCTGGAAACAGACACACACACACACATTGCAGAACGGTGTTTGTAATTAGCAATGAAACCAACTCACTGGAAATTCACATAAAAGAGTGTTTAGTCAGGAAATGAATACTGAGTCACAGTGTATGTGTGTGTTTGTGTGTGTAGGTACACAAAGTTTCCTTCCTCTGTGTGCTACTCATTCAAACTGTGTGTGTGTGTGTGTGTGTGTGTGTGTGTGTGTGTGTGTGTGCGCGCGCGCTCAGGTTTTAGAATGTCAGAAGTGAGAAAACTTACAAATACTTTAACATAGGAGAACCTAAAACCTCAGATAAACTCATAGCGAACTATAAGTGTAAGACTGTAAAAGACTGAATAAAGGACAATAAAAGCCAAGAGAGCTGGACAGGAGTGAAGACCTGTTGCTCTGACATATTGGAGATCTGAAAGAAAAGAGAATCTAAACACCTCAGCTAAACACCTGAACATCTAAAACAGGTTTTTGTGGAACTGCTGAAGGGAACATCAGCGAAGCAGTAACACACAGAGACACACACACACACACACACATACTCACAACCTCCGCCTTTCCTTTACTTCACAAAGCTCTTATTGTTGTGGGGGCAACACCCGCAGCAGCTGCTATACCCTCAAACACAACAGCTGAGTGTATGTGTGTGCATGCACTAAGGGGGGGAGCAACCTGAGATAAGTGTGTGTGTGTGTTGTGGAGGGGAAGTAAAGTCATAGAAGAGTGTCTATCACTTACACACATACACCTATCTGGGCTTGTCAGCGCATGTTGACCCCCACACACAGGCAAACACTGAAAACCGAGTTCTGTGGCCTAATTTGGCTAAAGGGTGTGTGTGCCCTGAGGGCTTCTCTTCATCTGGATCCAGTTGAGCTCACCTCTCCCTGCTCTCCTGGCTGGAGATAACAGAGATAACACACACACATCTTGCAGTGTTGACTCTCTTCTTTGCAACTAAGATGTGTCCCAAACTGTTGGCTCTGAAAGTTATTTTTACACATCATCTAGTTTACAACACTGCATTGACGCTCCACTGACACTCCACTGACTGTTTACTGATATTTCACTGATACTTCACTGGCTGTTCACTGATTCTCTACTGACACTTTATTGACTGTCCACTGATTCTTTACTGACTCCCCACACTTCACCGACTGTTCACTGACTCAGCACTGTATGGCGTCAAAATAGGATCAAGAGTTTGTTTTTTGGTGCGCAAAACTTTTGATCCTTTTTTGACGCCATAGCATTGACTCTTCAATGACACTCCACTGACTGTTCACTGACTCAGCACTCACTCTCCATTGACACTTCACTGACTGTTCACTGACTCTGCACTGACTAATCACGGACTCTGCACTGAAACTGTCCAGAGACTGTTCCCTGACTCTTTACTGACACTCCACTGACTGTTCACAGACTCTATACTAACTTTCCACTGACTGTTTACTGATTCTCCACTGACACTGACACTGACACTCCAACTATAATATCATTTAACTGACTGTTCACTGACCCCTTACTACGGTCTAATAACTCTGCATTGACTAACAATCATTGCTCACCTGAACATCACAATCAGACCAGCATGCCGCTATTCTAAAGCCCTAACCAAACCCACACTTCCTCTAATCCTGTAGTATTGCTTGACTCATCCTACTAAAACTCTGATTCAACTTCATAATGCTCCCTAGACGCTGTGGTTTGGGGCTGCCCCCTGTTCCAGGCAAGTATGTTCACTGCCCCATCCCATAAATGCAGAGGTCACATTCCTCTGTGTGCAAGCACAATAGGCAAATAGTTCACTTCACTTTCAATTAATATAGATAATGTGTTAGCAAACTGTGTGTGTGTGTGTGTGTGTGTGTGTGTGTGTGTGTGTGTGTGTGTGTGTGATGAGTAAAAAAATGTTTATTCCAGTTACTAATTCTTATCCCTAGAGTAGCACCCTACATAGTGCTCCTGATGAGCAGTGAAAAGTGTTCCACAGCACAGTCATGCTAATAACAAAAGCACCTTTTAGGACATATAATCATGTGGGAACATTTGGATAAAAAAGCCAAAACTCTGCCTTTTCATTACTGAGGTAAAACATAGGGTTAATTATCTACATTATTGATTATGTCTATGCAAGATGCCCACAGTGGTTAACAACATACTGCTGTGTGTGTGTGTGTGTGTGTGTGTGTGCACGCGTATGTGTGCTTCTCACTGTGATCTGTGTAAATAACTAAATGTACTTTCAGTGCTGCTGTGAGCAGCACGTGAACCACAGACATTTGTGTGTGTGTGTGTGTGTGTGTGTGTGTCTGTGTGCTCAGACTCTACCCTGATCTGCACGTACAACACGACTACATTCAGCATACACACGCCGCCCTGCTGGTCACAATGATTATACAATATAAAGCCACTGGTAGCTCTGATCTCTCTCTCTCTCTCTCTCTCTCTCTCTCTCTTTCTCTCTCTCCCTCCCTGTGTGTGTGTGTGTGGAAGAAAGTGGAAATCCCCACATACTCTTTTGTGCAGAAACTACACCCACCATACTGCCACTCATCATCTCACTTCAGTTAAATTTACATAAGGACAAGACATAAAGAAAATGATTCTATTCATCTCAGTCAGAAACACACACACAGACACACACACACACACACACACACACACACACACACACACACACAGAGTGAACATGAGCCTGAATCATTTTCCACCAATTGGAAACTAGAAGAATGTTGTTTTCTTGTTGATGAAGGGGTGATAATAATAATAATAATAATAATAATGGCTCTGTGTGTCCTCTGTAGGGTTAATGTTCAGTATTAACACCTTAAACACCAGGCAGAACACACAGACGGGTGTGTTTCTCTTCTGTAATGTTGTTAGTTTACAGGTTTTATAATTTACAGATGTACACAGACAGACACTTCACTGCTGTATTTACATTATACACATATCGGTAAATGGGTCTCCCACTCTGTGGCCGTGTTGCGCTTCACTTATGTGACGTAATTTACGACCCAACCAATCAGACGGTGTTGCTGAGGCAGAACAGAGAACAGGACGTTTTGTGGTCTGTGTGTGTGAGAGAGAGAGAGAGAGAGAGAGAGAGAGAGAGAGAGACGGAAAGGGAAGGAGACCATCTACAAAATCATTACGAGCCAAACTACTACAATCACACACACACACACACACACACACACACACACACACACACACACACACACACACACACACACACACACACACACTGCACGTAAGTGCTTCAGTGTGTAAAGGCGCGTCCTGCTGGTCAGCTCAGATCATTACATATTTTGGTAAATTGTAAATTCAATTCCGTGTTATTTGTTAATAGCGCTTTTAACAATGGACGAAAAACTCCCTGAGATGACAAGAGGAAGAAACCTTCAGAGAAACCAGACTAGTAAGAGAACCCATCCTCACTTGGGTGACACATATAGTGCAATTATAAATAAAAAAGTGCAGGTAGCCAGAGAATACACACACACACATATATAATATATATAATTATTCCTTCTGTGTGCAAACACAGTAAGGCAAAATAGTTCACTTTCATTCATTCATATAAGCCAATCTTCCACCGACGAATCTACGACTACAGTGCATGTCACCGAAGGTAGACACGTCATGGCTGGAGTAATAGGGCATATGGATCCTTTTGATGAGGCAAGTGAGCAATGGCAAATGTATATTGAGCGTTTTCAACATTACGTCCTGGCTAATGACATTCAAAGAAAGTGTCTGTGCTGTTTAGGGTGATAGGACCTAAAATGTATGGGCTACTTCGCAGTTTGGTAGCTCCTACAAAGCCTGGTACAATGGAATTCGAGGATACAGTCACTGTTTTGCAAGCACATTTCGCTCCAAAACCGCTCGTAATAGCAGAAAGATTCCGGTTCCACAAGCGAAATCAAGGGGAAGGAGAAATTGTAGCACAATATGTTGCAGTGCTTAATAAAATTTCTGAGCGTTGTAAGTTTGGTAGTTACTTGGAGGACGCACTACGAGACAGGTTTGTTTGTGGATTAAAATGTGAAACTGTTCAGAAGCACCTTTTGACAGAGAAAGATCTCATGTTTCAGAAAGACCATGCAGTTAAGCAGTTCTCTTAAAGTGAACGCAGTGTTTTCGCAAAGATGCGATAAATGCCGCCGTTGTGGGAAAAAAAAAATCATACTGATGAACACTGCTGGTACAAGGACCGTGACTGTCACCAGTGTGGGAAGAAAGGCCATGCAAAACGCATGTGTAGGAGTAAAGCCAATAGCAGCTGAAACAGAGAAAATAAGCAGAAAGAGGGAATGCCTGAACAGAACGGTAACACAATTAATGTATTGTGAAAAATAAAAAGAAGAAAATTCATCATGTTGAGGCAAAGGAAAGTCAATAAACTAAACTGGACAGACTTAAAGACTGTACATGTCATTGAGCAAAGACAAACGGTCAAATTAGAGACTGTGTTAAAGAGACACTCAGCTGTTTTCTCTAAAAAGTTAGGCACACTGAAAGAGTTTAAAGCCAGATTGACCCTAATACCTAACAGTGTACCCAAATTCTGCACACCACGTAACATGCCTTATGCTCTTTGACCTAAAGTAGAGGCCGAGCTTAAACGCTTGACGGTTAATCTCACCTGTGGCTCATAGTGACTGGGCTACGCCCATGGTGCCTGTCTGCAAGAAGGATGGCACAGTGAGACTTTGTGGTAACCCTCAACCCAGCACTCTGCGTAGATAAGTACCAAATCCCACGCATTGAGGACTTGTTTGCTTCTCTAGCAGAAGGTCAATGCTTTAATAAGCTAGATTTATTAAATGCCTATCTACAGATGGAAGTAGAAGAGAGCTCTAAGAAGCTGCTGATAATATTTACAAAAAACGAACTATTCTGTTTCAATCGTTTACTTTTTGGTATAGCATCACCCCCAGCTTTACTTCAAAAGGCTATGGACCAAGTGCTTCTTGGACTGCCGTACACTCATTGTTACCTGGACGACATCCTTGTCAGTGGTCCAGACAAGCAGAGACATCTCAAAACTCTGGATGCTGTCCTGGGCAGGCTGGAGGAATACGGCCTGCACCTGAAACAAGAGAAGTGGCTGTTTTTCGAGGAGTCTGTGGAATACTTTGGCCATATCATTGATGCAGCTGGGCTCTACAAATCACCTGAGAAGGTATGTGCCATTGTAGGAAGCACCAGCATCAGGTGATGTCAGTCAGCTACATTCTTTTCTAAGGATGCTAAACTATTATGGACACTTCATTCCTGACTTAGCCACAGTCTTGAAACCATTGAACGAACCACCGAATAAAGAAAAGAAATGTCAGTGGACGTCAGCCTGTGAGTCAGCGTTCCGAAAGCTAAAGCACTTCTAGTATCTCAGGAAGTGCTCACCCACTACAATCCGGAGCTATAATCTGGAACAGCATCCAAACATCCCAGTTTACCAAAACACTTAATGACCATGAACCATCCAGCTCTGCACCTTGAACTATGAAAAACTATGCAAAATGTGCTTGACTAAACAAAAATGTTTTCAGCCTAGACTTAAAGACTGAGATAGTGTCTGAGTGCTAAACACTAATTGGAAGGCTGTTCCATAGATGTGGGGCTCTATAAGAGAAGGATCTGGGCACCTTTTGATCGAAGTACAGTAATTAGTACAATTATCTCAAAAGTTATTTGATGGGCTAATGAGCTATTCCCTCATTAATCCGTCAATTAAGCAGGTAAAAGGTCTGAAGTTGATTCCAAGTGTGGCACTAGCATTTGGAACCTGTTGCTGTGAACCCACAAAATGTGGTCAAAGGAGCTCTCAGTGGAAGTGAAACAGATCTTCATTAGGCTGAAAAAATGAAAAACCCATCAGCGACATGGCATAAATATTAGGGTGCCAAATCAAAAGTTTGGTACATTCTGTGGAAAAAAGTGCGCACTGGTGAGCTCAGGAACTCAAAAAGGCCTGGACGTCCATGGAAGACAACAGTGGTGGATGATCACAGAATCCTTTCCATGGTGAAGAAAAACCCCTTCACAACATCCACCCAAGTGAGGAACACTCTCCAGGAAGTAGGTGTATCAGTGTCTAAGTCAACTATAAAGAGAAGACTTAATGAGAGCAAATACAGAAGGTTCACTACAAGGTGCAAAACATTAATCAGCCTTAAAAATAGAAAGGCCAGATTAGACTTTGGCAAAAAAACATCTAAAAACGCCAGTTCCAGTTCTGGAACAACAAGATGAAACTAAGATCAACCTGTACTAGAATGATGGGAAGAAGAAAGTATGGAGAAGGCTTGGAACAGCTCATGATCCAAAGCACACCACATCCTCTGTAAAACATGGTGGAGGCAGTGTAATGGCATGGGCATGCATGGCTTCCACTGGCACTGGGTCACTAGTGTTTATTGATAATGTGACAAAAGACAGAAGCAGCCACATGAATACAGTACAGATAAACAATGACCCAAAACATACTGCAAAAGCAACCCAGGAGTTTTTAAGGCAAAGAAGTGAAATATTCTGCAGTGGCCTAGTCAATCACCAGATCTCAAGGACAGACCAATATATAACCTCCCCTTCATCTCCAAGATCCTAGAAAAGGTTGTACCACAACACTTATGTTCATACCTGCATAGCAATAACATTTTCAAATTTGTCAGTCAGGATTCAGGCTTCATCATAGCACAGAGACAGTGCAGGTTAAAGTTGTGAATTACCTGTTACTGACCTCTGCTTGGGGTTGTGTCTCGAGGGCAGCTTTTGTCACCACTGATCATGCTATTCTCCTTCATAGACTAGAAAATGTTGTTGAAGTTAAGGGAACAGCCTTGTCCTGGTTCCTGACTCTGGATGGTCTTTCAGTTACACCATGTACAGCAGTTAAAGACCATGGTGAGATTATTGATTCTAGTCTTTCTTTTGAAGCTCATGTAGATAATATCACCAGGATAGCCTTCTGTCGTCTTAGAAACATTGCAAAGATAACAAATATCATGTCACTACATGATGCAGAAAAACGTGTTCATGCTTTTGTTACTTTAAGTTAGAATATTATAATGCCTTGTTGTCTGGTTGTTCCAGAAGGTGCATAAACAAACTGCAGTTACTCCAGAATTCAGCAGCCAGAATCCTTACTAGAACCAGAAAATATAAACACATCACCCCTGTCTTATCCACACTGCACTGGCTCCCGATCAAATTTCACATCAACTATAAAATACTACTATCACCTGGTGACTCTCACTCCGGTAGTAATGAAGTGCTTCGAGAGACTGGTTCTTCAGCACATCAAAGACTATCTCCCTCCAGACTTTGACCCCCACCAGTTTGCATACACAAAGAGATCCACAGAGGACACACAAACAGATCCACAGAAGACACCATCTCCGTAGATCTCCATACTGCACTGAGCCACCTGAAGCAGCAGCAGAGCTATGTGCGAATGCTGTTTGTGGATTACAGCTCAGCTTTCAATACAATTATCCCAGACATTCTCACCACCAAACTGAACACGCTTGGCCTCCCCCTGATCACCTGTGCCTGGATAAAGGATTTTCTCACCAACCGACCCCAGACTGTGAGACTCGGCCCCCACCTCTCCTCCACTTGCACACTGAGCACCGGCTCTCCACAGGGCTGTGTGCTGAGCCTTGTACTGTACTGTCCAACCTCATCATCAAGTTTGCTGATGACACCACTGTGGTCGGACAGCCTACAGACAGGAGGTCCTGAAGCTGAACCTGGTGTTCAGAAAATAACCTAGCTTCGAACACCAAGACGGAGGTCATTGTCGACTTCAGGAGGCACAGCACTGACCTAGCCCTGCTTCACCTCAACGGCAAGTATGTCGAGAGGGTCCACACCTTCCGGTTCCTTTGCGTTCTTATTTCCGCTGACATCTCCTGGACAAAGAACACTACGGAAAGAGGGCTCAGCAGCGGCTACACTTCCTGAGAGTCCTTAGGAAGCGCAACCTGGACTCCAACTTGCTTCTGACCTTCTACTGCTCTTCCATTGAGAGCCTGCGGACAAACTGTATTACAGTATAGTATGGTAGCTGCACTGTGGCAGACAGGGAGAGGCTTCAGAGATTAGTTAAGTGCCTCAGCAGAGCGGAAAATATCACCAAGGACAGCTCCCACCCTGCCTTTGAACTGTTTGACATATTATATTTATATTTAATATATTTTGTAAATATATATTTATATATTTACAATGGCTTGCAGAAGTATTCATACCCCTTGAATCTTTCTATATTTTGTCACATTACAACCACAAACATAAATATATTTCATTGGAATTTAATGTGAAAGACCAACACAAAGTGGTATACAATTGTGAAGTGGAAATTATACATGATTCAAAACATTTTTTCAAATAAAAAACTAAAAAATGCGGTGTTCAAAAGTATTCAGCTTTGACTGGGCCATTCTAACACATGAACACATTTTTGTTTTAAACCAGCGGTTCTCAGCCTTTTGCAAGCTGGGCCCCCCCAAAGCTGGTTCATTGCAGTTGGGCCCCCCTTCCTCCTGGCTCCACAATCACACCCCACCCCCCCTCTTAGCAGCCCCACGCCCACTACAACACCTTGCATAGAAAGATTGATAAATAGATAGATATAAAGATAGACAGACAGACAGACAGACAGACAGATAGATAGATAGATAGATAGACTATTTTTTAGGTCCACACTATAATAATAATAATAATAATAATAATAATTATTATTTTTAGTATTATTATTATTATTAATATTATTATTATTAATATTATTATTATCAGTAGCAGTAGGTATACCTATCATCATTACCAGGCTATTGTTATAACTGCCAGTAGCATCAGACTTCTAATGTGAACTTGCAGACATTTTTATTATTATTATTATTAT
>JAOVVF010000001.1:3648289-3658647 GCA_028565595.1 Duopalatinus emarginatus
ATAAAACAGTAGCCAGAACCATGCCAGCTTTACTTAACCAATCAGAGTCTACAACACTTCGACAGCCCCGCCTCTTACGTGCGTACTGACGCACGATAAAGATTTCAACTCCTCCTACTACGTGTCCACGCAAGCTGCGTCAGGACGACAGGAGAAGGCATTTTACAGCAGCGCCATTTTGCAGCAGAAGAGTAGATGTGTGTGGTGAGGAGGAAAAGCAACGTCGTCGAACAAGCTGCAAATTAAATTACTGTAAGTGTTTCTTGTGGGTCGTAAATGCACAACTTGTGTTCAGGTGAATGTTTTTTTTTCAGTATGATGTCTGTGTTTTATTTGAATAGTTTTAGAAATGGATGAGGTAGTGTTAACTGAATTAGCTAGCGTTACCTCGTTAGCATGAAGGCAGAGCTGAGAAAATGGCGTCGCACTAACAACAAATGCGTTTTGTTTTACACTTGTATATCTGTTTATCGAGTTTGTAGGATTTAAATAAACTCGGGTTTGAAAGGTAAAAGTGTATTTTAAAGAGTGTTGAGAAGTCATGTAAGCTGTGGGGTTGACGATGGCGTCCTGCGCCATTTTGAGTCTCTAACAAAGGCGGGGTGTTAGCATGGCTAGTTAGCTAACCTAGCTTAGTTACTCATAAGTCAATCGTAGTGTTATGCTGAATATTTCAGTTGTCTATAACTCAAACTGCAAGATCTCTTTTTGACCCAGCACGTCTAATTTTAACTTTGTTTTCCCAGTAGGAAGGATTTTGTGCATGTTATAAAGGGTTTATAAACAAGTCTGAGCCGTGTTGATGCTTAAATGTATCGCATATGTACAGTAAATAAGTGTGTTACTGAGTCACAGCACGAAAACTTCAACTAAAAGCCCCATTTTCTTTTTTATCTGTTTTTCTCTCTAGATCCCATCATGCATCGTGATTGCCCATTGGACTGTAAGGTGTATGTAGGAAATCTAGGGAATAATGGGAATAAATCCGAGCTGGAGCGAGCCTTTGGTTATTATGGACCACTACGTAGTGTCTGGGTGGCCAGGAATCCCCCAGGCTTTGCATTTGTCGAGTTTGAGGACCCAAGGGACGCCACTGATGCTGTAAGAGAACTGGACGGCAGGTAAAATCACATTCTCAACACAGACTGGACTTATACTGATGGTCTAATCTGCAAGCTATCTATTTTCATCCTGTTCCCAGCACACATGGTGGGGGTCCAACCCCACCCCCAAGCTTGGTTATGTAAGCCCAAACACTATCAAACCAGTTTATTAGCTGTGTGGGTTTTCATACTGAAAATGCAAACCCCCCCCACACACACACGTCCATGGTTTCTGTTGGCTCTGTGTTGGTATCAGTGCAGGAAAGAGGTCAGTGGTGCAGTTTCTGTATCATGGTGAAATTTAGCGACTGCAGGTTTCTATAGGGGGAATCACCTGTGGGTGCTTGACAGAAACCATCTGTTTGTAACACTTAGTTTGTGTCTGAGTGGCCCTACAGGATCCCACAGGAGCTTATACACTGTGCTCATATGATGGAAACACTGCTTTTATCAGTCATGTGTGCCACAAATCTTCGTATTCACACTAGTTTGTTAAATGGGATTGTGGGGTTGAGGACAAGCTACCATTATGCTTGAACCAATTTAACGTAGGAACCAGGGGCTGCATGTGCTGAATTATGGTCGCATGGGTCTAATGGTGGATGCCGGGCACTGCTGAGATGTGGGATATGGTTTTAATGTTTACGGTGCATGCTCATTGTGTGATATTGCGTTCCAGGACATTGTGTGGTTGTCGTGTGAGGGTTGAACTATCCAATGGAGAGAAGAGATCCCGTAACCGAGGCCCGCCACCTTCCTGGAGCCGACGTCCGCGTGATGATTACCGCCGCCGAAGTCCACCTCCCAGGCGCAGGTAGCACAGTCCCTCCACACTTGTCATAAGCGATTTGACCTTATCCATAGATGGCTAATTAATCTTTTTTCGCCTATTCCCCTTCTCAGTATAACACCTGAGCTGTTAAAGCTCCTGCTCTTTGAGATCTTCCTAATCTTTCTTCACTTTAAGCAGTTTAGTTCACCTGGGACACTCTGGTTCAGATTCATGTCAGTTTCTCATCTTCACTTACCATTTGGTTCATGATTTAAGTTTAAGGTTCTTAGCTCAGTTAACATGGACAGAGTTGTGTGTAAATAAAATGCCTGAGGCTGGTTTAATGGTCTTTGAGTAAAAGCACCTCTAAATTAACAATGCATTCAGTTTATATAGCAGATTTAACTTTTTTTTTTTCATTTTAAAGCCATGAGTGCTAAAATATCTCTCAGTTAGGTTTAGTGATGCTTGAAATGCCAATCTTTTGTTTTATTTAATAAAGGATTTACTTTTTTCTTTATCATCTCTATATTAATAAAAATGAACCCCCGTTGCAGAGTCCACCACCATGCCTCCTTCTCAGCATCCTCTGAATCAGTCAACTAAACCCTCTTTCAGCATCATGTGACCAGCGTGCCCCAGTCAGCTGGCTCGGTTTCGTGTCACATGACCTCAGGCACGGGCCCAATCGTCAGGTCGCAACCGGCCCATTGGCTCCTGAGCACGCAGCTCTCAGCTCCTCCTACTCTTCCTCCTCCTCTTCCTCCTCCTCCAACCTTAACACCCAATCAGCAGCGGCCCACTTCACATTCCCGACAAATCAGCAGTCAGCGTGTTTTACGTTCCAAAAAGTCTACACTGCAAAGCAGCAGCAACAATTAAAGCAGGAAAAATCCACTGCAGCCACTTTCACGGCCGCCAGTCTGCCACCCCTTCGCCATTTCTAGCTTGTTGAAAACCAAAAGACTAGTAAGTTTTTCCTGCTTCATACAGTTTGATGCTGAATACAGTTGTAAACAATGAAGAGAAATTCAGGTTTCCTCTTTTCCTTTTTAAAAGGCTCCATTTATTTGATTCACAATAAAAGGGTTGGTATGACATTCAGTTTAAAGGGAGACAGCTCTTGTTATAATTGCTGAGCTTTCTCCATTTAAACTCCCAAAGATGTGTGTAACTTTCTCCTTTGAGCATCGGGGTCCAGTGTTCTGTGCCTTCTCACATTGCATTATGGTCCATATTTTTGCCGTTTTTTTTTCTTTGTGCTGGATAAGATTTTTTCAGTTGTTCAGCTGTAATTGTTAATATTGCATTGATAGTTTTTAGTGTTATTAGTTGTGTACAGAATCCATTTTAACCATTCATCACTCATTAGCTTTATGTGCAGTTGCAGAGATTAATTTCACACCCATTTACACAAAAGTGTAAATTGCAAGTGTTTAATTTGTACAAGCCAAATTTCCTGCTCCAGGTGTGCGAAGGTGAGTTAAAAGGGCAGTTCAATAGCAGGAAGAGGACTGTAGGGCTGTTGCATTTGTTCTGCCAGAGTCTCACTCTCTGCTTATTGCCCCTTCTGTCCTTAGATCCCCCCGTAGGAGGAGCTTCAGTCGCAGTCGCAGCAGGTACACGTCTCTGCTAATGTTTGTCTGTAATTCTGAGATTAATTCCTAGTTGACCCATTAAGATTAATACAACATTTATTTATGTGTAGGTATGATGAGATATAATGTGATAAATAGTCATACGTTCACACTTTTTAAATGATATTTTGTCAGCTGCTGGAGCACACCCTGTGCACATTGTAATCACACTTGTGTCCCAGATCTCGGTCTTATAAGCTCTTGTGACAGTTTAATTGGTATGAACATGTTTTTCTCTTTCTCTCTCTGTGTGTGTCTGTGTTGTAGGTCTCTTTCTCGTGACCGCAGACGGGAGAGATCTCTGTCTCGTGACAGGAACCATAAACCATCTCGCTCCTTCTCCAGATCCAGGAGGTAAAGATATTCATCTCTTACACACTTGATGCCATTGTTGTTGTTTTTTACTCTAATACCAGGAACTGGGTTGATTATTAAGAGCTGTTGGTGTGTGGAAGTTTATTCCTAATTCTTTTGCACAAAATAAGAGAACCAAAGCATCAGTCAGTGTGCAAATTTCAAGCCCTCTTGGTTATAGCTATAACGCTTGGTGTCTCTCCCCTGTCCCTCTTTTACAGTCGCTCTCGGTCGAATGACAGGAAGTGAGACAAACGTGATGTCCTTGATTATGGACTCCTTGTGTAAAGATCATCGTGTTTTAAACTCCAGCATTGTGGACTCTGACTCAGACATCCTGCTTCATTAGAATTTTCTTTATTTTCCTTATTTTATAAAGAGATCAGATGTTTTAGAGCGGTTATGTTTCTCACCTCTGTGTGCATGTGTGTGTGAGGGATGCAGGGATTAATTTCTCAGCTGTCACCATTCCATCGGCAGTAATTTTTAAATTGTTTGGGTTTATACGTTATTTTTTTGCCTCCTTTTTGGTCATGTGAATGTAATGATCGGTTCCTCTATTTTTGAACAGGAGATGCAAATTAAAAATTTTTTTTTCTGTTTAATGACTTTTGGGAAATAGTTGTGAGCTTGAGCTGAGAAACTGTACGGCACTATGAAGAAATGTAACCCCCTTTCCCCATCCCGGAGTGTTTGTACTGTTTGTAATATTCATCTACAATAAAAAAAAAATGATTTCAGAATTAACTTTTAGATGTCTTTTAATTTAAAATTAATTTATTTGTTTTAAATATCTTTACATAAGTTCCTTTCATGGTCACAGCTGAATCTATTGATATACACCACTGTTTGGCTTGTGTGGTATCAGCGCTGGCATCGCTCTGAAGAAAAGTACCATTTTATAATTGTACTGTTTTTTTTTTAATAATAATGTTAATTTGAGGTGTGTTTGTGTAACTCCTCGAACACCTCTGTGCACCAACTTTAGCAGTGAGGTGTTGCTGGAGTTTATTTGACCGGTGTAGTGGACAGTGTGATATGGGGCATGTCCACATTTACCGAAGGCTCTGGTGCAATTTTCCACATGCGATGCCTACTTTTACCAGCAGAGGTCTCACTTGCGTGTGGGTATGTTCACAGCTTTTCAAAGTTATTGATTAGTAGTATAGAGTGCGCGCTAATCACTAATTAATTAAAACGGTGTTAATAAGTGTGTCAAACATTAAAGAGGAAGATGTAAATACAGGAAGGTGAAAGTTATACTGTAAACAATATTTAATCTAACACACTTCCCTGTGTGTTGTAGCTGATCATTCCTAAATATATAAACATTTGGTTGTTTATATGATTATTTTTACTACCCAGCTCTGTACTGAATCACTGTTGTGTTAAAGTGTGTCTCTCTAACTGTACTAATCTAATCTGCTGCTCTCAAAGGACCTGACCTGTTCTTTCTCTGTGAACGGAAGCCCCGCCCACTCCCTCGTGCTGTTCAGTCATGATGTTCTTTCCCCTCCTTCAGCCTGAGCACGAGCTACACGTGAACCTGTCCGGCACGGCACATCGTGTCCTCGAGACGCAAACACTTCGCGCGTTTTTCTTTCTGTCTAGTACGACTTTGCTTAGCGGGGCATGACGTCAGTGAACAATGAGTCAGAGCTCGCGCATGAAAGTTTTCAGGGGTTTCCCGCGCCGAGGAAGAGAGATTGCGCTTTTTTTCTGTAAAAGCGCGCGCGCCAGCCTCAGCGTACTGTCAGATTCCCGCCATTCAGGGATGCTAACCGATTTTACTGCTAAGTTTAGGGCAGGGCTGGACTGTGGCACTTGTTGAGGACGGGAATCATGCTAGGAATCAGGCCACACACATACTCATATGGCTATTGCATGAATAGATGTTTAGTATGGGCTTTTATACTCTCCATATCTAAACACTGATTACTTACTAGCTCAGTCACCTAAACTGTTCCTGAGTGAAATTTTAATACACTTGCTTCAGATAATGTGTAAATAATGCTTTATTCATACACTGCTTTAAATATTTTAATATAAAGTTTAATATATAAAACTCTAAGAACCAAAATTAACCAGGCTGAGTAGGTCACTGTGCTCTGTATTTTCCTGTGCATACAGGCAAGTAACTAACAACACAAATTATCAATGTAAATATGCAGGTATTTACATTGTATACAGTATAGTATCTATACTGTATAGCTTCACAAAATTCAATTTAATTCAGTTTTGTTTGTACAGCGCTTTTACCAATGGACATTGGCAAGCTTAGCATTATGCCAGGATTAAAAAAAATACTTTATCTTTATTCTTAACTGCTAAAAGTCACTGATTGGGAAAACTGGACTTGTAAGGATATCAATATGTTGTGAATCTGGGCTGCAGAATGAACCATCACATAGGAATGTTTAACTGCTAATTTACAGCTAAGGCAATGTGGGCTACAAAACACAACCAACCTAACCTAAGCTCATGAAAAAGTTCTTAGACTACATGACTGACCTGTCACTTCCTTCCTACATAAATCAGTCATTTTTGAAAATTAGAAGCAACAACTTGAAGTGGAGTGCCAAAACCACCCTTCCCTCTAAAAAAAAAAAAATCACAGTAACACACATCTTACTGCTTATAATACGGTGGTCAAAATAAAACATTATATATAAAAACACTAATTATCAGTTTATATACATTTTTATTTATAGATAAACATTGAAAATGATATATTCTTCCACTACCAGAACCGACCATGGGACGGGTCTTTAAGGTACTTGTATAGTCCAATTCCTATTCCTTTTTTCACTGTAGCATAAAAATGAGGAAGAATTTGTTTTAGCTGTTTTGGTGACTTAAAAATCAACAGGGATGTTTTTCTAAGCACATCTGATCTGAAAGCAGCGAGAAGCCCACATTGTGTTTTACTGGGCAATCTTCATTTGGTACTTTTTCTAACTCTTCAGCGTCACTGTTACTTTCAGCATGTCTTCTTTTTTATTGTCCTCAATTATGTCCACCTTTACACACCATTCATCCATTGTTAAGCCACCCAATATGTCAAAATTTACTTAAAATGTTTGTGTGTCTAATAAGCTGCTAACTACCTAATTTAAATGAGAATTTAAATAAGTGGCACATTGATATGGAACGCTGATGTGAGGTGGTCATAGGTATGTGTATATCATGTATTTTACAACGGCTTCACACACAGATCAGCCAATCCGATTTTAGGTGATCCGTTTTATAATCAGCGTTTACAGTGATACAGTGTGCTTTCACAAGCTTAACTGTGCTGTTTAGTTCATCTCACATGGAAATGTCCCGTTGGAAATGTCCCGTTTCTCCCGATGGCCATATTGTTTGTTTTAGTCACATTTGTAAATAGCTTGCTCCTCCATTTGCATACTAACTAGTATGGGAGTATGCCATTTAGGCCAACGCCTTAGAGTATTGTACTCTTATTATCTATTAACGTTTATTATCCATTCAGTAAACATGTGGAAGAGAAAGTTAGCAAGTGTTTAATTAAGCTCATATTCAAGTTCATTTTATTTGTATAGCAATGTAAACAATGGACATTGTCCCAAAAGCAGCTTTACAGAAATAAGGAAACTGGTTATACATTTATATAAATTCTATCCCTGATGAGCAAGCCGGTGGTGACAGTGGCAAGGGAAAAACTCCCTTAGATGACAACAGACCCTGATGAACCTGCTGCTCTCAAGCTAATTGACCTCATTTTTAAGAACAAGTGAAAAAAAAACCACCATTTATTCAGATAATAAATGCGCTTTTGTTACATACTGGACTCAAGTTCAGCTTTTGTGCCAGCTTTCTATTTCTAAGTCTTTAATGAGGCTGTATACATTTTATAATGACACCAAATATACCGGTTCCAGGATCCCATGACGTCATTATGTCCATTCTAGGATGGACATGGTTCTTAATGCTATGAACTTTTCCATAGCTGAGAGAGAGAGAGCTTTCTGCTCACACTCTTATTAATGTGCAGTCAAATCATCCGAATGCACACCAATTCTTCCTCTTCTGATCTTCTATAATCAGGGTCATCATGGTCTCATAGTTCTCTGTCACTTTAATTGAAATGATAAAAGCCCTTTAAAGTTCTGAGTGAATAAAGGTGCATATTGTTTTTCAACACAGCCAGAATTATTAGATATATTCAGGCTTTCAGTAATAATCTAACCTTTAGCCTGAGACACTGGTGGATAAAATATCAACATACAAATCAATAAAATTTGTATGGATTAAAAACATTAGCATACATATCAATATTTTTTTTATGGATGAAAACAATAAACAAAAACAACATTCATATAGATCAGTGTTTCTGAACTCTTAGATCTCTAAGGTTTCATTCCAACCAAGAATTGGTTTTAGATGTTTACTCATAAGCTAAATGCTGGTCTTTAAATGACTTCCAAGTGTAATTTATGTTTTTTTTATCCTTTGCTTTTTTTATTCTGCCAATGTCTTCTGCCATTAGTCTTCATTAATTAGTGTTTGAGTTGTATCAGGTGTAGTAAGTGAGGTAAAAGATACACTTAGCAGGGCCGTGGCCCTTTCTGTTTAGCATAGACAAAGATCTACTGCTTTCCATCTAACACATGCCATTTTCCCCTCCATTTTTACATTTCCCACTAAAAGGGATGGAAGGTAGGAATTCAAGTTGTGAGTTAACTGAAGAAAGCTTGGTTCACACTTGGTGCCACATGTCCATCCAAGGAGTCACATGACATACAGCACACCATATAAACAGCAAAGACAGGTAGACGAATACAGTGTCATGTGGTATAAAGTGTCCAAGTACTAAAGTGACAGTAAGTTAATAAATATAATACAAACATATATTGTACAATGAATACAGGTATGTTTGTTGTGTTGTGCATGAGATTTGTATGTATGTGTGTGTGTATATATATATGATCAGAGGTGACAGCTGGTGAATGAATTGACAAAAGGATTTAGAATCTGTTAATCATGTATAGATAATCATGTATGTAAAATTAAAGCACATGGCACAGTATATTAGTGACAGTGTAGTGCTGATCCTTGTCCCCCTCCCAGCACAGTACAAACTTCCAAATTACATTTCTTAAATTTGACTTCCAAATAAAATTTCTCTTTTTTTATTTTAGACATGCCATTGATTGTATGTATGTGTATTGTTGTATGGATGTGTATTGTCAAACACTTTTAACATTAGATACATTAATCTGACACTAATACATTTAATTAACATTTAATTAAATGCCATTACCAAGCCTAGCAATTACCAACAGCTGGTCTGTTATAATCTAATAAAACACACAAACAAAGGTTTATAAATAGAGGACCGTGCGAGTGGAAAAGGAGTGGACTGTCTGAGCTAGGGGCTGAAAATAACGCGCATGCGCAGTGTGGCTCAGACAGGGGCTCTAGAACACAGCTGGAATTTCCTCCAACTGAAGCTGGAATCGAGCTCTCACGTGCGTTTGTGTGTTTACCGGCTTCCATACACGTGTTTTACAGCGTCAGACTCCGCCCATGTGACAGAGGCGGGGTAGATACAGACGAAGAGAGGAGATTCCACCCGGCGTTGAGACTTACAGCTGACACAACGGTTCAGGCTGCTGACTCGGACAGTCTCTGTGTGTTACTGTATCAGTTTTATTAGACATACAGTCTTTATTGTAAAGTGTAGAGTGTTTATTATCTCCTGGATTAAAGGGAACTTTCACTTTTGATCAGACGCGACACAGAAAACTTTCCTGAACCTGTCAGACTTTTATTAGAAGTGTTTTCAGAAACTATCAGCAAATTTCTGGACATTACCAGTCAGGACACACCTCAGGTAAGAGTCAGGGCTCTGGATTTGTCTTTCTCTATTATTTATTTGTGTTGTATTTATTAAAGGACTATTAAACTATGTTTAAAGACTGTTATTAGAGGTGAGATCGTGACACATGTTTAAGTGAATTAAATTAATAATAAATAAATATAATGTAGTGGGGTTTTTTTACACAGTGTCAGAGGTGACTCTCACACACTAAAGATGTTTCTCTGACAGTCAATCAGAGTTTTGACGGTTTATTCACTATGTGTAAAACACCGACAGTTTAATTAAAGTGTTTTATTATGTAAAACCCTCCTCAGAACAGGGGGAAGAGAAGCACGCGCCCTTAACCACTGGCCCTGATAATGCACCATTACACCATCACTCAGAGTGGTCCGTCACCATGGATACCGATGATGTCTAGACACTTAAAATACACCTCAAACCGCACTCTACTGAAGAAACTAGGGTGCAATATAGCTACTATTATAGTACACTATTAAAGGCTGTTTAGTGTGATTAGTGTGGTTCATTATTGAAGTGAATAGTCTGTTAATTAATGTATTAATTAGTGAGGTGATTAGTGTGGTTCATTATTGAAGTGAATAGTCTGTTAATTAATGTATTAATTAGTGAGGTGATTAGTGTGGTTC
>JAOVVF010000001.1:3658747-3673006 GCA_028565595.1 Duopalatinus emarginatus
ATTATTGAAGTGAATAGTCTGTTAATTAATGTATTAATTAGTGAGGTGATTAGTGTGGTCCATTATTGAGGTGATTGGTCCATGATTAGTGTATTATTAAGTGATGTGATTAATGTATTGATTAGTGAGGTGATAGTGTAGCTAATGTATAATGTGGTTGATTATGATATTGATTACTGAGGTGATTAGTGTACTGATTATTGTGATTAATGTGGTGATAAATTTGGTTGATTACTGGGGTGATTCGTCTTCCAAGTAGATGTCTCGCTGGATACAGAAATATGAATTCACAATGAAACACACACACACACACACACACACACACACACACACACACACACACACACATATATATATATATATATATATATATATGTGTGTGTGTGTGTGTGTGTGTGTGTGTGTGTGTGTGTGTGTGTGTTTCATTGTGAATTCATATTTCCCCTTACATTCCTTCCCTGAAATCTCCTCCCAGGCTGATTCAACTGTTTCCTTACATGAGGGCACACACACACACACACACACCCTCTTTCTGATTACCTGATGATGCAGTATGTGTGGTGCCCCTGGTGACAAGCAGGTTTTCATGGTTGATACAGTACCTGAGTGAGTGAGTATGCGTGTGTGTGTGTGTGTGTGTGGCGCCTCCTGCTGTCTGTTCTTTCTCAGTGCTCTGTCGTGAACATGCCTGTACTTGTCAGAACTGTTATGCCTGGACATGTAACACAGTGAGTCACCCTTTAAAACCCTGTGCAGTGTGTGTGTGCGCGCGTGTGTGAGTGTGTGTGCGTGTGTGAGCGTGTGTGAGAATCTGTCTCTGAGTCTGTGCGACACCTTCAGTCTGATTCACACTGCGCTGATGGTGAGATGCCTGAACATGTTTCTCTGATTAGAGTTTTGTTTCTATCTGATTAAGATGATGATGTTGTGTAGTAATGGTTCACTCTGTGTACTTCAGTGATGATCTTATTGTAGTGTGGTTTGTGTTTGTTTTGTCAGTGATGAGTGAATTAATGTGTAAAATTACTGTGTAGAATTACTCTGGGATTGTTATCACCCTGCTGGTGGGAGTTGTCAGAAATGTTTAATGGTTGTATTCTTATTGTTTGGTTTGTTATCATCTCAATGTACTTGTTAAATGTGTGTGTGTGTGTGTGAGAGAGAGAGAGAGAAAGAGAAAGAGCAGTTAATGTGTACAGAGGTTTCTGAAAGTTTTGAAGTATGCTTTAGTGATTTAAGTGTTTTCATTTGATCTAATTTTTTGTATTTACATTTTTTTCATGCATAAATTTCTTTCTGTCACTGTGAGTTTCAACTGTATAACTCTGTATAACTGTGTGTGTGTCTCTCTCTCTTTCTCAGTGTATGATGATGTCATCACTGGTTCGTGGACGCATGTCAGGGCCAGTGAGTAGTGATGGTGGTGTTGGTGGTTCTGCTCGGCGGTGTTTGTTCGGTGCAGTGGATCATGAGAAGCTTCAGAGCGACTTCACACTGTTAATGAGGGTGGAGCTTGAAGACTCGTCACAACGTTGGAACTTTGACTTCGCTACTAACAAACCACGGATGGGCGGAAACTTCGAGTGGGTGGTGCTTCGTGATACTCGAGTTCCTTTCCTTTATCGTGATTGTATCGTAGGGGCAGAGCCTCGACCAAAAGGGGTGGGGGCAGCATCTGACGTTCCTAAAACACCTGAGCGATGTGACAGAAACACACACAGTGCAGAAAACCACAGACTGAAGAGGAAACAGACCAACATTACAGGTACGTGTGTGTGCGTGTGTGCATGCGTGTGTGTGCATGTGTGCGTGTGTCTCACCTTTTTAATAATAAGTTATGCTTTTTTCAGATTACTATCAGGCAAAGAGGCGAGTCGTCACCACCAGGAAGTCGGGCCAGTGACCTGAGTGTATACACACACACAAATTATACTCAGGACTGTTTGAAGGACGTCTGGACAAACACTCATGTAAACAATGAATAATTATTTAATTGTATTTTATTGTGTTATTATTTTTATTTGTGTTGTTTTAGGAAAGTGTGAAATACTTCATCATTTATTGTGTAATTGTTGTTAACCTGGAGATAAACATTAATACACAATATACAGTTTCTGCTACATACAGTTCATTCACTTTAATAATAAAAACGTCTGATATGGAACACACACACACACACACACACACACACACACACACTAACTGCACTATTAAGATGAGTGTAGGTGTGGTGTTTGTGGTTATTATATAAACGGTTATATTAGTGTTTTGCAATATTAAATACCTGTATGTGTATCAGATGCTGTGTTATAAACAGTGTGTGTGTGTGTGTGTGTGATACACAGTATTGCCTTTATTTATTATTATTTATATTACTACATTATAGTGGAATAAATATGTAATAAAATTAAACTACAAGAATTTCTGAAGTCTGACTTCGGTGTGTGTATGTGTGTGTTCATATACAGAGTATTGACTTTATTTATTTGTTAGAAGATGAACACTATACTGGAATTATATTGGAATAAACATGTAAATAAAACTAAAAGAATTTCTGAACTCTGTGTGTGTGTGTAATTGAAACATTTTATTAAAACTTTCCTCAGTTTGTATAAAAATATCATAAATACATTTAGAAATATAATAAATAGATGTGTACTTTATACTTTATACACAGCCATTTAATTATTGATTACAATCATAATATTGTAAAATAAATTTTAAAAGAAAAAAAATAGTGTTTAAGTAGTTATTCATTTTTCCCCCCAAAAGAAATCTCTGTGTGTGTGTGTGAGAGAGAGAGAGAGAGAGAGAGAGAGAGAGAGAGTGACGTGGTGGTTGTTGTTGCTGACTACAAACCCTGTTGCTATGGCACCATGACACCATTCTTCCCATCACAGTCCCTTCATTTATCTGGCATGTTTACAGATGCTGCTGTTAGCATTAGCATTAGCATTGTGTGTGTGCTGCAGTGTTTGTATGTTTAGATATACCATGGTAATCTTGCTCTCTCTCTCCAGTTTATGAAATACTAATGCGCCTGCGCTAACCACCCTCCTCCCTCCCTCTCTCTCTCTCCCTCTCTCTCTCTCTCTCTCTCTTTCTTAACCTCTTCTGTCTGTCACTTTCTCCCCCTCCTCTCTCTCTCCCTCTCTCTCTCTCTCTCACACACACACACACATGCACACACACACACACATGCACACACACACCCTCTCTCTCACACACACACACACACACACCCGCTCTCTCTCTCTCTCTCTGTCTCTCTCTCTCTTGTGTCCTCGGTGTATGACATGCGCTGGAGCAGCAGCAGTGCTGATTGTGGTGGTGTTTGAAGGAGAGAGAGATTGCGCATGTCGTTGATCAGCAAGACAAGCGACTGAGACACAAAGGAAAGGAGAATAAAGAGAGAGGGGAAGAGGAGCAAGGAATGGCTGGGCGGAGGAGGTGCAGCACCAAGAGGCTGTGGAGCGACAGATAAGCTGAGGGAGAAGCCGAGAGTGGATTTGGGGATGGAGGGAGGGAGGGAGGGATAAAGGAGTGATAGAAAGAGGGATGGGCCTCACAAACAGAGCTGCTCTCATCCGACTGATCCGGGACTAAATAGTATGGTAACGTTTCCTCAACTACCCTTCATCATCATCATCATCATCATCATCGTCTGTTTGTTTTACCCATGATTCTCTGCACAAGCCACTCATAATCATGTTCACACATAGTAACATCAAAGCCTTATTTGTTCTGTTCACTCCAACACCTCATCTCACACACCATGCAGCCATGTTTAGTGTGGTGTGTGAATCTGTGCTATGTTTTTGCAACCCAGTTTCTAAAACCTGTGATTCTCCTGCCATTTCTCCCGTTTCTTTCATCTCTCTTTCTTCTTTTCTTTCTTTCTTGTGTGTGTGCATATCAGAGGCAGTGGTTGATGATGTGTGTACACGTATCAAGTGTATTTACAAAAAAATAAATAATGTTTTTTACAAAGAACCTTTTATTTTCTTCATGTTGAGGTTATAGCCAGATTCAGAATGTCAGTACACAAAGCTGGACAAAATTGTGTGTGTGTGTGTGTGTGTGTGTGTGTGTGTGTGTTGTTGTTGTTTCTGGCTCACTGTGTCCGGAAATTCCCAACAGAGCAAAGTCTCATGATGAGGTCCTACACACACACACAGACACAGATAAAAGATGATGAGACTCTTAGGGAGAAAGAGATGTAAGTGTGTGTGTTTCTACAATTACAAAAAGAGGTATGCCATCTTCACTAGTTCTGTAGTTAAGTGTGTGTGTGTGTGTGTGTGTGTGTGTGTGTGTGTGTGTGTGCATGTGGGTTTGTGTGTTACAGCTGGATAAGAGTGAGGTGTCAACGCTGCCTTTGCCCCCCTCAGTGCCCCATGGAGGCTCAGATGGGAACATCAGTGTGGAGGGAGCGGGGCCTGTGTTGGGGGCGGGGTCATGGCAGGGGGAGGGCCCAGGGGAGGGGCAGAGAACACGCGCAGCTCTGGATCACCTGCAGCAGAAGATCCTGAAGATCACAGAGCAAATCCGTGTGGAGCAGGAGGCACGGGACAACAATGTGGCAGAGTATTTGAAACTCGCTCACAACGCTGATAAACAGCAAGCGTCACGTATCAAACACGTGTTTGAGAAGAAGAACCAGAAGTCTGCACAAACCATTGCACACCTACACAAAAAACTCGAACACTACCACAAAAAGCTAAAAGAAATTGAACAGGTCAGTGTGCATACAGGTGTATAAATGAGGCATAGGTGTGTATACAGGTATGTAAATCGGGTACAGGTTTGTATGCAGGTGTGTAAATAGGATACTGGTGTGTACATGAGGTACAGGTGTGTGTATACAGGTGTGTAAATCGGGTGCAGGTTTGTACACAGGTGTGTAAGTCAGGTATAGGTGTGTAAATGGGGTACAGGTGTGCATACACTTGTGTAAGTGAGGTATAGGTGTGTATACAGATGTGTAAATCGGGTACAGGTTTGTATACAGTTATGTAAATAGGGTATTTATGTGTAGAAGAGGTACAGGTGTGTAAATGTGGTGCAGATGTGTATACAGGTGTGTAAGTAAGGTACAGGTGTGTATACAGATGTTAAAATGGGGTACAGGTGTATATACACGTGTATACAACCATATAAATGGCATACAATGCCATCTTAGTGGGGTAGAGGTGTGTATACAGGTGTGTAAGAGGGGCACAAGTACGTATACAAGTGTGTATACAGCCGTGTAAATGGGGTACAGATGTGTATACAGGTGTGTAAATGGGGCACTGGTTGTATACAGTTGTGTAAGTGGGGTACAGGTGTGTAGAAAGTGGGGAATACATGTGTATTCACAGGTGTGTAAATGGGGTACATTTGTGTCCACAGGTGTGTAAACAAGTGTGAAAAGGGGCGGACAAGTATGTATACTGGTGTGTAAATAGGGTACAGGTGTGTAAATGGGGGACAAGTGTGTATACTGGTGTGTAAATAGGGTACAGGTGTGTAAATGGGGGACAAGTGTGTATATTGGTGTGTAAATAGGGTACAGGTGTGTATAAATCTGTGCAGCTGGTATACAGGTGTGTAAATAAGATAAATAAGGTTTTGTAAAAGGGATACAGATATGTATACAACTGTGTAAATAAGCTACAGGTGTGTATACAGATGTGAAACTGGGGAACTGTTATAAAACACCTGGTTGAAACATGTGTACAAGTGTGTAACTCTCACACTTGGCTCTCCTGCAGAACGGTTTGGCACGCCAGCCCAAAGACGTTTTGCGGGACATGCAGCAGGGCCTGAAAGACGTCGGAGCCAACGTGCGGGCCGGAATCAGTGGCTTCGGGGGAGGAGTGGTTGAGGGCGTGAGGGGTGGAGTCTCTGCACTTATACGCAACAAGTTTGGCAGTGCAGACAACATTACCCATCTGAAGGACACTTTAGGACCTGGCCATACAGAGGACACACCCCCTCGTGCACTTAGTGGCAGTGCCACTCTTGTCTCCAGCCCCAAGTATGGCAGTGATGATGAGTGCTCCAGCGGTACGTCTGGGTCTGGGGCTGGGAGCAACTCTGGAGGGGGTGGGGCCATCTGCATGGGCAGCCCACGGTTGGATGGACATCACCACCATCATCATCACCATCATCACACGTCTGCATCATGGGACACTCTGCTGGAGGGACTACAGGAGATCAAAGCCAGTCAGGTGCAGATGGAGGATGCAATGGAGGACATGAAGACACAATTACAGAGCGACTACTCCTACATGAGCCAGTGCCTGCAGGAGGAGAGATACAGGTGTGTGTACAGGTGTGTGTTGGGGGACAAGTGTGTATATAGGTGTGTGACAGTAGGTGATTATGTGTGTACAACCAGTTAAGTGTGTGTGCGTGTGTGTGAAGGGGTGTTACAGATGTGTATATAGATGTTTATATGGGAAACAGGTGTATGCCCAGCTGTGTGTACAGTGTGTTTTGATGGGGTACATGTGTGGGAGGTGTGTATTTGGGATATGAGCATGTGTACAAGTGTCAATGATATATGCAGACATGAATGTGGGGGCACAAGTATATACACAGGTTTGTGTGTATGTGTGTGTGGGGGGTTGTTTATCTGAGCAGGTATGAGCGTTTGGAAGAGCAATTAAATGACCTGACTGAACTCCATCAAAATGAACTGAGCAACCTAAAACAGGAGCTGGCCAGTATGGAGGAGAAGGTGGCCTACCAATCATATGAGAGAGCTCGAGATATACAGGTACATGCATGTGCGCACACACACACACACACACACACACACACACACACACACACACAATGTATGTACTAAACCATATTGTCATGACCTTTTAGCATGTGCTGAGAAAGATTACATTTCTTTAATATTCTAAAATATGCTATATGACCAAAAGTAGGTGGACACCTGACCACTGAACACCTAATACATAACCACAGGCATTAATATGGAGTAAATATGGAGCCATATACCCTCTTGCTGAGCTGCTAGGGTTTTGTTCAGTATGGTAGAGGTTAGGACACTCAAATACTTCAAAAATGTTAACACCAAAAATGTTAATCTCTATGTCCGGGTTAACGTGTGAGTGTTTTTCATTTAGGAGGCAGTGGAGTCATGTCTTACACGTGTCAGTAAACTGGAGCTCCAGCAGCAGCAGCAGCAGGTCGTGCAGTTGGAGGGTGTGGAGAACGCTAATGCCCGTGCTCTTCTCGGGAAGCTCATTAGCGTGCTGCTAGCTCTCATGGCCGTTCTGCTTGTCTTTGTCTCCACCGTGGCCAACTTCATCACCCCACTCATGAAGACCCGTGCCCGCATTGCCTCCTCTGTTGCCTTCACCCTCTTCCTTATTACCCTCTGGAAGCACTGGGACTGGCTCGAACTCTGCTTCCTGTCTGGCTGAGTCACATAACCTGACGTCTGCCTCCTGCTTCTGTGTCTGTGAAGAACTGATGAAGCTCGTCACATAAACACTGCTCCTACCACAGAGACAGTAAGTGGGACACGTCCCATTTACACCAGATCTGTCTGCATTTGGTCCATATCAGGAGCCCTAAAACACTCAGATTTAACTCAGATTACAACTAATTTAGATTTAATAACCGTATTTTCAAGACTACAAGATGTGTTTTCTTGACTGCTATCATTTAAGCTAGTCTTAGGCAGCATCTTTATTTGTGTATTTATGGTAGAGGTGAGGCTCCAGCAGTTAAAGATGGTCAAAGGTTTAGGTTTATTACCTACTGTTAGCTTGGTGCTAACATCATACTTAAGTAGCGGAAAACAGCATTACTGTAGCCAGTGGTGGAAACCTACAGAAATTCCTGAGGATCTAATAACACAGCACATGCTGGGGTCCAAAACTGAGTGAACAGGATTCACCTGATATATTTACAAATCAGATTTAAATTTTAAATACTTTAATGGTGTCCAGACTTTTTCAGTGTCTTCTTCTACTGTAAAACAATATGGTATGGTACAGATATAAATACCTACATATCACACTGATTGTTGTTCAGAAGAGCGAGATTGGCCATATTGAGACATAAGTCTCTGCAGGTCAGGGTAGCGGGTATTTCGAGGCAGTTGTTACTGTATCAGCGACAATCATCATCATCATCATCATCATCATCATCATGTAATTTACTCAAATAAAACATGTACTTGTGAAATGAAATGCCTTGTTGCTGGGCCTGTACAGTCCTCTGTATATCGCTCCAGTGCAGTATGTAGGTATTTGTATCTATAGGGTGCTGAGATACAGAAACACTCACACCACGGGGCACTGAAACACTGTTTAGATTGATTACCCTTATAATGACAAATAATTTAATGCGATTTATATTCTAGGAAAATGGCAGGTGTGTTAGAGACCATAAAGAGATTGATTAGTATGGGGGGTGATTCCTGCCATTATTAACATGCTCTACATGATCGACACCCAGTAGCAGCTTCACGTTTTGTCCATAGTCCACTTTTTCAATCTGACCAGAAACAAACATTAAAAATTTAAAATCTAAAAACTTTCTACACATACAACAAGAGGTTTTCTCACTATATAAAACCTTTTTATATATTTTATATTTATATTATATTTGGTATAACATTTTTTGGTATTATTATATTATCATGGATCACTTTTATTCCTTTATTTTGTTTTCGTTTATTACTTTATCATGTTTATATAATTGTTCCTAATTTTAGCATGCGCTATACAAACATATTTACGTCATGTTGCACAAAAACAACAGTCTGTGGTTGGTTATTGTGCATGTCACTCAAACTCCCATTCCCATGATTCTTATTAAACTAAGCAGTTCTTGGACACGCCCCAGCACTTTCCCGAGACACGTCGTGAGAGATACAAAAAAATATCACAATATCTATGTTTTTATCACAATAAAACTTTAATAAGCCAGTTAGCATGTGGAAATGTCAGATTTTATACATGAAAGAAAACGCCAGCTAATATACTCAGTAGAGCTGCAATATATGCATATACATATATGATTATTAGAGAGCTGCAATAAATATTATTATTATTATTATTTATTATTTTTCATTCCGCAAGCGCATGTTCACCAAGCGAGTCTGTGTGCATATCTTCAGTTCACATGAGCACGCATGTGCACAAGCATATCTTCATGCTGAAAGAGCATGTTAATAACGGCAGGAATCACCCCCCATAGATTAGCTTTACACGCTTTCATCTGACCTTCTGAGGAGAAGAAAGGATGATGGACTCAAACAAAAAGGCGTTTCTATATTTTTACACTGTTCCAGCAGACTGAATGCTGTTGCATGAGATGATCAGGAGTTTGTCTGTTATCTGTGTGTGACATGGCCATGGCTGGTTTTAGGTTAAACACTTGATTCTGGGCCATTTTCAGCCTCTAATCTGTTTCTGTTCGTGTTAAGTCTCGGCTTTCATACTGTCTTCATATTATTCTGGAGCTATGAAGCAGATAAACAGAACACAAAGTTGTAGAAAATAAGATTACTGACTACAGAATGTGCTAGCAAGCAACTTAGTGAAAGTGAACTATTTGCCTACTGTGCTTGCACACAGAGGAATGTGACCTCCACATTTAACCAATCCGTGCAGTGAAACACACACACCAGTGAACACTAGGGGGCAGTGTACACACTTGCCCAGAGCAGGGGGCAGCCCCAAACCACGGTGCCCGGGGAGTAGTTGGGGGAGTTAGGTGCCTTGCTCAAGGGCACCTCAGTTGTGTCTTGCCCTGGGTGGGGATCGAACCCACAACCTGCCGGTCAAGAGACCGGTTCCCTAACCACAAGGCCACGGCTGCCCCAACTGAGTGCTAACAAAGCAAATGTATTGTGTAATAAAACCCAGTAGCCGGTAGTCTGGTAGCAAGATAAAGCCACTAAACCAGCTAGCAATACGCCACTTTGAAAAGGTTCAGACATAAATGAAACCACTTCTAATCATCTGCATGTTTGAATAAAAGACACAGTTTTTGTTGTGTTGTTGTGTTACAACGTGTTACAGCAAAATGTTAATTTTCCATAGGATCTGTGTTGTTATACTGTACCTTCAAAATGCTTGCTTTCTAGCCAACTTGTTAGCCTTGTTTTTTTTGTTTTTTGTTTTTTTCTTGCTATCTTTTGTTTGAGGACTGTATTTTTTAGTTGGCTGTTTGACCACTACGAGCAATATCCTGGCTAAAATACAGTACAGAGAATAATATAATATATGATAATATGATATTATATGATAATTTTGAAATCAGCAGAAAGCCAAGACTTTTAACGCGTGTTAGTGGGGTGTTTTTGTGAATGTTTATGTGTCAGCGTGATGCATGAGATCATACCACCATGTTCATGTTTACATCCATCACGATGATGAAGCCAGTGAGCACAACCGAGTGCGTTGTAAACTGTTTTATATTTGTGGACGTTGATTACTAACCAGAGTGTATGTCTTTACTGAGAGAACACACACTGGGCTCCTCAGTACTCTGTCCATCTTGGCTGTTTTATACTCACAGTATTGTACAGAGTCACACTTACACCATCACCGGCATGGTCACTCACTTCTCATGTTTATACCCTGTTTGCTAAAAGCCACCAAATACTGCACTGTACTCTTAATAAACACATTTATAAACCTGTGAGACTGGAAACCTATGTCTTTTTTTTAGATCTGATGACCCATAGTAAAACTGGAGAACTGACTTTATCTCTAAATCAGCTTTATATACAGTCAATTCTACAAGATGTGTTTTTACCTCAAAACTATTCAAATATGTCTATTCTTCTCCATTTATGTATAATTATGAATGCTGTGAGTCCTACCCTGATTTTACACTGTATAGGGGAAAAGGGAAAGTCTTGGACCAGCTTGGCGAGGCGCTGGAACAGATGTGTTCATGGGTCGTGTACTGAACTGTAATGACGGCTTCTGACCACTAGATGGCTGATAGAAATATTCTTATGTTTAAATAGATAGATAAATACATAGAACTACATCTCATTTAATTTTGTTTTATTTTTTAATTGACTTTATTTCCGGATTGATAAGTGAGTTTGTTAAGTATTTCAGTTTGAATAAGACATTTTATTGATTGCACAGTCCAGTGAAAATGATTAATTCTGATTACTTTAATCATGAGAATAATTAAATAAATATATATATACAAATATTGTGCTCCCACCTTGAAGGGCTGTTTAAACTTTATTCTTGCAAAAAGAGATCAGATCAGATCTGAAAACAGTGTTTAAACATCACTAACAACTTTGTAATTATGCATGTACATAACTGTATCGAACACACAGCTTATTTTCGTTCTGAGACGGATACTGTTCTCAGTGTAAAAGTTAACTTACCAGTTAGATTTCTTTGCTCAGAGGTTTAAAAAAAAGCCCAGAAAAACATTAATTGGGGTGAGAAAACCGCTTTCAGTTATTTATGGTTTGAGGTGGCCAATAATAGGGGCACTTACACTAAATTTAGTAATCAAGATTTTTCATTGACAATAGTCTGACACCCTCTCACATCTAAAGACAAGTCACAGACTGTATAGTCACAGACTGTATAGTCACAGACTAGTCATAGGCTCTGATTTTGCAAAGACTCGGGTACTTGCAGGGTCACTATATACAAGACTGCAACTGGATTACTTTTGAGATTATTACCTATTTTACCACAGTTACTTCTGACCATGCAACATTGGCAGAGAAACGTTCCATGAGTGCCGTTATTACATGATAATGGCACTGGGACTGAAGCTCTCCAAATATCACTCCGCCACACATTAGCCACGATGCCAGCATTTATAAGCCAAACACTGCAGCCATAAACAAACCAGCAACATCTGCCTAAATTATTTATTTGTGTTTATTATCTATATAATAATTATTCTGTGGTTAATGATGCTCCTTGACTGTTATAGTCTGATGTTTCAGCAGTGGGCCATTTAGATATCACTATCTAACTATCTAACACTAACGCTAGATGTTTTAGCAGCAGGCCATCTGATGGAACTATTTTACCTCGTGGAATGTTTCTAAACAAACAGATTGTATTTTTCCGTCCTCATTATCCTAAAATATATCAAGAAATGCTAACGGAACTATAATATAATCACAATAATATACTTCTGCTACATAATCTACAACACTCAGCCTTATCTGTATAATAATTATTAGGTAGTTAATGATGCTCCTCGACTGTTATAGTCGAGAGTTAGATAAATAACCCTAGATGTTTCAGCAGTGGGCTGTCTGATAAACAAACAGATCGTATTTTTCCATCCATTTTATCCTAAAATCTAGCAACAAATGCTGATAATGGAACTGTGGTATAATCTCAATAATACACTCGAGGTTTGTGCTATATTGTGATTACATTGGCACTGGTGTACTGATCTATGAACTCAGCACACCAGCACCAATATCTCATGATATAGTACAAACCTTGAGTGTATTATTGCTTAATCATGCTTTTGGCGGAATTTTACAGGAAGAGAAACTGTTGAACAATAGAGCAGAAACAGAAGCACCTCCTGCCCACAGATGCCTTTGTGTGTGCAATGACATGTCAAAAAGACGCTCTTGCTCACTCCACAGCTCCACCAGTTTCTCCTCCTTCTGTACAGTCCAGGAGAAGTGTGGTTTCCGAGGCCTCACTGGACTCTCCTCCATGTCTCATTTCTTTCCCAGACAGACATTCCTGTACTTGCCTTGTTGCTTCCCGTTTGGTGCTGAAAAGAGGTCTCTTATTGGTTGTTGGCAATGTTTACGTCACTGTTTGCGTGAGCCAAGACTTAAGACTTATGATAATATTAAACACGGTTGCTTTTATCGGAACACCAGGACGAGAAAACGTAAAACTGCAATCATGACCACCTTACACCGAATGATCGAGGCGATTCTAGCAACATTTTCAAGATTTTATTCCAACACTGGAAATTTGTCTGTGACAGTGAAATCGCTTGAAAGTCGCTTGGTGTAAGGTCGGCATAACACATGCACATACTTTTTCACAGGCACGTGCACAGATAGACCCCTAGTGGTGCTCAAGCACCTGCCTTTTTTATCCAAATGATGAATAAATAAAAAAATGTTATTTAGCAGTCTGTTTAATTTTATTGGCATAATAAGAAGCCCATTGTTAACATTAACTACCCAAAGTGGGTTTCTGATTTGAAAACAAAGCTAGGTCTACATGACTATCTGGTGAGGTAAACTGATATTAGTAATGGTATATTATTAGTGTAATGCTTTAACTCATTACACTAAAACAGTAAAACAGTAAAATGCAGCATACTTTGTTTACCCTTTCTTGGCCTGAGCACCTGCCCCCAAAATGTCTGTGCACCTGCATGCTTTATCACACACTCTGTAACAGGCACACACTCTATAACACATCGTTAAAACACACATTCTATAACACACTCTCTCTATGACACACCCTATATAACACACTCTATAAGACACACACTCTTTCAAACACACTCTCTATGACACACTATAATGCATACACACACACAGTCTATAGCACACTCTTTATTACTCACACACACACACTCTAAAACACTCTTTATAACACACATTCTTTATCACACACTCTCCGTAACACACACACTCTATAACATACAAACCCTTTAACACACTTTATCACACACTCTCTTTAACACAGACTTTCTGTAACATACACACCCTGTAACACACAGTCTACAACACACACACTCTCTATGACACACACACTATCCTACACTTTCTATAACACAGAGACTCTCTGAAACATACACACCCTGTAACACACACACACACACACA
Organism: Duopalatinus emarginatus; assembly: GCA_028565595.1. NCBI lineage: Eukaryota > Metazoa > Chordata > Actinopteri > Siluriformes > Pimelodidae > Duopalatinus > Duopalatinus emarginatus. The sequence continues at coordinate 3,672,575 of JAOVVF010000001.1, forward strand.
CACACACACACACTTTATCACACTCTCTATAACACTATTGTATATTTGGAACTGTGTATTTGGTACTGTGTATTGTGTGTTTTGTATTTGGTACCCTGTGTTGTGTATTGTGTGTTGTGTATTTTGCAGTGAAGCCTTTTATGAACTTAAATGTTGTGTGTTGTGTGTTGTGTATTGTGTGTTGTGTATTGTGTGTTGTGTACTGTGTGTTGTGTGTTGTGTATTATGTGTCGTGTACTGTGTGTTGTGTATTGTGTGTTGTGTATTGTGTTGTTGGTCTCTATAACACAAAGACTCTCTATAACATACACACTTTATAACATACACTCTCTATAACATACACTCTCTACAACACACACACACACACACACACACACACACACACACCGGTGTTTAGCAAGAGCTTAACAAGAGCTAGATGTTAGCTAGCTA
>JAOVVF010000001.1:3676933-3689242 GCA_028565595.1 Duopalatinus emarginatus
GTTGTGTATTTGGAACTGTGTGTAGTGTAATTGGTATTGTGTGTTGTGTATTTGGTATTGTGTGTTGTGTATTTGGTACTGTGTGTTGTGTATTTGGTATTGTGTGTTGTGTATTTGGTACTGTGTGTTGTGTACTTGGAACTGTGTGTTGTGTATTTGGTACTATGTGTTGTGTATTTGGAACTGTTGTGTATTTGGTATTGTGTGTTGTGTATTTGGAACTGTGTGTTGTGTATTTGGGTTTGTGTATTGTGTTGTGTATTTGGTATTGTGTATTGTGTGTTGTGTATTTGGTATTGTGTATTGTGTGTTGTGTATTTGGTATTGTGTATTGTGTGTTGTGTATTTGGTACTTTGTGTTGTGTATTTGGAACTGTGTGTTGTGTATTTGGTATTGTGTATTGTGTTGTGTATTTGGTATTGTGTATTGTGTGTTGTGTATTTGGTATTGTGTATTGTGTATTTGGAACTGTGTATTGTGTATTTGGTGTTGTGTGTTGTGTATTTGGAACTGTGTGTTGTGTCTTGGGTATTGTCTGTTGTGTATTTGGTACTATGTGTTGTGTATTTGGAACTGTTGTGTATTTGGTACTGTGTGTTGTGTATTTGGAACTGTGTGTTGTGTATTTGGTATTGTGTATTGTGTTGTGTATTTGGTATTGTGTATTGTGTGTTGTGTATTTGGTATTGTGTATTGTGTATTTGGAACTGTGTATTGTGTATTTGGTGTTGTGTGTTGTGTATTTGGAACTGTGTGTTGTGTCTTGGGTATTGTTTGTTGTGTACCGTGTGTTGAATTCTAGAATAGTGTTTGACACATGTAAGGATAAAGTCTATGGAGCTATTTCTATGCCAAAAGTTTTGTTAATTTGCTTGAACCTTGAAAAATACAACAATTTATTCAAAATAAAACTATGTGTAAAAATATTTTTTTTTTTTTTCAGTTTAAATATAAGTTGTTTAAATACATTTTTTATTTTTTTCATGTTTCAGGTTGATGTATATTTTTTATGTATATTTTTGTTTTCAGAATTATTTTTCACTTATTTTTGGAGCTTCAAAGCTTATTTTTTTTTCGGATTTTGGATCTGTGTTTCAGTTACATATATTTTTTTCACTTTCAGATCGTATTTATTCAGTTTAGACTTTTGACAGTGATCTGGCGTGGGGGGGCGTGGCATTAACTGAGAGGGGCGTGATACAATGTGTGACAGCATAAGGAAAAAAAACGGTTTAGGGCCTTCGAGACTGGCTACAGGAAAATATGCCCGTACTTTTTATACTCCATATTTAATGTAAAAACACTGATGCTAGTGATGAAGTTCTGTTTAACAAGTTAGTTTAGACACCATTTGGCACCAGTCATAGTATAAAAGCGATAACCTTTGCTAGATTGTGTAGTTAACCACCACATTTTAAAGTGTCCACCAGGACAAGGTGCTGTCTCCAGCTATTTTTGAACAGATACTCTGGGAATTTGTCCAAAAATAAAGTCATAATGCATGTATGTATGTCCCTGCATCATAAAATGACTGAGTATCCATTCAAGAAATAGTTAACATTTCTTACCTGTGCACTGGAGCCAGAAACTTAAAATATTACTATAATAGTAATAATTATAATAATTATTAAATACTTATAATTATTAAAACAAAAATCCATGAAATGTGGTGCAAGCAGAACAAATCCGGATCATTGCAGTGGTTTGCCAGCGGAGCTCTACTATTTAGTCAAACCAAAGATAAGGGGAAAAGGAAAAGAACAGGTTAGGGAGCCACACTCAGATGTACTCAGAATAACTGTATGTCTATATTACATGGGGAGTAAATTGAACATAAGAGCAGACCGTCATGCATGGACTTCTGACGTCACTTATATTCACTCTCCGTTTTTTCTTCACTTTCATTGTATGTTCCTCTAGTTCTCTTTTTTTTTTATTTCTTTCCCCTTTCTTATTCCCCCGAGTTTCGGTTGTGTGCGTGTGTGTGTGTGTGTGTGTGTGCACTTGGATTCCCAGAGTGTCTGTTCAAAAATATCTCAAGCCTTGTCCTGTTGAAGTGGATGCCATCGCAAGTGGGCCCCGCAGGGCCGGCCCAAGCCTTTATGGGGCCCTAAGCAGATTTTCATTTGAGGCCCCCCATACCACCTCCGACCACCTCTGCATATCACCTTTCTCACTGCGCCAGAAAAAAACAAAACAAAACAAAAAGGAAGTGGAAGGCCTAAGGAGGGAGCCAATTTTTATTTTTTATTTATTTATTTATTTAAATTTTAGAGCGATTTGCCCAGAGAGAGAGATATTGTGCAATACGCTGAAGTGCCCGACAGTGGCAACAGCACACAGCAGCAACTGATTAACCTATATATAGGTGTGCCAACTATAAAAATAAATAAATATAATATTCACTTTTACCTGTGTAATACCATTTCTTTTTATTATTCAATTTTATTTTTAAAATATATATTTTTTATCATGATATCTTGGTGCTCTTGGGGGCCCCCTGGTGGTGCAGGGGCCCTAAGCGGCCGCGTATTTCGAGTATGCCTCGGGCCGGCTCTGGTGCCCCGCGCTATGTTTAAAGTGCTTAGGGGAAAGTGGGACACTTTGAAATGTGGCAGTTAACTACACAATCTAGCAAAGGTAATGCAAAGCAAAATGCTTTTATACTATGACTGTATTGTCCTTTAAAGGTTAGGAATAAGTCAGTGATTTAACTGGTGCTGTGGGAATATACTGTGCTATTAAAAAGTTAGTATTAAAGTAGAATTTGTGCTGCGCTGTGTATAATCTAAGGGAAAGCCCTAAATTTTGGCATCATGTTGAGAATTTGTTGGAATATAAATATTTGATAATAAACATTAGGTTCTAGTCATGCAATTATTACATGTAACTATCATGTATCTAAAGGACATGTGAAGAGAAACAGAGGTCTGAAATGTCAGACACATAAGGAAGTACTGTGTGTGTGTGTGTTTGGCTTTATAAACTCAGTAACAGCTCAGGATTGTGTGGTAATAAGTTTAATCGCTATCAGGCCAAACCCAGATCAATAAAGTTGATAACTGGTGTGCCACAATACAGAACAGAAGGTCATGAAGTCAGAGGTCACTACAGGTAAAACCCCTGCAGTCCTACACACACACACACACGCACACACTCTCACTCACAGACACAAGAAAGACATTCATGGTCATCAGATTGTTCTGGTCAGTAATAGACTAAAGGTAACGCCCCCTCCCCCTCCAATCCACCCCCCACCCACAAATCCCATTTAGAGTCTTCGGTGCAGGTAGCCCCAACCACTCTGCCCTCATACCCCCCCTCCCAACAGCACACACAGGTCACTATGCACGTTAGAAACCACAGTAGAAAATAAGAACCGTATCACAAAGCTGAGCAATTCCTGATTGGAGTGTGTGAGAAGTTTGATGATGAAATCTTCCAGATAGCTGTCTCAGTCCTGCGAGCGTCCTGCCGTCTGCATTCCTCTGTCTCTTCGTCGGAGTTCCTTTCTCTCTCCCATTTCATTTCTCTGTTCGCTCTGACTGCAGTAGGCTGAGCTCCTCCCTCCGGCAGTGTGGGGCGAGTAAATGTGTTCCTGAAGCTCCAGTGTGAGGACGCTGGTCCTGAATGCCCTGGATGAGTACACACTGTGTGTGTCTGTGTATGTCTGTGTGTGAGTCTGTATGTGTCTGAGCAGTCTTAGTGTGTAGAAAATCTCTGAGATCCAAAACAAACTTGAGGTTAGAGCCGATGCAACTTTTCGACAGACGTGGAGCCGAGGGCGTGGCACTGGTGTGTTTCATTAGCAAGCCGATATACAAGATGAACAATGACATCAGCAGATGTGGGTGTTACCCAAACACACCACAGATCCGGGCATTACCCAAACATACGTCATTCTTTTAATTTTATAGACATACATCCTGACTCTGAATCCTCATTCTGAATGTGTAGCTGCTGTAGCCATGGCAACAAAAGGCTATACAAACATACTGAACTTAGAAATCTGAAGTGATGGTTATAAGCATGATACACACAAACTGATTGTATAACAACACTCAACAGTGCCTCAGTGGCTTTGTCATTTTTTTGCTGGTGTGTTTAATCATGACTTACAGCTACATCACACTCCTGTTAAACCAGATGCATGCTAGGAGTGTATGACATCACTAGTATCCCAAGTAACATCCAGGAAATGCATTTCTATCTGCGCCCTGTGAAAACACAGAACCAGTGGTGAAAAAGCAGGGACCGGTTCTAGATCCGACTCCGCATCGGTGGAAAAGCGCCATGATAGATGAACCTCATCTTTATTGTGAAATACCTCAGTGGAAAATTACAGCTGAGCCACATGATGGCTAATCAGACCTGACCTAACCACGTGTGCTGGCACAGCCCTGTGACCCGCTCATCCCATACACACAGGGTAGGAAGGCAAGTTCTGAACACAGACACACATACACACACTCATACACGTAGGTTGGGTTTTTCAGTCAGTACACTACACACAGGCGTGTTTGTGTCTGTTTAAGATGATCGTTGTGTGTAGAACAAGATGTACGCCTGAGTGCTGCAGACCTCCTCCACGCTACACACGTTCATCTCCGAGTCATTACAGTGGACCCAGAAACCTACACACACAAAAGTAATCAGAGATAACGATTCTCTTTACACACACTTTAGGAACTGTACTGATCAATGTGACGGTGTATCACAGCGAGTCACTAGAGGGCACTGATCACTCACAGATTTATATTGAGGACAAACAAAGCTTTTAGTTGTTTAGTGCATCATAAGTATTTAATGCCCCACTCACCCCCCTCCGAGTTGTAGCAGTAGGCGGTGTAGTGTCCTGAGCCGAAGCCTTTCCCATGATGCATCACAACAGCAGAGAGGTCGTAGGTAAAAACCTGCGATGCATCAGAACAGCAGTATGGCTCCATGTTCAGAACCTGATCAAACGCCACATGAACCCCGATCTTCTCCCTGTGGTTCCGGCCTGACCAGCTACACAGACAGACAGACACACACACTTATATATTTAATTGTTGTAATTGTGTTACACGATATTCTCTGCATAATAATCAACTGATCCAATGCAGAGTTTTTAAAGTGAATGGATAAAAATAAGTGGATAAATGGAGTTTTTAAAGATAAGTAAATGGATAAAGACTGACAAAAACAGCAGAGACAGTGTGTGTGTGTGTGTGTGTGTGTAAAAAGAAAACTTACCGGAAGCGTTTAAGATGAAGCCGCAGCACCTGAGGTAAACGATAAATCAGCAGCTGTTTACAGGCCTCGGACAGAGCCAGTGGCTTGTGGGACGTCTTGCGTCTTTTTCCTGACACACACAAACACATGCACATTACAGCTAATAACAAACAGGACAAATAGTTCAGCTGGTCTGTTCTTTGGGTTCAGCATCATGGTGTACACTTTTAAAGGAATCCCACTGGACTGAATTTACTCAGCAAATGTTGGACATGTACAGTGGGTGTTTATAATGTGTATATTGTGTGTGTACAGTTTGTGTGTGTACTCACTGTTGCAGTAGTTACAGTTGTAGATGCGTCCCTCAAGAGCCTCAGTCTCTGTGAACTTGCTCAGCATCTCAGTAAGGGAGCAGCTCTGCGAGGACGCCTGGCTCAGCTTAGCCACACTGTGGTAACGCTCTGGAAACTCCAGAGACAAATCCCAGAACGGCTCCACCGTGTTGGACTTTCGCTTACACGACAGACACGTGACCTGGACAAGTAACACGAGACACGCACACACACACACATCACTTGGTTGAGAAGCTGAGCTTAGAGAGCAGCAGCAGCAGCACAAGACCATCATCTTCATAATGCACTGTGTGTAACCTGATGTACAGAACCATCACTCAGACACGTTTATACACGCAAGTTAGCCATATGTCTGGGTATTTACTAAAATGCATGATCCACAGAGCAGACTATAGTGATTATACGTGTGCAGGACTGACCTGGCTGAGCAGCTGGCCATGGAAGATGGTGTTGAGGACTTTGAGCACCTGTTTGGAGAGTTTTCGCTGTGTTATTGGGATGACGATTCGTGTGCGTGTGTGTTGCCGTTTGGCGCCGTAGCCGCCGTCAGCCTCAAGCTCCTGCTGCACCTTATCCAGCAGTTCACACAGGAATTCCTGTGCATCCTGCTGGTCACAGCCACGGAAAGCCGGGATGACGTTCCAGACCGAGTGCAGCATGGCGAACGGAGACACGAGTGTCCAGCGGCCCGACCACATCACCCTGAACAGTGTGTGCAGCTCCTGGCACAGAGACACCTGCAATTGCAAAAATACGGTTCGTTCAATACTCACGTAAATCAATTACGTGAATAAAATCACGTAAATAAAGCTTAAAAACACGACCTGCTGCCCAGATAAAGATGAAGAGCGAGGGTCTTTGGGCTGCACCAGTTTCTCTCCTCCCATCATGCCTTGGGTTTTGGCAAGCAGTAGCTGCTCCGTCTCGCACAGATCCAGTGCGAGGAAACACTCCCTGAACTTACGCAAGTGGCTCAGCACCTGTAGAATTGAGTTCATGTAGCATGTGTTGCCTAGGTTACGCAGTCCCGTGACGCCTGGCGCTAAACGCCTGCGCCGTGCTAACAGAAAAGATGACGTGGCCCGCTTTCCTGTCACGCCTGATTTCACAGTGCGGAGCGCCTTTCTAGGATTCTTTGACAAAGTCTTATTGGGAATTGGTGCTTTTTCAGGCGGGTCACGGAATTTACTGGGAATCAGTGTAATAAGTGGCCGTGGTGCCTGCGTCAGGAGGCGTGCGCTTTTCCTTGGTGGTACGTTACTGTCTTCTCCCATGATCCTTTTCTTCATTTCCTTTCGTTGCCGTCGAAGCTCCTCCTTTTCCTGCTCCAGTTTTTTCTGCTCCTCTTGTTGCCGTTTCCTCCAGTGCCTGAAAGCATTCGCTAGCAGAACACGCCGCCGGTGCCTTAATGCGACCTGCAAAAGACCCACCCCCTCACCACCCACCGAATGTGATGACAAGGACGAAGCAGAGCGCATAGAGCGGCGCCCGGCATCTCGCACAGTGGACAGCGCCCCCCGCAGAAGCTTCAGGTCTCCCTCTGCGTTGTCATTCAAGACATAATCGCCACACGCAAAACAATACACATCCAGCTCTCGCACCTCCATGGCAAGGGGGTGCTGTGTCTCGTGGTAGTGCCGCAGCGAATGCTCTTCGATATAATGACCACAGGCCACGTGCGAGCATTTGAGACAGGCCCACACAGACTCTGTGGTGTTGCAGTCCACACAGTGCCATTTCTGAGGGTTCAGGATGGAGTGGTCTTGTCCCAAACGGAGACGGACCACGTGCTTGCAGCGCTCCATCGCTCCCAAACACTCATCAGCCCTTAAGAGTCAGGAGCCACAGCACTGTGGCATGACAGGACCGGACCTAAGCAGGAACACACACACACACAAGCTTACAATTTACATAATACAAAAAGACACGATACAGATATTCTTGTTATTTGCACAGGAAGTAAATTACCATGAAAGTGGACTCATAAAGGACTGATGGAGTGTGTGCTGAGCGTCACAACCTCAGAGTAAACATGTCCTCATCAACATCCGCCTCGTGTCACACTGATGAAGAAAAATAAACATGTGCTCAGGTTGGTTTAACACTGTGACATCACACAACAATCACAGATCAGCACTGAGGGTCCAGTCCAGGTCTGGGTGGTTAGAGAGGACAGGAAATGTCACACAGTGATCAGAGTTAATCACAGCTTAAACAGTGTGATGTTTACACCAATCATCACATCATTAACACACACAGTAGCCTTAAAACCACATAAACCAGTAGGAGAGCCGGACTGCCCGTGCTGAACTGGAGACCGGCAGAGAAAACAGGAGTAAGGAGCTGTGAGGAAAAAAACACCTCAACTGAATTCCCGTTAAATTATAAGTAAATGAAACATCGCGATATTTCACTTCATCTCACTCTGTGACCAAAACTCGGGAATTTAAAGACAAGCGCTCGTGCCGTTATATTATAATTTAGCACAGACAAACTGGTCTTTAAAGTACCTCAGGCTGTCTCAGTTCACAACAATAACACATTATTATTTTTCATTTACTGTGAAGAGACAGAAATCCCTTTTAAAACTGAGAAAGAGAAGTTAGCTAGCCGCGCTAGCCGGGTGCCGGTATGCTAATGCTAACTTAGCTAAAGCTAGTGAGCTAGCCTAGCATCCTCAGTACTTACCTCAGAACAAAGAGCGCTGTTTAGACCAAGCCTAAAGAATAATGAGTCAGAAAAACTTGTGTGTACAGAGTTAGTGAGGCGGTGAATCCGGTGCACGGCTCTGGGGTTTATTCATCATCAGTGTGGAAAAACATTTCATTCATAATCAACTTTACTTTTCAAATCTTTAAACAACAAAAAAAAACCTGCAGCTCGATCTGGGATTAAAGTCCAGGAACCGCTCTATAAACCACCAGCGGGGAGATAAATGTAAACTTTAGAGTCTCGCCATGTTCCTCCAGATAAACCCTCACCATCTCAGAGACAATCCTAAACAAAACTCTCGGTCTCCGTTATTTTCACTCATTTCTATCTCTCCATGCACCTTTTTATTTACCGTCATCATCTCCCGCACGCGAGCTGTCACCGTTTTTTTTTTGGGTTCAACCGAACCCGGACCCGGACAGAATCAGAGGCTGTGTCCCAAACGGTTTCCTGCTGCCTACACAGTGCACTACATAGTTTAAAACCAGTAACGGCGCCCCACACTGTACATAGTGCACTATACATCCAATAGGGAGCCATTTGGGATTCAGTTTTCTGTCGTCTCGTTTCTGATTGGTTGTGAGCGCGATAACCGCTGATTCTTATTGGCTGATTGACACGTCACTCACAACCGGCAGGCGCATGTGACGTCAGGACGCAGAGGCGGGGCAAAGAGGCGTTTCTCACCTTGTCCTGTACGAGAGGGTAGTAAAGTTCTAACATTGTCCTCAAAAACTTCAGTTTTATTATGTAAATCATTTCAGCTCATCTGAACAGGTTTGGTCATGTTTATAATCTACTATAGAGAACAAACTGTAGCATTGCCCCATGTTGCTGCTGAGCTCTGATTGGTTGTCAGGTGTTGATTAATTTAATATAACAGCAGCTCTGACAATGGTGCAGCTTCAACACTTCTTCTTTTAATACCTTATTGTTTCTATAGTAACAGCCCAGTCCTATTTTCTGCAAGATGTTCATGTAATATTTATGGAAAGAATGCTTTCAGGTGCTGCTCAAGGCGCAGACTGAAGACCTCCAACCCACAGGTACGAGGCCAAGATGGGAACGCAGGAAAACCCAGAGGCCTGGAGCTGTTTGAGCATGCCACAGCAGTGGGTGGCACAGTTACTGCCTCTCCTTTCCAGGAAGGCTCAGCTTGCAGCCTAGCAGCTCTCTGTGACTGGCATGCGTAGCACCCCTGGCGATGTTCAACCGACTCATGGACAGAAACCCACACTGCATACGCAATGGCTTATATAGACGACATCATTATTTATAGTAATGATTGTCTGTGGCACATGCAACATTTAGGGCCAGTAAAGGGCTTGGGGGCCATGTTGTCCCAGGTGGTGGAGGAGAAAGAGTGCCTAGCCATCAAGTGGGTAGTCATCTCTCGCTGATAATATCTGCTGGGATAGGCCTTCACCCTGGCTCTGCAGCCGTTTAAGTTTGAGGTGGTCCACAGGTGAAGGGGGGATCAGCTACAGTTACCTAATTCATGTTGTTGGATAGAGGAGAGGAGGACATCGGCTGCACACGTGCACGAGACAGAACTCACAGAGCCAGCACGACCCGCTCATTGTGTATGTGAATGTGTGTGCGTGTATGCTTATAAGAGACACTAAAAGTGTGATAAACATCTGAAAACACTTCTCCAAAGAGACAGCCACCTGTCCCCCGCCTCCTTCATTTCCCAAACCTAAGCAGAGCTCCACAGTATTACTGCTACAATTTTTACTAAATTCTTTATTTTACTGAAAAAACATGCATTTTCATTACAGTAAAAAACCCATGACAGTTCAGGTTAGAGTGTCCCTTCACTCCTCACTCTGTTGCTTTAGCAGTTTCTTAAAAGAGATGAAAACCCACAGGTCCAGAGCTGAAAGAAAATGTTCTGTTCCACAGCGGTCTGTGTGTTTTTTCTGTCCACCCCACACTTTATTTCTGTGTGTGTGTGTCACTCTTATCGCACACCAGTCCCTGGCAGCACTTGCTGTTTTCTGATTTTGCTGAAAAGCTCGAGGTACTGGTTCATAGTGTCCATGCAGTCAGCTGGAGCGAACAGACCCTCTGCCTTACTGCTGAACACAGACGGTAGATCAGGAACACTGGAGCCCAGAAAACTCTGCATGAACTCCTTCATCAGGTTCCAACAGTCTCCAGGAACCACACAAGCTGAATACTCCACCTGCACATGCATGCGCGCACACACACAGTGTGGGTAAATCACATTAACAGTTCCCGGTGTGTATCTTGTGTATGTGTATTATGTGTGTGACCACTGACCTCCACTGAGATCCCCCGAGCGCTGGAACTCATTGTTACCGTGCCGACCTTAATTAGGAAATCAGCGTAGCGATAGCGGGTGCCGCGGCTCTCCACCTTGTGACCTTTAGCGTTCTGGAAGTGGCTTTTCAGCTTTACCATGAGCACGTCAAAGTTAGCGTCCGCTGCCAGCGTGGGCCCGCCATCAAACAGAGCCAAACAACTAAGAGGCGTCTCGGAGTTATGCATCACATACAGGAGCTTAGAGGGCTGAGCTGATACACACACACACACACACACACACACACACACACTTAAGTCAATAGTCTCATTACAAAGCCTTAATCATTGTGACTCAATGAATCAAAGTGACAGTTGTATTAAAGTGACTGTACAGTTGTCCTGTGCAAAGTAGTTGTGGAACATCTGTTGTAACTCTTGCATAAGAGTTACAATTAAAAAACAATACAATTATAAAAATCCATATTTATATGGAGGTGTGGGATTTTACCTCCTGGGTTTGCTGTAGCGTGATACGTCTCACAATCCACAAAGAAGCTGCCCTGTTTCACTGCACCCAGCTGCTCCAATCTCTTATGCAGCTGCTCCACTGTCTGCTGAACACTCTTCCCCTCCACCACTGGCACCTGACACACACTGACACACACACACACACTTATGTTAAGGATAGTGATGGAGATGTGAATGTTTAAACCTTTTCTGAAATGCACAGCACAATAGTCCTTGTTACACAGGACAGTCTATTAATGATTATGTACTGCATGTAAAATAATACAAATTGGAAATCGGCTGATGTTTTAGAGATGAACAGAATCACAGTTATGTCATTATGCACGCGCGCGCACACACACAAAAGCATCATTATAGAAACACTCTTAATGTAACTTTACATCTTTAATAAAAGACTTTAACACAAGTCTAAAAATGAAGATCTGATCAATAAAACATTAGACTTACCAGGTAACTCCCATTTCATACAACTTCCCTGAATATGAAAATATTTATCACTGTCGTAAATAAACTGCTACATACATTTAGTTCCGGGGTCAGATTACTGCTTCCGGTTTACTCCAGCTCTAACGGGAAACTTAAATAAACTGAAATGATGTAAATATCTCTGGGGTTTTGTTTAAACTAATAATCCAGATCAGTTTTTAACTGCACTAATAATACAGATAATCTTTTTTGTTATTTTGAACGTGTGAGAACTCTTACCGGAAAGTAAACAGAAACAGGGCGCGCGCATGCGTGAGGCAATCTGCGCATGTGCGTTCGCCATTTGCCGTGAGGTGAAAACCCACGTGTTTGTGTCCGGGCTGAGCGACACTGCATTTCGCGCTGTGTGTTCATGTGTGTTTAGGCAGCATTCTGAAACTGAAGTGTAGATTCCGGTGAGGACGGTGAGAAGCGGTGATGCCGAAGGTAAAGCGGGGTAAATCAGAGCGGGTCCGGGGCTCGGCCTCCGGTACTGTCTCTCTGGCGGATCAGATCCTGCAAGGAGACACAGCTCTCCGCTCCACACACAGAGAGAAGAAGCGCAGAGATGAAGCTCAAGAGGAGGATGAGTATGTGGACGAGAAACTGTCCCGCAAAATCTTACAGCAGGCCCGCATCCAGCAGGAGGAACTACAGGGGGAGTACGGCCTGAGTCCAGAGGTGGACAACAAGAGGACTAAACAACAGCCTCCTACTCTGCTGGGTCTGTCTCTCTCTCTGTCTGTCTGTCTGTCTGTCTGTCTGTCT
>JAOVVF010000001.1:3772533-3784865 GCA_028565595.1 Duopalatinus emarginatus
TCTGTCTCCCAAATTAAACCAGTCTGTCTCTCCAATTAATCCAGTCTGTCTCCCAAATTAAACCAGTCTGTCTCCACAATTAAACCAGTCTGTCTCCACAATAAAACCAGTCTGTCCCTACAATTAAACCAGCCTGTCTCCACAATTAAACCAGTCTGTCTCCACAATTAAACCAGTCTGTCTCCACAATTAAACCAGTCTGTCTCCACAATTAAACCAGTCTGTCTCCACAATCAAACCAGTCTGTCTCCACAATTAAACCAGTCTGTCCCTACAATTAAACCAGTCTGTCTCCACAATTAAACCAGTCTGTCTCCCCAATTAAACCAGTCTGTCTCCCCAACTACATCAATCTGTCCTCCCAAATAAACCAATTTGTCTCCACAACTACACCAGTGTTTCAGTGCATCTACACCAGCCTGTCTCTCGATCCACACCAGTCTGTCTCTCCATCTACACCAGTCCATCTTTCCATCTACACCAGTCTGTCTCTCCATCTACACCAGTCTGTCTCTCCATCTACACCAGTCCATCTTCCCATCTACACCAGTCCGTCTTTCCATCTGCACCAGTCTGTCTCTCCATCTACACCAGTCTGTCTTTCAATCTACACCAGTCTGTGTCCCCATCTACACCAGTCTGTCTAAGTCAACCCTCTTATCTCTCTGTGACTCCTGTAGGACCTGCTCTGACCACATTCATTGTCTGTCTGGTTGATTACTATGGTAGGCCCTGCATACTCACACAATAGACTGACCTCCCACGGGGGTGAAGGGGCGTCATGTCACAAGTACACACCTGGTGTGTATCCTGTTGGTCAGAATGTGTATGTGGCTGTAAATTAGTATAAAGTACCCCTGCCTCATCTGAGATAGATAGATAGAGAGAGAGAGAGAGAGAGAGAGAGAGGGCATGCAAGTGTGTGTGAGTGTGTGTGTGTGTGTGAGACTTTGGAGGTGTCACCCTCAGCAGCTTCTAAAAGAAACACAAGATGTGATTCAGTAGAGTCTGATTCAGCAATATGTGATTGAGTAGAATATTATACAGTAAAATGTGATTCAATAGAAAATGATTCAGTGAACTCTGATTCAGTAGTATGTGATTCATTAGAAAATGATTCAGTAGAATATGATTTACTAGAGAGTGACTATGGCTTCATTCATCACATTTCTGCCTATTATGGGATGGAGGAGGACAGCCACTGTGACCTGAGTGTCCTCATGAATGGCTATATTAGCATAATAAAACACACACACACACACACACACACACACACACCACAGTGGGTAAACACAGTGCACGCCTCAACAGTTCTGTGTGTGTGTGTGTGTGTGTGTGTGTGTGTGTGTGTGTGATTGGCAGCAATGGGACATTTGCCCTGTAGCTGCTGAGAGCAGCTGAATAAGGAAGATGTCACATCCACCCTACCACCCACCTTAAACACACACGCGCACACACACACACACCATCTGCCCAGTAATCAACAAAAACTAGCAACACTGTTAAATAATTCTGTATCTTACTGTCTAAAAAGTAACTAACCTGGACATTTATTAACCTTCGTCATTAAATACCACAAGCTACATTAACCCCGCTCTCTCTCTAATCTGAGTCATTAGCAGGATCTACATCCTATTTATATTGTCTTCATGAACAGTGTTTGATTTTCTAATATCCCAATCTCACTCTGTTCAGCAGTTTCTTTCAAATACACTAGTAAATCATATTCTATGGTTTAGTAACAGTTTAACTCTAGTCATGTAAAGAATTAATGTTCAGCTAATCATTTCTGTCCGAAATCCAAACACACACATACACACACACAGAGACACACAATAAAAAGCAGGGTCACCCAGACGTGTCAACTGGATTCAACAAGCTACTTCTAATCCCCCCCCCCACACACACACACACACACACAGATGATGTCATGTCCCACACATCCAGACTACCAGATCAACAAAGCAGAGACAGTGTTATTGTGGAAAGAGCCTAGGCAGGAAGTCAGGGTTTACTTACACACACACACAAACACAAACGCATACCTGCTTTCAAATTACTGTGAGACACAAACACAGCACACAGGTGTCATACAGTATCTAAAAACGAACAGGAAGACAAAAGAAGCTTAACACCAGCACGCATGTGTGTGTGTGTGTGTGTGTGTTTGAGATTCTTATAATGCTACACACCAAAATCTGTCAGCGTGTTAGTGTTTCTTGGGATAAACGGTGTAGTGTAGTGAACAGACCGAATTCATGTGAATGGAGTAAGAAGTGGGCGGAGCTTCTGAAGCTGAGACAGACAGAACAGGGTAATTCTTTAGCTAACATGCTAACTGTACAATAACTTTATTTATAGTGACTATATTCAACTCATAAAATACAAATTTATATATGATTTTACAGCAAAGAGAATCCTGGGTTATTATAAACACAATAATATTAGATATCTCGTGTCTGGTTACTGTGTTAGCACCTGAGAAAACAATCAGTAGCTAATAGTTAGCAAACAAAAGACACTCCTGACTGTCAGTGTGGCATTAACACAAGTTCACACACTCGGACACCACCGGCTAAGGGCTAAAAGTAATACAAACTCTTAATGTGCATGTTTTTTAAATAGCCACAGAACCCTGTCACCATGCTAGACACAGCTAACAGCTTTAGCCTAGCCAAAGGTTTGTGTGATTATTACTTTTGGGAATTTTCTAAACAATTTCCTGCAACACTAAAATATTTTTATATAACAGTTTAAACATGTCTAAAACCTTCCTGCAAAAACATTTGACACTAATTTCATATAATTACAATACTTTTTTGTGCATCACAGGTTATTACATCACAGGTTATTACATCACAGGTTATTACATCACAGGTTATCAGAACTTTGCACATTATTTCTGTAACCTGTTGAAAATGCCGCTACAGGTCATGAACTCATGTTGGATATTCCACATCTCCTTATAACACACATACACACACCCAACCCCCAAACACACACAACTTTGCACAAAGGAACCCCCCCCCACTCATTCTCACCCCCCAACACAAATCCCCACCCATCATGCATTTCTCAGGCATCGCTGAGGTCACTATGACAACCGCACACTTAACAAAGCATTTCTCTTC
Organism: Duopalatinus emarginatus; assembly: GCA_028565595.1. Taxonomy (NCBI): domain Eukaryota; kingdom Metazoa; phylum Chordata; class Actinopteri; order Siluriformes; family Pimelodidae; genus Duopalatinus; species Duopalatinus emarginatus. The sequence continues at coordinate 3,775,665 of JAOVVF010000001.1, forward strand.
ACCATTCTTCCTTCACAGTGAGCGAGCGAGAGAGGGAGAGAGGGATTGGAGGGTAAAAGAGCACATAGAGGTCGGGGGGGGGACGTAAAAAGAAAGGACAAGAAGAGTTATAGCTGGATGAAATGACACCAGAGAGAAAGAGAGAGAGGTGATATGGGAGAGAGCACGGGAGGGATCAGACGAGAAAAAAGAGAAACAGAGTTCTCACATTCCAACAGAGCCTTTGACTAATGACCCCCGAGAATAAACGAGTAAAAGAGAAAGACAGAGAGAGAGAGTGAGAGAGAGAGAGAGAGAAATGAGCCAACTATGCTCAGAATGCACATTTATACCTCATTCGATCCGCTCTTTTTCTTACTCTCTCACTCACTCTCCCAACTTCACTAATTTTTCACTTCTTTTTTTTTTTATCACATCCTCTGTCCTTTTCCTATCCTTCTTTTAAAGACAATGAATTCTTAAGGAACTAATTGCACACAAATATCCAGAACACGACATGTCCACACACTCACACACACACATACACACTCACACACACACACACTCACACACACACGGAAAAAAATCCCCATCAGCTCAAATAATAAAGGGAATGTAAATGAGACTTTGTTCTGTGTGCTTCAGCCTTCAGGAGTGTATTTAAAAACTAATCCCAGTAGATAAGACTCTGGCACTGGCTCCACCCCATGTCATATCAACCACTACTCATTTTTCCTCTAATCACACTTACACACACATTTACACACACATACACACACTTACTCACACATATCAAATCACCATATCCAACATGGGTCAAATCTTTTTTGGTCAAAAACTGGTGTTTGTCTCGTTCTGATTAGAGACGTCAGTGTTCAGTCATCCAGAGGACGTCTCGGTGTCTCATAAGATCTCATGTGTGTGTATTCTGATCTGATTTAACTGAACAGGGCTGTTTTCTTTCTCAAATCTGTTTACATAGTCCAGTAAAACACAGTGATTTACTGATCAGACTGAGACAGATGGTGGAATCAATAATAAATCATGATTGATCTTCAGACACATCACCCTCCAACTGACTCTCTCTCTCTCTCTCTCTGTGCCCCATTCAATCAGGCATCATTGATTGTATTCTGTAAGTTACATGACATCATCACACTGATACCTAATAAAAGAATTAAGACATCTCATGTTCCCTCATCCCAGTCACTCCATGCCCTTTCTCTACCAGCAGGTGTGAGGCGCGCATTCTTCCTGTATTCTGATTGGTCAGGACAAGGACCCAGCTGTTGCCTCTGACCGAGCCCTCTGCCCGAATCGACCCACAAACACACACACACTCTCATAGCTCATCTGTCAGCAGGTCCCTTCCCCTCCTTCCTCCCTCCCTCCCTCCCTTGCTCATTCACTCCCACCCTCCTCTAGGGCCCCTGGGGGTCTCCGAGTGACAATAACAGACTTTGCCATCACGTGCAGCTCTAACAAGCTTTTGAGTTAAACGATCCTGGCAAAGCCATAAACCTTCATTCAGCAGGTTCAGGAACCTGAACAGAACTCCAACAGAACTCGTAACTCAGAGCACTGGAACACACTTAGTTCAAAAGCACAGGTTTCAGAAATCTCATGTATATTACAGTTTTATGAGTGTGTAACTGTGAGTCTGACACAGAATTTAATAAACCACCCAAACATTCAGGAGGAGGGAGTGAGGGTGTGAAGGGTGAGGACGACCACAGAGGCTCAGACACAACAGGGTTAATTAAACCTGGGACATTTAAGGATCGGTTCACTTCATCTGTCCAGCATTTAAGCTGTGAATTAAATACACACCTCTATACACACCAAACCTTTATGCAGTGAACATAAAATAAGTAATAACATCAAGTTATAAACTCATCGTAAAGCCATCACCTACCAAAACTATATTCAACAGAAACGTTCACCATCTTTATTGATTTTACTCTCTGGGGAGCCCTTGAAGCTCTGTAGAACCCTCAACAGAAGGTTCTGTTAAGTCTATACCAATGAAAGACTGAACCCATCTAAGAATCCCTTCATGAATTCCTCTTTAAACCCATAGCACACAAGCAATCATCAGCCACACAACTACACAATGCTCTGTGAGGTAGGCTAATGTGTGTGTGCTCCATCAAACACAAAACAGCCACACACACACATACACATAAAACTAATCCCTTCTTTGGCCTAAAACACAACTCTCAAAGGGAAATTCCCACTGAAAAATACTCCCACAGTCCACAGCAGTACTGAGTCTGCAGCAGGACCTGTACATTATGTAACATGATATTTCGAGTTTGGCATGTAACATGGTTTTTGGTTAGCCGAGGGTAAATCAGTCAGACGCTGTGCCGCGTGATGCCTGGAGACACACACACACAGCTATCAAAGAACATAAGTGGTGCAGTTTATTATCTCATTACATTACTTAGTGGAAGCGATTTTATTAGGACTGTAATCACACTCAACACTTTATCAGGTACATCTACACTCACTGGCTCAGATGTACACTCTGACTGTAGTCTGTCTGCATGCAGAGAACAGGCACTACCTTACTAATATCTGCTGCTCTCCTACTACAGGTTACATTCAGCACTCATACACCATGAATGTGACGACTCAGCATTCAACAACTATTATATCTACTGATTATATAAAGAGATATAGAATTAGAATCATAAACCCAAGAACCGAAGTTCCACTCACTATAAAACAGGCTAAAAGTCAGGAAGAAGCATATCTGTAATCTGAACTGAACAATCATTCTCACACACACACAGAGAAGAACAGACGAACATCATCAGAACATCATCACGCAGCACCATCCAATCCCACCACTACCTAATAATAGTTTTTGTCCAACAGGAATTACACGTGTTTGTGTTCAAGCAGCTCTTACCTGAGACAGCGATCCTCATTGAGGCCTCCAGTGGTCGGTTGTTGTCCAGATCTCTGCTGAGTCGTATCTCTCCGGTGGTCTGGTTCAGAATGAGTAGGTGCAGCTCATTTCCCACCTCAAACCTGTAGCTCAGCTGATCTGATACATCTGGATCATGGGCTGGTATTTTTCCGATCACACCTGTCGGGAAGCTGCTGGACTTTTCGGTTACGTAGTTATTAAAAATAATCTGGAAGTTTTTCAGGACGGGTGCATTGTCATTCCTGTCAATGAGTCTAATGTGCACGGTAGCTCGGCTGACCAGAGGGGCTGAAGTGGCCTGGACCACGATGACGTACTCAGATCGTGCCTCGTAGTCCAGATCTGTCAGAGCCATGAGCTCACCGGTGAAAATGTCGAGCTGGAACACCTCTGGAATGTTGCCCTCAACTATCTGGTACATGATCTGGGCATTGCTTCCCTCATCAGGGTCTGTGGCTGAAATGTGGGCCACGACGAGCCCGATAGGACGGTTTTCCTCAACAAAGATGTCAAACTCGTCCTTTTCAAACACTGGTGGGTTGTCGTTTACATCCAAGATCGTCACTTGAATGTCCACTGAGGTTTTCAGGGCAGGAAGTCCTTTATCCACAGCAAAAGCCTGCAGGTTATAGACTGCAGTGTTCTCACGGTCCAGTCGCCTCAAGGTGCGAACAATTCCTGATGTAGACTCAATGATAAAGTCACCATCACCATCATCACCTCCCTGGAAGGTGTAAAATACCCGGCCATTTAAGCCGGAGTCCTGATCAGTAGCTGACACCTGGACTACACTTGTATAGACAGGTACGTCCTCCATTACAGATCCCAGGTAACGATCTCTCAGGAATCTGGGAGCATTATCATTCACGTCGTTCACCAGGATCTCCAGGTAGGTTGTGTCGGACTTCTGTGGTATTCCGTTGTCTCGAGCTGTAATGGCCAATGTGTACGACACCTGATCTTCGTAGTCTAACTCCATCTGCGTGGTCACAGCACCTGAATCTGGGTCAATAGTAAACTGTGGGATACTGTCATCCATGTAGTAGGTGATGCGTGCGTTCTCACCTGTGTCCTCATCCGTGGCACTGATCACCACAACGGTGGTACCCACTGGACGGTCCTCATTGATGTTGACAGTGTAATGTGAGCTTTGGAAAACAGGACGGTGCGTGTTAGCATCCGTGACATTGATGTACACCTTAGCCATGTCAAAACGTGTGCCGTCAGAAGCAGTTACACTAAGGACATACTGTCTCTCCAGTTTATAATCAAGAGGAAGGGCGAGGGTGATAAGTCCTCCTCCACTCTGACTGGTGATGGAGAATCGATTTCGTGTGTTTCCGCTAGAGATCTGATAGGTCACCACGCTGTTGATGTCACGATCCACTGCTGAAACGGTCACCACACTCATTCCCACTGCGGCATCCTCATTGAGACGCATGTAATAGGCTTTCTGAGTGAACTCCGGATTGTTGTCGTTAACGTCCAAGACAGTCATACTAATACTAGCAGAGGACGACATTACAGGTGTGCCATGATCCCGAGCTTCCACTCCAAAGCTGTAGAAGTCCACACTCTCTCGATCCAGCTCTGCCGCAACAACGATCCATCCGGTACTGTTATTTATGGCAAATGGGAAGTTCGGTGTTGCATCGGTGAGCTGGTATTCCAATCTGGAATTGTCTCCAGAGTCGGCGTCCACAGCCTGTATGTGTATAACCGAGTAACCCAGGGGAACGTTTTCAAGAACTGTAGCCTGGAAAGGTGTGCTGACGAAAATTGGAGCGTTGTCATTCACATCCAAGACCTGCACGGTCACTAGGCCCGAGATGTTGGACAACGGTGGACGTCCACCATCCTGAGCCCTTATTCTTAGGGTGTATTCTTTATTTGTCTCATAATCCAGCTGGCTAACAAGGTCCAACTTCCCAGTTTGTGCATCAATATAAAACTGTCCTCTAGTGTTACCACTCATGATGCTGAAGTGAATGATGGCATTGCTGCCGCGGTCCTGATCGGTGGCCATCACTTGCAGGATCTCTGTATTGGGCGTTAGATCTTCAGGAACCTGCACAATGTAGCGTTTCTCACTGAACTGTGGAGCATTATCGTTGTCGTCCTCCACCACTATGTGTACAGTCGCCGTTGCACTACGAGGTCCGGGGTCACGACCCTGGTCGTTCGCCTCGACGAGCAGCAGGTAAGACTCGACCGTTTCACGATCCACAGGTCCACGTGTTCGGATCACTCCGGAACGCGAGTCAATCTCGAAAACGTCATTAGATCCATTGCTGTTAAGGATGTTGTATAGAATGTTTCCATTCATGGGGGCGTCTCCGTCCGTGGCTCGCACCGTCAACACCTCGTAGCCGATCTCCAGGTTTTCCCGCACACTCTCTTTATAGTCCTGCTGCTCAAACACCGGGTCATGGTCGTTTGTGTCACTCACGGTTACAGTCAGAGTTGCCATGGCGGTGCGTCGTGGTGAACCATGATCCACAGCCGTGACCCTGAAGACATGGGTGTCCTTGGTCTCCCGGTCCAGCTCCTCCACAGTGGACACTAATCCGCTCGCAGGGTCCACAGTAAAGAGGTTGTTGGAACGACTGTCAAAAAGAGCTTCGATGGAATATTCCAGACGTCCTGCTTCCCCTTCATCCGGATCTGTTGCTCTCAGGGAGACCACGGACGTTCCCGCGGGTTTGTTTTCCGCTACTGACACCTGGTACATGGGAGGCTGAAACTGCGGGCTGGTGTTTGTCTTTGTGTTCCTCTTTTTCCTGCTAAGCAGACCAGAATCACTCTGCACCACCAGTTTTGATAGTAAGCGCTCCATGTACGTCTGCCTGAAGGAACCCTGACCTATGTGCCAATGTACTGTAATGGTTCTGTCGGGTTCTCGTCCCTCACAGCGCAGATCGAACTCTACCAGTGAGGTGTGTTTCAGGCAGAGTGTCTCAGATACGAACAGTTCACCTGCAGACACATGAAGATCAGTCCTGCTCACGGTGCACACTGAACCTCCGTGTACAGGTAGCACTTCCTCTAGATGAAAGAGTGCACGTCCCTGCTCGAGGCACCTGGTGTCCTGGTCGTGAAGGTTCAACAAAGTTATCACCTCCATGTCCCATAATTCCCTGCGTTCAGGTTTGATCTGGCACTCCTTCCCTCGGACGCGCACGTGGTACTGTGTGATTGAAAGGTGCCTGAACCCGGTGGCATCGCTCGCGCAGTCGGTCACCGTGTACACTGAAAACGGGTTTGCTGGTAACGCGCGGCAGCGGGGCACAGACCCTGAAACGGACACCGAGCCCTCGGAGGCGTCCGTTCTGAGGAAAGTCCGCGTGAACCTCGGAGCGATGACCTGATCCAGAGCGCACGAGGAGCCTCGGTGGATAGCGCGTGCGATCGTGCTGCCCGGCTTCGCATCCGCGCGGAGGTTCACCACGAAACCGCACACGAACCGGGAGGGAGGTTTTAAGCACGCGAGGACACAGAAGATCAGATCCCACCTCATCTCGGTTATTACCCTCTGGACTTTAAGGTTCAACCACAAATTCACCAGAAAATACTTCTGTGTCTCTCTGGAGACGCGTCCATTCTTCTTCTCCACTTCTCCTTCTCCTCTTCTGCTTCTTCTTTTTCTGCTTCTTCTCCTCTTTCTCTTGTTCCTCCTCTTCTCCTCTTCTCCTTCTTCTCTTCTCCTCTTTCTCCGCGCTCTTTCTTTTCAGTGCGTTAATCCGGCGCAAGCAAAAGAAACCCAAACCGCGACTTTAACTCTCTCTCTCTCTCTCTCTCTCTCTCTCACACACACACACACACACACACACACACACAGACTGAATGAAGCTCCGCTCTGCCTGGAGTCACGCATTAAAATGGCTTCAACACACCACTCATTTACATAAACCGGTTTCAATGCACCGCGGGGGACGGAGCGCGCGAGTAGAGTGGAGGGTGAGGGTGTGTGTGTGTGAGAGAGTGTGTGTGTGTGTGTGTGTGTGTGTGTTTAAAGGACAACCTCCAACACCAGTGCGTACTGTTACACTCTCTTGATTGTGTGACTGTAGTGTGTATATTTGACCAGGTGTGTGTGTGTGTGTGTGTGTGTGTGTGTGTGTTAATGAACCTGTACAGTTGAAGTCCACGCACCACCTCAGTACAGGTGACTGTACTGATTAATCCAGCTGTTGAGATCAGACTCAGTAATAATCTGGGTGTCTGGTCCTGAACTGTGCTGCTTGTTTTTTGGGGTTTTTTTTGCACACATGTTTATGATGTCATAAGTGTGAGGTGGCTGCATGTTTCAGACCCAGGCTCTGCAGTGGTTCTTCACAGATGAGAGAGATAAATCCTCATCAGTTACCAGCTCTATTGACTTTTCTGAAGTTTGTGTCTTTTCATTGTAAAATGTAAATCCCTGATATTTCTATTATAGACACTCTGTTATGTGTACATTAACAATCTTATGCTCTCTAGTAGCAAGATTTTCTTTCATTCAATTTTTAATGTATTCCATGGCATAATTATAATTTTATATCATAAAATGACTCGAGTACCTGATATATCTAATAGATCTTTATTTTTATATTGATATCTTTCTATCGTAACTGTTTTTTAACAGCACTACAGATCTGCCATAGTTCAACTGATAGAGATGAGATGATGTAGATCATCTCCAATAAGCCTATACACACTATACACCTATACACTAATGAACATACACACCAGGGGGCAGTGAACACACTTGCCTGGAACAGTGGACAACTTTTTTCCTGGTGCCTTGGGAACCATTGGGGGTTGGGTGGTTTGCTCAAGGGCACTTCAGGTGTGTCAAGTCAGTTTGGGTGACCAAACCAACAACCTTCCAGACTGATTCCTTAATCACAAGAACACTTCTGCCCTGGTAGTAGACCTCATGGACGACTTTCTAGAAGGTATCGATGGTACTGTTCCATCATGTCCAACTGGAAATGAAAAGAAACACATTTGTGTAAATCATCAGATCTTAAGGAATGTGTTAGAGTGGAGAAAATCACAACACACTCATCCTTATCAACATTATTACTGACATGTATTTATTAGATTTGTGGACAGTTGACTAGATTTGTTCGAAACCCCAATAACTCAAAATCAAAGAGCCCAAAAATAACATCACTTGGACTTTAACATGTTCTATCCATGGAGAGTTCAGGAATAAAAAGCCATGTGGCTGCAATAAAGATGAAGATGAATCTGTATCAGAGTTCAAGAGGTTCCTGAATGTCTGAGAAGCTCCGAGATTACAGATGATCTGAGAGGCTGTATTACAGACCATGGAATAAAAATGAAAAAGAAGCGGAAATAATAATAATATGATTGTGTCTTTGGTTCCCTCTGCTGGCCACAGTGGGTCATTACACTAAACCGGTTTATACCGGAAGTGAATCGTTATTCTGCGTAATAAAGTGTTTTGACAAAGTTTAATAGTGTTTAATAAAGTTTCCAGTGCCAACATCCTGTAATATTTAAACAACTCTTTACATTATAATTGTGAGTATATAAGGAGTATAGATGTTTTATAGTATATTTCTATAAAAAGTATAAACATATCAGATAGCTAATTTACATCCGGGTTCTGTTATTATAATCCTACAAAACCAGAATTAATCCAACACATCTATAAACGTCTTTAATAATTATAAATCTATATGTCTACAGTTTCATACTAGATATTGAAATCCTGAGAAACCATTTCCTGTTTAACCGGAAGCCAGGTTTGAATCTTGAGAAACTAGAAACTAGAGAGCTCCAGAGACTGGGATGTGTGTGTGTGTGTGTGTGTGTGTGTGTGTGTGTGGGTGTGTGTCTATCTGTAGGTGACAGGGTAGGTGTTAAGTTTATGTGTTATCTTAAGGAACACGAGACTAACTTCTCCACTGCAGGGGTCTGCAACACGCGGCTCCGAAGCCAGATGAGGCTCTTTTACTGCCCTCTAGTGGCTCCACAGCACAATTGCGTTTTTAGATAAAAAAATAAACTAAATCTCATTTACACTCAATTAAATCTTTATTGAACACACACTAACACAGTTCTAACACAGTCATAACACTGAATAGACTGAATAATAAATAGTTCATTTATGAATGGTCTTAACTACCAGAGTTTATTTAGAAATGGTCTTAAACACCAGAGTTCATTTAGAAATGGTCTTAAACACCAGAGTTTATTTAGAAATGGTCTTAAACACCAGAGTTTATTTAGAAATGGTCTTAAACACCAGAGTTCATTTAGAAATGGTCTTA
>JAOVVF010000001.1:3842669-3852879 GCA_028565595.1 Duopalatinus emarginatus
TGAATGGGGGGGAGTTAGTGCTGACAGTCCACTGGTAGTGGGAGTCGTAAGGTGCAGTTATGTCCATTTATGTACAGATGTAGCAGCAGTTATTGACCATATATTATAAATGTAAATATAGACATTAGCAACAATATTGACAATTTTGGTATAGGAGTAAGGACAGATTTTCAGTGAATCAGATAATAATGCTTACCGATTTTTACCTGTTTAAGTTCTACCTTTAACTTCCTCAGTCTGAAAATGTAGTCATGTGTCCTTTCCATTTTTCTTGAATTTAATCCAGACCCATGAGACCAACCTGCTGCATTAGTTGGTCTGAGGGAATTAGTAATAAAGTCCATCATGTGCCTTCGTCAGGACTAATGTGTACAATGAAGAGCTCAGTTTGCTTGTCACTGCCGTCCTGATCGAATCCTGAGTCATGTTGTCTGATAGGCAATGAAAACACAGCTTCAGTGTTAACTTATTATTAGTACATTTGCGTTTGAAATGGCCTTCTAGCAGCCAGGCTCAGTTAACAACTGACCCACTTGATTAATCAAAGCTGATTTCTACAATGACATAATTATCTGTATGTTGTAGGAGAACTTGGATACAATGCTGCTGCTCTTTCAGATAAGTTTAGGATGTCAGATTAAGTTTAGACTCTTTATTTCTAATCCTGTAAATGATGATGTGTTAAAGATTGCTTTATTAAAATGAAAAGCTTTAGAAACTATCATTTGATAAGCCCGTTAAGATCAGTTGCATTTTGAGCAATGCTGTATCATAATTTTGAGGATAAATATATATATATATATATATATATATATATTTTTTTTTATGGATGGCAAAGCTAATTACATGATCCTGTAAATAGTTAAAGAAGATAAATCAGCATAACGGTGTTGCTAATAGAGTTTAGCTGTATTCACTGTACTGCATAGACAAGATGAGGAAAGTGAAGTGTGGAGCCTGAGCTATAAAATGTATATGTGTGTTGTATGTGCTTTGTCCGGATGTCCTGTGGTTTGGTTTTGTTTTGTTTTGTTTAGTTTTTTTGCTGTTCTCCTTGTTTACGTTGTGTGTTTGGTTTGCAGGTGATAGCGCGCTGTGTGGACATGAACGCGCTGCTCGATCGCTTCCACAACTACATCCTTCCTCATGTGCGGGGGCCAGAGCGGGTGTGTCACTGCACCTGTGGCAGGTAAAAAAAGAAATCGATTTGCTTGCTATGTGTCAGCAGACGTGCCTGGTCCTGTACTTCATACATGGTGTATGAAGTAAGGGTTCATATTCAGTACATAAAGATGGCCCTGGCTAACACGAGTGCTCAGAGGTCACCACAAGGGGGCCCTTCAAGTAGCTGTCAAGAAAGAAACCCACTCATGATTTGACAAGTGTACCAGGATATTTTCGTTAGGTTCAGCTCATGATCCACCTGAATCAGATATCTATGGACTGCAGGGCTCTTATGTGTTCATAGTGAACCTCTTGAGTGCCTAAGGAGCAGATTGAGAATCCATGTTTAGCATGTGGTTGACAAGTCAGTAGCAGTGGTATGTCCCTTTAACTTTCTAAGTTTCTAACTTTAGGCTTTAACCGCATCACGAGTGAGATCTGGGGTACACAGCCTACAGTGTGTTGTGGCATTTTGCACAGCGAGAGAACCGCTTTCCTCCCACACACATCTCTCTGCCGGCAGCCTAATCTGTGCCTGATGTGTGGTTTGGGGAAAACGCTGAAGTGTGTGGGAGTATGGAGCTGTTGTTAACTATAATGTCTTGAAGATCTGAATGTTGTTTGAACAAGAGGGCATGACAGACATCTTAAATAAAACTTGGTCCACTCCTGCTTGTTCTCTCTGCTGCTATTACTATGAGCTGAATTACTCAGCTCAGTGATTGTACTGTGTAACTGTTCATACAGTTTACTATTAAACCAGGGTCACTGGTCATTTCTTACTGTTTATCCCTTGCCTACTTGTATATGTGTCTTTGACGTATTTCTTTTAATATGTCTCTTATTTCTCTTAGGATTTGTATGTTTTTTTCCCCTTAAACCTGTTTTTCTTGTACTTCCTTGTACCTCTTCTCCAGACACCGGGTGCAGTATGTGATCCCATACGAGGGTTCGAGCTCACCAGACAGAGACCTTCCAGCAGGGGGCAGCAGTGTGACTAAGCAGGAAGTGGACCTTGTTCTGGGGTTGTTGTTGGGCTTCTGTATCAGCTGGGTTTTGCTTTGGCTGGACAGAACACTGCACCGGGTTCTGCGGGCTTGGAGAACCCACCCACAGAAAGGTGAGTTTAGAGACAAAAGAAATAAGGTTCACTTGATGTACTGTAGAAATGTCCCAGGGAAAAGGATCACCAAAAACATGGCCTCATATGTAGTAGAGATGTATTGTATTTCCACTACCCTACCGAAGAAAGTGCATGATGTTCTTATGGGGAAAAATGCAAAGGCGTGGGCCACATATTACTATTACATGCTTCATTTTTTTTAACGATAGTAGTGGTGTAGAATTTGCGTCATGTCTTTCATCTCCTCCACTGGCCTCTTTTCCTCTCCGTCTCTCATCTCACCCATCAGCTCTGGTGTCTGTAAAATCCTTCAGCTTGTCCACTAACATTATGGATGAGAAGCATCAGGGCATCAGTACTGTCTCTTCCTGTCAGCATCTCATCCCTTTGTCTTCGTTTCCTTCAGCATTCCTTTCATTCCTGTTTTTTTTTAAACTCGCCACAGGAGAGCAGATCAGCCTCAGTGCCACGTGGGTTGTGTGACACACATCCAACTCATGAGCGATCATCAACATGTTTACATGATGGGACTAAATGATATGAGAGGAAGCTTACAAAATGTCCTTACCCTTCCTATGATTAGAAATATAACAGGATCCTTAGAAACTTTGTATATGTTTTATTAAACGGTTTCAGTGGAAGACGGTATTGAGGAAACCTCTACAGGATATAGTGCGATATTTACCTCTCTTATCAGTTTCATAGGATGTACAGTGCCTTAGGTTATTCCTGCACATCTTTTTATAGTCTTAATCCTTCCAGACTGAGGACTGCACACTGTCCATAAAAATGACTGACTCAACAAATTCAGATGGTTACATTATCCCATATCCTGTTATAAAACCAATACCATCTGAATAGAGCTTTAGGATATAAGCACTATTTTAGAACCATGAGTGTGTTGTGTGCAGAGCCATTGACCTGAATGTTATGACACACCTGAGCTAACTAGTGAAATGTACATGGTACAAAGGAGAGGTAGGAGTGTTATTTCTGCTTGTTATTAATATGAAAATGATTTTTTAAATGCTGACAGGTGTAGATTACAGGGTTCTAGCTGAAGCACATTTTCTGATCTGATTCTCCATGCATCTGCAACACATACGCTTAACACCCCACCCCCACCCCCCCTTGTTTTTTTTGTTTCTCCTACGCAGATGTGTGGAGGTCGTGGAAGTGGGTGACGAGAATGTGTAACATACAGGAGCTACGCAGGCGGCTGCAGCAGCGCAGAAACAACAGCACAGCAGGACAGGACAACAATGTGGTACACGTCAAACACAAACACTACCACAATGGGCACCTCAGCCCACGCAGACTCTAATTTATACACATGCACACACCACAGCAGGCATCCCTGGGGCTAGACTCCGTGGCCATGGTTTCAAAGCAGCTGTCTCACATGTGCACGTGCACACACACACACACACACACACACACCCCTAATTGATGCTTCCCCTGAACTCACACTGACCTGTTTCTCCAAGGATGTAACTGTATTTAGTGCACAGCAGGACTGAAGTCAACTCTGTGTGTGTTTTTATAAACGTGTCTGTGAAGGTCCAGCGACTCTGTGCAGGGATTGGACCTGACTTGCACTTTCTTTCCTGCCTGAGGTATTCCATTTTTTGATGATTAGACATTTATTTTGCTTGCCAATGTCTGTTTTTACAAGTTTTTGTGCGAATGTGCTAGTTTTGTACAGTGCCCGGGGTGAACATACGGACATTACATATGCGTGTGCATTTTTTAGGGGGTGATTTTTTTGTGTATCAGGGATAAGTTTTTGTGTCTATTTTAGAAGAAAAAAAAACAACAGCATGCCCACACAACTTTAGTACTGTGGTGCAGTTTTATTCGTAATTTAGGGGTGGGGTAGATATTTTTGTGCATCAGCATGGGTAGGGCAGATCTGTTGCTGTAACTGGATTTGTTGTATATGGATACGGAAATGTCTACCGAGACCCGTTTGTATTTTTTGTAAAATCTGTGTGTGGTGTTGTGGGATAATAATGTCTGCATCTTCGACACTGTTAAAGGATGACACTAGTTTAAGCTGCAGAGAGTGAGGACACATCTCCTCCTCCTCCTCCTCCTCCTCTTCAAACGTTCTCGTGCAGATGTATGTGTGTGTTCGATTAAACGGCAAAGTCAAACTGTGAACTTGCTGGTCTCTTTATAATTACTTCTGACTCAACAGCGCATTCACAAGAGCAAGGAATTCACCACAGCAGAGATTAACGAAATCTGAATGACTTTATCATGTCAGTTGTAAAACATTTCAATATGTTAGACATGGACTTCCTTCCAGGCTTTAGAGTTATTTAACAGAAATCACACGGACATTGCTCACATACAACACATCAGACAATAATTAGGACACTATTGTGTAATTTTTCTTCTCTTTAACATCTTAATCCCTCCGTTTCCCATTAAACACCCTGACACAAACACTGTCCAAAATGGCTCCCTGGTTCTCCAATAGAGATCTGAAGTGTAATTAGTTTCCATCTAGGTTTTTAACTGCCACATGTACATTTAGTCTCTAGATAGGATTTGGAAATAAGAACATTTGGTCTGGAGGATCATTTTCACCTTAATGGTGCACTAAATTTCACACAGGGAGCCACTGTGGACACACACACAGGGTGTGTTTAAATAACACCGATTTTCTTTATGAAAATTTGTACAGATGAACTGAGCTTTGTCTCATAACTAAACAGAAACACTGCATGTTATTTGGGTCTCCGACATTCTCCTGTGTGCGCAGGTGCTAGCTTTCATGTCAATGCTCAGTAAAACCGACCCAGGATCAGCTCTTACTGAAACTTATACTGGTGTGCCATCTTTAGGTGGGACATCCTTCTGTTCTGTGTGTTTAACTCCACCCTCCCCTTCCAATGGAACAGTCCCTTTTTCTACAGCACTGATACCCCTTTCCTCTGGTGGTGGATTGGTGGAGTCCAGACTCTCCTTTAAGGGACACAGAATCTCTTGTCCCTGTGGGGGTGAACCCTGAGGCAGAATGAAGCCCATTTTTGCACCTTTGCCCCCCTGGTGATCTGCAGGGGTGACGCGGCCCTCGTTATCTAGAACGCCGTCTCCATGCAGCCAGTCCATCTTCTGCATGTGCTGTCGGATTGCGTCCTCTACGCGAGCATCAATCATGGCCTCGGTCAGAATGCCGTCCTCGGAGGAGTAAGCGGCAGCCTGAAAGAAAGAACGAGAAAACCCTGAAAAAACACTATGCTGCCCCCTGCTGGTGGAACTCTCCTTTTCGCTCTCTCTCCCTCCCTCCCTCGTCCTACTTTTAGTTTATTTTGAGGAAAACATCAGTATTAGGAACACCACGCTTTTAAGGTGTCATATTAATAAATAAACACGATCACAGTGATTAATATGTCAGGTGTGGTCCCTTACCTGCCAAGCTACGCCCAATTTGGAAATCTCACGACCAGACATGCCCTCTGTGCGCTTGGCGATCTCTGAACACTTCTTTCCATAGTCAAACTGTGCCAGCTTCAGCCGCCTGCAATACAAAGACAATGACATCTCAATAAAACCATGTAAAGACTGTACTCCAAGAGGCTTAGCCTATATTAGAGAGCTGGCACATGTGAACAGGATGCGAATGTCTGCATATATGAATGCCAGTGACGTTCCTTTTTTTTAAATAACAGACTAAATAACACAGACATGGCTTTATTTACATACTTTCTGTGGTCTGTTGTCTGCACTTAAAACTTCCTTTAGTGGGTTTTAGAGTTTAGTCATTCTGGTTTTATCATGAACATCCTTGACATGATAAATTTTGCTCTTCCTTTCCTTCTCACTATTTTTAAGGAGTGTGTGAGCTCTCTAAATACTCACACTTTCTCAGAGTTAACGGCCCACTCTTACAGTCCAGAGCCCCCTTTTTTTGTTTAAAAGCACAAAACAAAAAACTAACACTGAAAGCTAAAAAGGTTCTAATAGACAACGGTGTCTTTGGACATTATGGACTGTTCAGGCAACACACACACTGGTGTGTAACATACAGATTAAATATAAAAATATGCTCAGATATGTTTATCTTGCAGCTCAAAATGCAGACAGGTAAGACAAAACAAGATCAGGCAAGGTGTGTGTGTATGCATCTAGGTTCCAAAACATGGTCCTATTTATTTAAAGCTATTGGTATAAACAGGTAAGAATACATGCACTCACTGTCTCCCCCCGGTGGCTGGCTCCAGGACGTATCTATCAAAGTAAAGTCGGACCAGTCTCTCTCTCTCCTCAGGGCCTGGAAGAGCGAAGTTTACTATCTCGTCTATACGGTCATTAATGGCCCAGTCAAACTGCTCGGGCTGGTTACTGGCCAAAACCAACATAAACCTGAAAAATACACAAATCATTAAAAAATCATCCGTTTACACAGTTCTATTATATTAATAATTAAAGTATACTGGAAAAGATAAATGGACACTGTCCATTTCACCCCAAATGAGCTGGGTAATGAGCTGAGACCTGGACACCACTGTCATACACACTCATTTAGCTTAGCATAGTAAAATCATTTGGCTATTGGCTGATTAACTACTACTGATCTACTCCAATACATATACACACGTGTGTGTGTGTGTTTCTAATTTAACCACATGATGTGAAAGTGTCATCAGGCTGCAATGTAGTCGCTGTGTGTGTGTGTGTGTGTGTGTGTGTGTGTGTGTTTAAGTGGGCACACTTGTTGCTCTGCTCTCCGGTTCGGTACAGGAAGGCATTCAGCGTGGCTCGCAGGTCCTCACTGATCTTCTCCTAAAAGCCAGAAAACGTATTTAGTTACCACACACAGGTTGACTGTAAAGACCTGAACACCAACACACCCACATGTACTCAGACACAGGGACACTCACAGTGGATCTCTTGCGCAGGAAAGCATCAGCTTCATCCACAAAGAGCAGCAAGCTGTAGAGGGAAAAAAAAACATGATGAAGGGGTAAACTGAACTACTAAGTGGTAGTAATAATGTAATTAAATCAACAATTATTCATAATTTTAAACACACACTCGTTTGTGTGTAAGATCGTAATGCGTTATAGTTCATGTTTATTGGACATTTACTACTTTTCTACGTGTGGAGTAGATTATAATGCCACTATAAGAAAGCTCTTACCCTCGACGGCTGGTATTGGCCCAGTCAAACACTTTGTGCATGGCAGTTACACCTTCCCGCCCCATGGGGGCCACATCTCCCCCTGTCATAATGGCAAAGTCCATCCCAGAATGCACTGCCAATTTCTGATCCAAGCACAGTGCCACAAAACAGAGACCATAGTAAAATACTCTCTTAGAGAAGTGAAAATACATTAATCTATGTTCAGTGGAGAATTTAAATCTTGTGTGTGTACACATGTGTAAATACCTTAGCAAAGAGTGTCTTCCCTGTCCCAGGAGGTCCGTACATCAGGATGTTCCTGTAGAGACCTTTGTTCTGGCGTGTGTTCCGAGTTGCTATGGCAATGTCACGGACACGTTCCTCCAGTGATGGCTGTTACAACACACACACAGTTACTTCAACTTCATTTTTAGAAACGGCATGTCAGGCAGAATTTAGTGTTTTTCTGCCCGTGCTTTGTAAATAAACGTGGTGTGTCAAACAGTCATATTATTCAGATCTAATACTCACACTGAGCACCACTCCTTCCAGAGCATCCTGAGGCTTACTCGTCAACCTCCTGGACGTCTGAGAGATAAGGCGAGAATGGCGTTATTTTCTTGTAACAGGGATTTACAGACTGAATGGTACACTATTGTGTGGTCTTTTGAGTGTTACCTTGATGGGGTGTTTGATGGCTTCCGTCACCGTTATGCGTGACGTCTCCCTCACCAGAGACGGTTTCCCTAGCCGAGCCTCAATGTATCTTCCTGCCACTCCTGTAGCGTTTCTCGCAGAGTAAACACCAACGGCTAGCAGAGTAAGTCCTGCCACCTAGTGGTATAGCGGATACAGCACAGATTAAACACCCAATATCAGAAAAAATTAGACGTGATGTGTAGTTTGTGTCTGTGTGTGTGTGCTTACTGTAGCAGTAACTTTGTCCCAGTCAGAGATGAAAGCCCTGAAACCCTCCCCAAACACAGCACCAGCAGTTCTGAAACACAAAACCACACATCCAACAGTAAGTTCCTCTGTGTGTGTGTGTAGTGTGTGAAGTAGTAGTACATGTTCTAAAAATCAAATACTTTTTAGCAAATACTAACCAATACTAAGGATTAATCTCAAACAGTGTATTAGAGCTTGTATGGTGCATTATGTAGAGTTTATGACATGTAGTGAGCATATATAATGCATAAGAAGCCATCTGAGATTTGTCTAAACCCCCTGTTAAAGGCTTAAAGAAAAAAATGCAATTCCTGTGGGAGGAGCAACATGCTGGATCCCCACTTTCCAATCTAGACAGCAATGTGCATGTGTGTGTGTGTGTGTGTGTGTATACCGTATACTGTCCAGTACAGTCTGTCTGTGTTCAGCTGCTTTAAGGCGGATCTGTTCTCTAATAATGTCTGCGTTCTCTCTCTCCACTCGACCACGAGCTTTAGCCTCAGCCTCGATCCGCAGCATCTCATTCTTATGTCGCAACTCCATCTCATGCTCGATAGTGGCTACACACACACACACACACACACACACACACACACACACACACACACACACACACACACAGCATTATGATAGACTCTATTTTTCACTCTAGAGTAGAAAGTGAAGAAGAATGGACTGAATGATTAAAATGTCAATTAGTGAGTGAATGAGTGATACCTTTCCTCATGGCCTCCTGTTTTTGTACAGACTCCTCCTGTCGGCGCAGGTTCTCCTCATTTATAGCTTGCTGTAGCACAAGAAGTCGGCATTCTTTCATGTAAAAAGCTGTAATGTGTGTGAATACTGTGCAAAACTATTCTGCATGTGTGTGTTTGTTGGTTTACCTGTTGTCGGAGCTGATCCTCATAGCGCTGTCGAGCCAGTTTGTCCTGGTACTGAGCTCTCTGGGGGGGAAAAAACATTAACACACGCAACCTACATCTGTGCACTAAGGATTGTCATAATGCCTCCTATACCCTCAGTAGTGCTTACTATACCACGTGTAGTGCACTACATAGGGTCCTTACCGCTTGATTCTGTTTGGTTTCCTCACTCAGTGTTTTCCTCCGTTCCTCTGCTTGAATACGGATCTGATCACCCTTCAGCTGCTCTACTGCTGCTTCATATTCCTGACCACACACACACACACACTTCATTGTAATTATGATTAAACATAACATGTACAGTATTTATAAACCATGTCAAGTTGTAATGATGATTATAAACGTCTCTCAGGTGATTAGGATGAAGGTGGCGTGATGTCTCCAGGACCTCGGGGAAGGGGGGGGGTATGAACTCTACCTTGATCTTGCTCTGATGTTCCATCTGTACCGTCTGCTCCTGCATGCGCGCCAGATCCAGCGCATCTTTCGCATGACCTGCAATTTAAATCATAAACCATCAGCGTTAACATCTCACTGTCTGTCTCAGTATTCACACTTCTGGACAGCTGTTCTGTCTTCTGTAAAACAGGTGTAAACACACTGATGGGAGTTTTGAGGTCAATGGAGAAACACAAGTCTCTCTCTCTCTCTCTCTATATATATATATATATACATATATATATATATATATTTAAATTTGAGGAGAAATGTAATCCTGAAATAACTAAAATGTAGTATGAAGATCACCTCCCAAAACACACAGATAGGTGGGGGTTGTCAGTGACCTTTGACCTTTTGCCCTTGGTAGTGAGTACACACACTTGCATCATCAGATAATCCTCAGTTCTGTCCTACTACTGTCCCCTCCCTCCTGTGTTCATTCACATCATCTACTGCTGAATGAATGAATGAATGAAT
>JAOVVF010000001.1:3935385-3949803 GCA_028565595.1 Duopalatinus emarginatus
TGAAAAGTCTGAAAAGTCTCCAGTGGATTATAAAACAGAGAATTTGGACAGAGAAATAGAGCAGGCTGAGACTGACCGCGCGAGTGGGACAGAAAAGAGTAAACGCGGCAGGCGCAAGGAAAAAGCAGATCGAGAGAAGGGTGAGAAAACAAAATCAAGAAGGGGAAAAGTGCAGTCTCCTAGCATACCTTATTCTGAAGCAGACAGGGAGCCCAGCCTTGATTCAAATTCTGGAAAAATTAAAGTTTCAGATGCTGAGGGCTCAGAGAGGCAGAGGCACAAGGGTGAGGGTGAACCCTCCCCTTCTGATCTAATGATTCGTCTTGAGTCGCAAAAAGAAAGGCTCGAAGGTGCAAAGATTGATTCAGCAGATCGGGACAACAAAGGGAGATCGAAGAAACACTTCAAATCAGAACTTGGAAACGAAGGGAAAGATTCCCTTTTGGATTCTGACAGGCTTGCTGCACGAAAAAGGCGCTTTGGCGATCCTGGTGGCAAAGCCATGAAACAGAAGAGAGGTCGCCTTGAGGATGAATCTATAACAGGGGTTAGCCAACCGGCAGATTTTGGGGCATCTTATTCAAAAGAGGGAGAAAGTGATGTGAAAACGTCAGAAAAAGAAGCTCAGAAAAGAGAGAATTCAAAGTCCAAATCTGAGAAATTGTCATCTCATTTTAGGGACGAATTAGATCACCGAGCTGAATCCCAAAACTCATCTGGACGACAGGAAGAGCATTCTGAGGCCAATGTGGAGTCTTTAGACTCAAAATCTCAGTCTGGTTCAAGCATGTCAAGGCGAATCTCTAATGACGGAACCCCAGAAAAAGACATCAAAGGCAGGGAAGAGTATTTGGACATAGATCTTTCTCAAAGTTATAGAAAGCAAATGGAGCAGAACCGGAGACTTCGTCAGCAACTCCAAGAGCCTGACAAACCGGGAAAACCAGAAACTCCTCAGTGTGTCGACGCAGAAGATTTTGAACACCGTAGCTTGGTGCATGAGGTAGGCAAGCCACCACAGGATGTCACTGATAACTCTCCACCGAGTAAAAACAAGAAACAAGATCAATTGGACATGGAGGTTGGGACCAAAAGAGAAAGAGTATACCGGATTTTCCGGCCCAAAAGTGATGAGTGTGAATGGAGTGCAAACTCGCCCAGATTTAATGCCTCTCAACATGGAGAGGATGAATATACAGATGTTCCCCAACTCATAACTGTGAAAGAAATAAAGGAACAGCCTAAACAGGAAGACAGTTCTCACCAGGACATGGAGCTAACAGTTAAGCGTGTCCATACCTCACAGGTATCTAAGCTAAGCACGTCCCTACACGATGAGCAGAGGCGTTGGGAAAGTCGCCTAAAGCAGGACTTGTTGTCTGACTTTTCAAGGAGCTCAGATAAAAGACGCCTCAATCGATCATACTTGGAATATAGACTTTGGCCTGATTTGGAGCCTGGTGAGGTGCGCTCTGACTCTGAAGAAGATAGAGAAAACAAACCAAATTCTCCCATGCCTTCAACCTCAGTGTCCTTTCCTAAACGGCAACGTTCAGACAGATTATCAGAATCCAAACTAACCAGCTCACTGGAAAGGAACAAGTTTTGTTCCTTTGCTCTTGACCAGACAATTACACCTGACACCAAAGCATTACTGGAGCGTGCAAAGTCATTATCCTCTTCAAGGGAAGACAACTGGTCTTTCCTGGACAGCGATTCTCATTTTGCTAATTTGAGAAGCAGAAAAGATACAGAAAAGGTAGAATCAACACCGCGACCAACTCCTTCGTGGTACATGAAGAAGAAAAAAATACGAAGCGAGTCTGAGGATAAACTAGATGACCGAAAGGAAGATCCCAAACCAGAGGAACAAGAGCGTCGAGAGCTCTTTGCCTCGCGCTTTCTTCACAGTTCTATTTTTGAGCAAGACTCAAGGCGTCTCCAGCATCTTGAAAGAAAGCATGAAGACCCAGAGCATGTAGGCTATTCAGCTAACCAGCAAGGCCAAATAGAGGGTCAGCCTGAGTCTGAACCAGTGGTCCTCTTTCATGAGCGCTTTTTAGAGTTGACAAGACTGCAGCAACAGAAGGGGACAGAGCAGTCTCAGCAGGAATCTAAGAAAGAGGAATGTGTTGATGAACAAGTTAGTGATAAAACACAAGAGGAGGATGAACAGTGCAGTGCTGTTGAAACAGCCGATGTGAAACCAGCTGAGATTAAACCAGTCAGCCCAGTACAAGCCCCTCAATCAAGCCCTTTGCAAATTATGCAACCTCCTCCAGTTCAAGAAACTCAGATATCACCATCTGTTGTAACGCCTAAAGAGATGTCACCGCAGCAAGAAGTTTGTCATGTCGTAGCATCTCCTAAACAACTCAGTCTTTTAGTGAAAGAAGAGGAAAAACAGCCAGAAAAGCCACTAGCCTCCCCAACACCTCCACTGCCTCAAGAACCACCTGAGTCAAATAGATCTGAATCCCAGGACTCAAAGCCTTTAGTGAATGAAGTCAAAACAAGTCCTACTAAAGAGTTGGAACTGACCAATGAGCAGGATGTTGAGCAGTGCTCTGGTAGCGAGATACAGACCACTGATCCTCAAGTCAATTATGAACCAAATTCTGAGCCACAGATTGAGCACCCTGAATTACTGAATCCACCATCTCCTATGATTGTAGATGAAGGTGATGAAAGATTAGAGAAACCTGAGCCTATAGCTATGGAAGTTGAGCCTCCTGCCAAAGAAACGGAGTCAAAAAGTGCAGGCAGTTATACAGTGGAGGAACCGATTTCACCTCCTCCAAGGTCAAGAAACAAGAAGGGCAAGAACTCTCCTACAACACCAGTAACCCCTTTGATGCCATCAAGCACACCAGACAAACAAAGTACCCGCAAAAGTGAACGCATTGATAGAGAAAAGCTCAAACGCTCTTCTTCTCCTAGAGTGGACTCATCTAAAGCGATTTTGGATACCAAGTCAACTGGCAAGTCACCCATCCATAGCCCTGAGACTGAGCAATGTGTAGAACAAAGCACTCCCCCTGTGAGAGCAAGACGTAGAAATGTACGTTCAGTTTATGCCACACCAGTAGAAGATGAGTCTACACCACAAGCTGGCAAGGATGTAGAGTCGCTGCGTGGGGCACGGAAGCGTGGTGTAGACAAAGACTCAGGGCAACAGCAAACAGAACCAGATAGCCTCCCTGTGCTTCCAGCCGCACGACGGGGACGGCCACCTAAGAATCGGCGTCAAGGAGAGGATCCTTTAGCTGGCAAGAGTGAGCGGTCAAAATTATCTGAGTCTAAAGAGTTTGAGGGTAGTGAAACTGGAAACAATGAAACTGTCCCCAAAGTAGGCAAAGGCAAACATTCCCCACACACAAGCAAAGCTGCAAATCAAAGTTCCAACTCTGGATTAGCAAAGAAAGGAGAAAAAAATGATAAAATGTCTGATGCTATAACTCCTCCTGAGATGGATGCAGATTCTCAGAAGAGCAGTGGCCAGCATGACTCTGGTCCTTCAGTGACAAATGAGCCAAATGTGGAGAATAAACCTCAAGGTATCTTAGAAACAAAACAAGAGAGGGAGAGAATTACAGAGAGCATTACTGGAAGCCAAGATAAACTTGGTGAGTCTGGTCCAGAGCAGTTACCTGTGGACAAAAGCGTGAGAACAAAAACTGCTAGAATAACTTGTAGTTCAAAGCTTATGACGGAGGATAAATCGCTTGTTCTCAAAAATCTTAGAATCAGGCTTGATGTGACCGAGGTAAAGACGAAGTTGCAAACTGGCGAAGATGAATCGGGGCATGATGACTGTCCTAAAAAGGTTGTACCAGGTACATCACCCAAAGAGCAAATCCTAGATCCTAGATTTGAAAAGGAGGCTGTAGAAGATGATGGTAATATTAAAAAGTCAGTAACACCACCACCAAAGGTTAAGGATCCCAGTGAGGCATTGTTATCCCACCAGAAGGAGCTGGAACAAGCTGTAGAAAACATTGCCAAGCTTACAGAAGACCCTGCTCCTCTTCAGTTCAAGAACTCAACCGAGTCCCAAGCCCCTTTATCTGAACTTGTAGAGGGCCGTGAGGAAGATAAGCCTGCTAATCCTGCTAGTGAAACAGAGCTTGCTGCTGCTATTGATTCCATCACGTCTGCAGACCAGTCTTGTAGCTTGCCCCAAGACCAAGTCATCAACACTGTTGTAGATCCTGATCCAGATATTCAAACTGTAGTTCCAGATGCCAAACTTGTTGAAGGCAGCAACTTGGCCACTGTTCAAGAGGAGACGTCAAACATGGGGACACCAAGAAAAGGGGTTAAAGGAAGACCAAAAGCCCAGAAGAGAGCCAAAAGCCAAAAGGCTGCTGCATACAAAAAGGAAGCCACAAAAGAGGTGGTAGTGGAACCTGAGAATCTTGCCAAATCAGAATCTGCATCTCCAACAGCACCAGTAATCCAGAACACAGAGGTTCCACTTGCAGCTGCTCCTGTTATTGCTTCCTTATCAAACCAAGATTGCAATATAACTTCTAATATTATGCCTGAAGTTCCTAAAGTGATCGAGAGTGCTTTTAAAGAGCAGCTTGACATGCCAAAATCATCTAGTCCAGCAGCAAGCAGAAGCCCATCACTCAGACCTCAGCTTAATCCTTATGAGTGTACATCACCCTCTCTTTCTCCCACAAGCATTTGCCTCAAACCTTCACATCCAAGCAGACTTTCCGTTTCCCCAACAGACAGATTGAATCAGCCTAAAGAGACTGCAGTAGTCTCCCCTTCAGCCACTCCTGTAACTCCATTAGAGAACTCGACATTGCTGACCGATTCCTTTGCCCATGATACAAACACCAGCGATCTGCGTAAAATTCTCGCAAAACCAAGAGGTATTCCTATCTCTGAGGTCACTGCTAGTTCTGGAAGCATGCATACAAGGGAAAGTGATGTCAAGAGCACGCTGCATGAAAACAGGCAATCTTCTGTTCCGGCTCAGCCAGTAGTTCGCCAGCCATCATCGTTACCATCTACAGAGTCAAAGCAAGTTTTTAATGAGAAATCTGTGATTTCTGTCATTGCATCCACTGCCACCTCTGTCATCAGTCGAGTTTGCAACCCCCTTGAATCCGAGGAGAAACCCAGTCTTCCAATGGCTAACCCATTTGTTGAAAAGCAACCACCAAAACAAATGTACCAGACCAGCATGGAGGATGGAAGTACTTATCATGGACCACCCGTTGGAGAAGAGGGTGGGAATGCAGGTCTCTATATAGTCGAGAGCACATCCCTGAGTACAGGCCCCACGGCTGGTCTTAGGGTAAACACCTCTGAGGGAGTGGTAGTTCTGAGTCACTCAGGACAGAAGATCGAGGGGCGACAACGGATTAGCGCAAAAATCAGTCAAATTCCACCACCTAGTGCGGTGGACATAGAGTCTCAGCAGCTGGTGACGATGCCTCAGATAAAACAGGAACTTTACAGTGGTCCTCAAAGAGATGCACCAAAGGGCTCAGTACCTCCAGTGGACCATGGGCATTCCCTAAAGTCGCAGACAAATGTTTCTACTAAGCATGAATCTGGACCAGACAAATTAGATGCCTATTCTCCAGTGCAAAGCGGAGTTGTGAAAAGACTACAGCAGACACCTGGACCATCACAAGTAATGGGTTTCCATCACTCGGAATACACAATGCTGATGAAGCATCCAAAGAAAGCAGAGGGAAGCGAACCTCTTAACGTGGAAAATGTCAAATCTTCGTGGGTGTCTACTATAAGTCCTGCCATAAGCCCTCACCTTCCCTCCACAGGTGGCAATCATGTTGGGTTCATACCTGGCACACCTATGGATAGAGCCGCTTCACATATTCAGAGTAAACAGGAACCCCGCTCGCCACGGAAATCTGGTCACCCCCAGTCTCCCTTTGCCAAAGTGTCATCTCCAATAGGTTCATCATCCCCTAAAGGTGTTTCTATGGTCCTTCCAGCTGGTTTACCTGCCATGTCTCAGTATGTCCCCAGCGTACATCACTCTGAGCAGTCAGTTATCATGCCTCCTCATAGTACGCACGGCAGCCTTGGCAGAATGTCGCCTCACCGCGTGGGCCCATCTATTTCCATGGGTCACCTTTCTCAGGGGGATGTAAGAGTCAACACGCCTCCACTGTCTGTGGTGAGCTATGGACTTCATTCTGAAGGCCTCACTTCATCTTGGGCACCTGGTCAGCAGCGGTCCACTTCTCCTCAGACTGTGGGAAACAGAGAGATGGTCCTCAAAGTTAACCCCGCCAGTGCAAGAGGTCATGAAGCAAGCGAGGAGGAGGCAGCAAGACGCTTTCATCCAGCGCTGGGAAGGCCATCAGCGACTCAACTAAAACCAGAGTCCATACCAGCCGAATACAGAGGCACTCTTCACAGCGGACTGCCATTGGAGCGGTTTAATATACAAAGAGACATGCGAATGCTGATATACCACCCACAGGGGGAGCGCCCATCTGCTGAGCTGCACCAGGGGCATATAGCGGAGGCAGTTCCTCCCACTTCAACCTCGACCAACATTACAGCCTCACACTCTCCGCGGGCACACATCTTGCCGAAAGGGGTGTCTGATAAGGAGGCCCTAAAGCAGTCTGAAATAAAGAGGGCCACGCCGCCCCCTGGGAAAGATGGAATGCTGGGAATTCGTGGTACCCTGCCTGCTATGGCCTCTCCTAAGCGAGTACAGCTGATCACCTCAGGAACTGTGCCATCCTTTTCAGAGTATTCGCCCATGTGCACTAAGCTGCACCCTGTGCACTCACAGTTTGCTGAAAATTCGCCTATGGGGATCAGCCAACCTCCTCGTAACATCACTCCGTCACAGGCAAGTTGAATCCTTGTACTGAGAAGCTAAATATGAATGACTTACATCTATATTGCACTAGTACAAATTATAGTTTTGCTTTTTTTTTCTTTAAATTTCAATAAAGGGTGCTCAAGAATCTGATCACAACCAGGCTCAGACTGAAGGTCAAGTGGAGCATGTTGGACACCAGCAAATCAACATGGTACAGCTTCTCACGGTAAGTCACAAGGACATACCTGTTGGGCGGTGGGAATCTAATTTGTGAGGAGAACAGATCTGATCTGGTGGTGTTTTTTTTTTGTTTTGTTTTATTTATCTTGAACAGAGGTATCCTATTGTGTGGCAAGGATTGCTGGCATTAAAAAATGAAACCGCTGCTGTCCAGTTGCATTTTGTGTGTGGAAACAAGTCTCTAGGTCTGCGCTCGCTTCCTGTGCCAGAGACTGGACCTCCGTTGCGTATCGTCCAGAGGATGAGATTAGAAACACAACAGCTTGAAGGAGTAGCTCGCAGAATGACTGTAAATCTTTAAACTTTTTACTTTCTCAGTTATTACAAATTAGTAATATTAGTAATCTGGCAAAAGTTACGTGTTTTTTTTTTTTTGTTTGTTTTTTTTTAACTTTCCTGTCATTGTGTGTCATCTTACCACTTTTACCCTACACTTTGTGTCTGTAGGGTGAGAGTGAATTCTGCCTTCTGCTTGCCATGCCTTGTGGTCTAAATCAGGAAGACGTTGTGACGCAGACACAAGTACTTAAATCAGCCTTTATTAACTACCTGAAGGCCAAACTTGCTGCAGGTATAATCAACGTCCCCAATCCTGGCTCCAATCAGGTGGGTGCGCGCATCATGGTTTTATGCAACACTTGGTGTTTAATCCCTTGTAAATGTAAAATGACGGTAAACATCCTATGTGTAAGGGTGTTTTTTACATTTCACACAGTACCTAGTCTATTTGAATAGAAGCCTGGTGTGTTCTATCATTTGATGCAGCTGTTTGGGTGCAAAATATAAATAAGTAATTTAAAACATTTTGTGTAAGCACATTTAGCATTTTTATATTTTTGTTTGTTGGTTAGAAATCTTCACACAGCTTTTTTGCAGCACTACAGCTCTGACCTTTTGGTTTGGTTTAGCAGCTTGTGTCTAAAACACAGCAACCCAAAACGTGCTGCAGGTTAAATCCACATCCTGCAATCAAGCTCAGTGTCTCGAAGTTCACATGGAAGCAGATCATATTCTGAGCCAATTAATTGCTTCCCTTCAAATAAATAGAATCGTTTTCCCTTTATTTGGACTAATAAGTATATACATGTGTGCTAAGGAACATTTAATGATTTAAGTGTGACTGTCTTCCCCCGTCTCCTTTAGCCTGCATACGTGTTGCAGATCTTCCCTCCGTGCGAGTTTTCAGAGTCTCACCTTTCACGGCTTGCTCCTGACCTCATCAACCAGATCTCCAGCATTTCGCCTCACCTCATGATCGTCATCACCTCAGTGTGATCCTGGACTTCTTTTAATCTCGATGTCAAAGACATGTTTGCATCGTCGGACTTGATGGAGCTCAGGAGAAACTGGTGGTGTTTGGAATCCTCTTACATATCCATATGCAGCACCACTCCACATTAACTCCCATGTCACATTTCTCTGCTGTATTTGTATTTATTGGTGATATTTTTTTTTTTTTTTTTTTAAATTCATGGAAATTCTTTGGGAAATCAATTTTTTTTTTTTTTTTTTTTTGAGGAAGACCATGAAAAAAGACGAGTGATAAAAAGTGGACACTGTTTGTTTTTTATTATTATTATTTCGTCTATGATTTAGTTTTGTTTTTTCTCAAGATGGAGAATACAAACCATTGTAACAGATTAATGTATTTTTAAAAATAATCCTGCACGGAATTTATAGAGCAGGAGAAATAACATTGGGAATGTACATTTCAGAGGATCAACTCATCAGCCTTGCTTTGTCACTTTTTGTCATTCAGTTTGCTAATCCACACTAGCATAGGGTCAAACAGCGGCTCTTGGAGTTTTGTGATTGCGGGACTGTAAATATTTTAAATATTTAAAACAAAAAACTTGACGAAAATGGCTTAACCCCCAGGACAGTTGGCCCGTTTTATTTTCAACCTTGGAACTGACTCTAGAAATCTTCACGAGGATGAGACGAGTGGAAAAAACATCTACGTAAATGTTTGTGGTGTAAATATTGAAAACTTTGGGCTGGCAGCTCTTGAGGGTTTGTTTTGCGGGCACTTCAAATTTTCTTACTCAAATAAAAAAAAATCCAGAAAACTTGAATATAACAGTCATATTCTTTCTTTCTCTTTCTTTCTCTCTCTCTCTTTCTCTCATCTGTGTTCACTGATCTTGAGATCATGAGAATCACCTTGTGTAAAAATAAATGTCTAACCAAACTGAAACCTTGACAGGAATTTTTTGGTGTTTTTTAGTATAATAAGCATTATTAAAATAACATCATTCAATAATAAATAGACTCCCAGGTGAGTCTATTCAGAAGCGTCCATAGTTCATACAGCTGTGTTTTTATGTGGTTCTGAGATTCTTAGTTCAAACCCACATCACACCTATGGAATAAAGTAATTAAAGGAAGAGGATTATCTTTCCTATGGTGCAGGATGGTTGGATTGGTAGAGTGGAGAAAAAGGTGGAATTTATTTAGGAAGCAATGAAAAGATGTTATGGTAATGGCTGCTGTAGCTCAAGGTTAGAGGCACATGACCAGAAGGTTGCTGGTTACCGACAAGATGTGACTGAGTGAGGTGTTGCCCCACAATGCTATCCTGGTGCTGTGGCTAAGCCCCACACCAAGTGTGTTCACTGCCCCTCGTGGCATGGACGGATTAAATGCGAAGGTCAAATTCCTCTGTGGACAAGCATAGTAGGTCAATCACTTAGTGTCACTAAAACTTAGAGTTTATGGTTTTTCAGCTTAGTAAAAGCAAATGCAGTTTGGTGGGGCAGTGGTTAGAGTCATAGCCTCTCATGTCCGAAGTCCTGTGTTCAAATCTCAGCTTTTTGGTCCTTATTAGAAGGCCAGAAGAGCGAAGAACTAGAGCACTTGTCCCAGCGCTAAGAGAATTGTTAAGAGAGTGTTCAGGTCACTCATTCATAAGTGTAACACACATTCTGGAGGCAGAGATGATCACTAACACACCATAGGAGGCAAAATGAGTGTAATACATGGGAACATTAATTACTGTAATACATTGGAGAAATCAGGAACCATGTAGGGCAGATTCTGGGGGAACGTAATCAATGTAACACACAGTTATATACTATGCAGTAATTTAGTGTTAGCTTGATACACATGCTTGGGGGCAATTACAAGTGTAACACAGTAAATTATGACATAATCCATAATGTGTTTGGTGGTGGGTGGAGCTATACAAAATAAATAAAGACACATTAACAATGTTTAATGAGTGTTCAGTAATTACATTTACTTATTATGTGTTTGGTTCCTGAAGTGCACTTTAATCCTGATTGAGTGTGTTTAGTGTTAAAGGGATTGTGTGAAGATTTAACTGTTTAACACTGCAGAGTAGTTCAGTATATTACCTGCTTTGACTCATCTGACTGACTGATTTCTCATTAACACACGTGTGTCAGTGGGGTGTTCTAGGTGGACTGTGTGTGTTAATCAGGAAGAACCTGTAAAACATGAAACATTAACTGTGGATTTACGGGAACTACATACGTTTAAAGGTGAAATGATCTGGAAAGTCATGTTCCTCATCCTCCTCTTCATCACTTCTGATTATATGTTCTCTGTGATCTTCATCCGACTCCTCTCTTCTCCTTTCCTCTCGGCACAGCTGCTGTCACTACACTCGATTTCTTGTCTCAGTAAAATACAGAACAGCGAGGTCCTGGTGCTCCAGCTTTCACTTTAAAACCTCCACACACCTTCAATAGGTCTGGCAGACCAGCAGGAACCAACACACTCATCATCAACACACAACAAAAAGGACTGGAGCAAAATATAATAATAATAATAATAATAATATTACTAGGGGGAAAAAAAGAATAAAACGGAAACGACAGCAAGAACATCTGGGGGAAAAATTTAACAGCTGGAGTAAAAGAGTGGTTGGTGTGATACAGTAGTAACATCATTGGCTCCCATGTGAGAGACCCGGGTTCGATTCTCGGTCTGGGCAGCCAGTCTGTGCTACACCAATAAGGGTCCCTGGGCAAGACTCCTAACACTATATTGGCCTCCTGTAATAGCAGTAACCTTGTAAGTCACTCTGGATAAGAACGTCTGCCAAATGAGTAAAAAAACAACAACATACAGCTGTCAATCTCTGTGGGGAAAAAAAATAAAATAGAGTGTAATACTGATAAAATAATTAAGTATTAAACCCAGAAAATATTACATCAGGTGAAAATCTGTAATGTATGAAAAACTACAGAGGACTGGTGCAAATAAAGAGGGCTGAGAGGAAACAGTCAGTCAGGAGTCAGTTAAAGGAAGAGAGGGACAACACAGAGATGATGTAGTGACCCTCACCGATGGATCATCCTCCAGATGAAACTATAAATCCTAAATTTATATTTTATATCAAATCAACTGCCAAGTTCTCATATATAAAATAAAAATAAATAATAAACAATACACTGATTATAAAATCATACAAAAATATGAACAATGAAGATTAAATATCTAAAATTAAATAAAATTTACCACATACAGAGTAATGAGGCTCTGATCTACTCATTCACTCATCAAACACCCATCTGTCCTGAAATTAAATCACTCACACAATCAACCACTCAAACAAAACCACGTCTGAAACAATGTGTTTTATTGTACAGAAAGAAAAAAAAACAACAAAAACTAAACAAAACTAACAATAAATCATGATTTTATCAAGCAGATTTACAGAGACACTAATCAAGATCAGACCTGATCAGTTCTTCATCATCATCATCATCATTATTATTATTATGTATAATTATTATAAACAAAACTGGCACTAACACACGCACACAGACACACCCACGGACACACACCCACGGACACACACTCCCTGAGGAGTAGAGACTGGGTCACAGCCAGGTGTAATAAGGCACGTCATCACTCCTCTACAACATGAAATAAAAACACAATAAACCTAATGTCATACTACAGAACAGTGTGTATGTGTGTGTGTGTGTGTGTGTGTGTTGTAAATTCACATTCTTTAGTATTCCCCTTTCATATGAGTCACAGGCTTGGTGCAAGCCAGTTCAAGAACTTCATGGCCACCTCGAACCCGAGGAAACATGCCTGTGTGAGAGACAGAGAAACACGGTAACACTGCTGGTCAACTGGTGTGTGTGTGTGTGTGTGTGTGTGTGTGTCATACAGAGAGAGAGAGAGAGATACACTTACAGCATTAGCAGGGAAAGCTCGGAGCATGACTGCATTAAAGCCCTTATACAGCGAGGCCACGCCCTCCTCCCTGATTAGCTCCCTCAGAACATCCCGGAAACCATTAGGATATTTCCCCTCTGGAGCTACAAACAGGATAATCACAAACATCAAACAGGAAATTTACTTCCTATGTGTTTGTCAGTTTCCTCTGCATGTGTATGTGTGTGTGTGTGTGTCTGTGTCACCTGTCTGGAATCGGGATTTAAGGACATCAGGTGGAATTGCGACAGCCCAGTTAAAGATTCCCGCCATGCCACCAGCAAACAGCACACTGGGCACGCTCAGTTCATTCGGGCTACACACAGACACACACACACACACCAATACTGAATAAGTGGACAAATTCCACAAAATCGTCAATAAAATAGAAGGTAATTCATTTGCTTGTTACAGCAGCAACCAGTCACATCCTCCATCTCGTTTATTTGTTTCTGTACTCGTACCTCCTGCCCTCTGGAGTGAGGGCGTTCTTCAGCCACTCGTAGGTCATGAAGTACATCCCGCTGGCTGGGACATCTGAGACAGGCAGAGTTATCCACAGAGAGAGGTGTCAGTCACTGCAACGCTTTTTATTCACTCACTTTGTGCCCTACATATAACAACGATGCGAACCTCACTATCTAGTGCCCTTATGAATAGTGCAGAAAGACATTTGAGATTCAGCAACAGAAAACACACAACTAACTTAATTGTGTTTATTTTATTTCTCCACTAGCAGGAACACACTCTATACTCATTCACACACTCCGTCATTTGAAGTTTTATTTAATGACAGAGACACAAAGATACCTAAATGAAAATACACACACACACACATGCACACACGCATGCACACACGCATGCACACACATGCACACACATGCACACACATGCACACACGCACGCACACACGCACGCACGCACGCACGCACACACGCACACACGCACACACGCACACACGCACACACGCACACACACACACCTCTCATGAGTGTGAGCGCTGTGCCTTTATAGATGCCTCTGATTCCACTTTCCCTGTAGAGCTGCTTCACACAGTCCATGGGCCCGGCATATTTAATCTCTCCTGAACCTGCCTGGATCTGTAACACACACACACACACACAGACGTGTACACACACACACACACACACACACACACACACACACACACATACACACAGACGTACACACATACACACAGACACACATACACAAACTATAATACTATGTAAAATAATGGAGGAGTCATGAGCATACAGGACAAGAAGCATTTTAAAGCTGGTAACACACACATACACGCATGTGCACACGCTCACACACACACACACACACACACACACACACACACACACACACACACACACACACACACACACACACACACACACCTGCAGGAGGCATTTGATTCTCTCTCCAGGAGCCATGATGGCTGTCGTGAACACACCTGAGAGCATACCGGCTGCAAACAGCTGAGGATACCTGCCACACACACACACACACACATTAGTATAGCCAATCAGCCAATAGTCTACTTGCAATTACTGAACAGAAACAGAAATGTTGTTGCATCATTAAATGTACGAGCCAATCATTTCACAGTATTCTAATATAAATTTAATATAAATGTAATGTGAAAGTCATAAAAGCATTTTACAGATGAAGGAGCTGTGGTTTGTATGATTAAGAGGCAGCCACTATTTGCATATTTGTAGGCTCTGGATTTGTGGTTAACTAAACATTATAACTTTTGTGAAACTTTAACATCTAATTGACTAAGTAACTAAAGATGATTAAATATTAAAGAGTACTCCAGCTCTGCGGAGTGGCCCTCAGGTTCAGACTAATGTTCCTCACTCTCCTTAATACACCCACTGTAATAAGTGGGGGACACGCGGTTAGATGAAAGAGTGAATAATAAACTGAGAGTCTGTGTCACTGATTAAATCCACATGGACTCACGTGAGAATGTCATCAGGGCTTTTCTGCTGCAGTTTCTTTCCAAGACCAAAACCGAAGAAACAGACAGCAAACATGGGAGTGACACCGATAATAGGAGCGGCCATACCTTTATACAAACCCCGAATCCCCTGAGAAAGACACAGAGGGACACAGAGGGACACAGAGGGACACAGAGGGACACAGAGGGACACAGA
>JAOVVF010000001.1:3987775-3997841 GCA_028565595.1 Duopalatinus emarginatus
CTAGTAATCCTGTCAGGTTAGCACGTTATAACTAGTAATCCTTGCAGGTCAGCATGTTGTTACAAGTAATCCTGTCAGGTTAGCACTTTATAACTAGTATTCCTCTCAGGTTAGCAAAGTTGTAGTAAATATTAATCCTGTCAGGTTAGCAGGTTGTAGTTACCTAACACTTTTATAATTAATAATCCTATCATGTAAACATGTTGTCACTAACCTAGTAATAATGTCAGGTTAGCACAATGTAGCTAATATTCCTGTCAGATTAGCACACTACTAAACAATAATCCTGTGAGGTTAGAACATTGTAGCTAATAACAAAAGAAAATTATCATCATTGTCTTAATTCTAAGATGCAAACATTTAATGAGAATTATTTACATTTAATTTTTATACAGATAAAGTGTAATATAATATGAGATAATGTGATATAAATGTAATTTATTTGTAATTAGGGGTTTGTCAGTGACATTTAAACTCTAAGACAGCTGGCATGCTAGTTGCTAGTAGGCTTGTTGCCTAAGCTAGTTGGTTTAAAATGCCTGAGGCTAACTCTGTTATATTAGCAAGTGAGTCAATGTCTAATCAATGAGAATCTGAATGATTTGCCCTCTAAAGTTTGATGTCCATAGGAATCCTCTGTATCTAGGCAGCTGCCCAAGTAGGCAGTATGCAGCAAGGCAGCTCAATAAGTTGAGACAGACTTTATATGTATCTGTGTTGTGAACTTTACCAAGACTGTCAGGACTGTCGATGGAGAAACACATAAGGATGACGTCAGTGTCGGGGTAGGAAAGAGGACGGAGACGATCGTAATCTTCCTGTCCTGCTGTGTCCCACAGCGCAAGTTCCACCTGAACACACATATTTTGCACCCATCAGCTTGGAGGTGTGACTTACAGTAAATCAGGAAACAGATCTTTAGCGTGCACACACACACACCTACTGTACAATAACGACTTGGTTATTTACACACTGTCTAAAGTTATGTCTGTTTTCTGCATTTTTTGAGCTGAGATGGAAAAACAAAAAATTATTATCACTGTTACCATGACAACGTTCTTACCAGTCCTAGCTACTATCACTTTTCTATCAAGGCTACATTGTTCTTCCTAATAACGCAAATGGAAGAAAGATACCCTCTGGGTATCCTTAATATGTGTTATAGAATTTAAAGAAAAGTTTAGCTACTTAAAGCAGGGCGTGACCCTACATAACAGCGTCATTCATGTCTGTGTTTT
Source organism: Duopalatinus emarginatus (assembly GCA_028565595.1). Lineage (NCBI taxonomy): Eukaryota > Metazoa > Chordata > Actinopteri > Siluriformes > Pimelodidae > Duopalatinus > Duopalatinus emarginatus. The sequence goes on from JAOVVF010000001.1 coordinate 3,989,014, forward strand.
TGAACTTGACTCATTTGTGTCTTTTTCAGTTACCTGTTTGCCATCCACCTCTATGTCAGCCACATAGTTTTCGAACACAGTGGGGACATACACCTCGGGGAACTGGTCCTTACTAAAGACAATGAGGAGGCACGTCTTCCCGCACGCACCATCTCCAACGATCACCAGCTTCTTACGGATCGCTGCCATCTCTCTATAGGAACACAGCACATGGGTTACAGACACAAAACAGATCACACGGGCTGGCGAGATCTAGGTATGCTTTTTTTATTTTAGTGAAGCTGTTTAAAAGGAGTGACTGCGTTTTATTTCATATAGTTCGCATAGTAACCAAAAAAAACCCTGGAACTTACGGTAACCATGACAACGATTTTACCAGTCCTAGCCTGTGTCAGCTATCTGACAAGCCGGTATAGCACCCAAGATTAGATTTATCATCACACAGAACTGGGGGATATTTTGCAAATATCTATATACTATTTTTCACACGATTTTAAAAATGACCACAGTTGTTATATAGATACAGGATATAGAAATGTCCTGTTCAGCTCTTTGTATTTCACTTGTGTGCACCCAACACACGTGTGCGTGCACACACACACACACACACACACACACACAGCCCTTGCCGTTGTTTGTGTATGCCGCTGTAGCGGTTCTCAGCTCATTTATGGCACTCACTCAGGTCTATGTGCATGGGTCAGTGTTGTGGAAATGGCTTGGTTTTCGGAGGGATGTGATGCTGAATAGAGTTATTATTAATTATTAATATTATTAATATTAACAAACAGAGTTAATCTTGTGATGTCACAGGGCATCTGTGAAACCAGACACTGCTGATATGCTTGTGTTCCTGTCCCCAAACCTGCACTAATGATGAGAGAGACACAATGAACACAGTTCATTTTTTCATTTAGGTTAAACAGAGCTCATTTATGTTAAACAGAGTTCAGTTTTCCTAAACTGAACTCTCTTTAACTTAGTTTTACTTATTATTTATTTCTGTTATTTATGTCATTTTATTTAGGAATGGCCTACAGATGTTTTATTTGTTTAAAGCAACTTACATTACAAGATGTACTTAGTTACATGTCTGCAGGGTCTGAAGCAAATATTTCTTAAACATACAGTTTTATAATTACATTTACATAATGCAGCATAGTCTTTTTGGTATTACAAATTGAATATGTTATGTTATGGTTTTTATAATTAGGTATCCTACATCGCCATTTCAGGGATATGAGTTTTTTGGTCATATCACCCAGCCCTATTATCACATTATAATTAGTTTTGTTGCAAAAGTAATGGAGTATACTGTTAATGAAAAACTTATCGTCAATTAGAAATCTCATCATAATCACTCAATTACTGGTCTCCATGTCTGTTTTTCCATCTTGATCTGAACTTGTAACCTGACTGGCCACAAGGCAATTTTACTGCTACCACTATCTACCATAAATAATACAAGTTAAGGTTCTTTACAAAAAAAAAACAACAACAACAAAAAGATAACAGGCCAATAATAATAATGGAACAAAAAAGGGAAGGGGATATAATAAAATGTTAAATAAATGTTATTTATCTTTCCATTAATGTTAAATAGACACATCAATGATTACACATTTTTCCCCCTAGAAACTATACATTGATGCACAGCTCTACTATTAGAGCTTCTGACCAATCAGTATCCAGAATTTGTTAAGTGTTAAAGTATAGGTTATAACAACATGGCTAAAGTTAGCAAAAAAGTTAGATCTTTTCCATTATACATGACAAGCAAACAAAAACAACAAATAAAAGGAAAAAAAAATCAGCATGACTTGCTGCATTGCAAACTTGTGTGTTGAAAATTAAGTATTTATATCTGATACAGTATTAATTCATTTAGTGTCCGTTTTAATTAGTGTGTTTTATAGGACATTTTAGTGCAAAATAAAAGAAACAATAGGGAAATGTTCATAAATTAAAAGTCTGTGATTCAAAACGATTGTGCAGGTATATTGAATGATTTCTATGACACTCATTTTCACCACATGATTATGTTTGTAATATTGTCTTAATACCGAAATACCGTGATATATTTTTCCTCTTGTCTCAAACCGTGAAACTGTCAAACCGTAACAGCTCTAAGTGACGCTGATCTCTCTCTAGATGAACACAGGAAATAAACTGTTTTCATGAGGCAAATTTAAAGCAGTAAACAACTGACTACACGGTTAGTGAGTCTGATATGTTACATGTCAATAACCGCTGACGTTTCTATATAAGTAGATCTGTAAAAGAGATTTAAATAAACAATAAACACGATCGAAACTTAAAGTCTGTTTAACGGTAATTCTGCTTTCACATAAGAGACCACAATTAGACTTTTTTTATATCCTACATCTCTGTAAAAGTCTAAACACAGCATTTACATTTATTTTTTACATTAGAAACCAGTACTATAGCAAATCTATTTAGCTTAGCTTAGCATAAACCCCATAAGCGGAAGTGCGGTTTGTTCCAACGAAAACGGCCCTTTGTTTAGACGAATAAAACTGTCAATCGCTGTCTTTCTACTGAACTCTAATATCACTGGACATCACGGATTCCATCTTAAGTCACGCACACGACTTATATACATACTATCTGTGTTTTCTTTTTTTAATTACCTTGTGTTTGATGCTTAGCGAGCGAGTTTTTCCGGTCTCTCCCACCCAAAGCGTCAAGCACAACGGCGCAACTGTCACTACAGCGAGCGCCTGCCCTGTTATCACTGCGCATGCGCACAGCTCAACACATGCGCTCTTGGTGTCCAGCGGCTGTAATGGAACGCGCATGCGCGCCTCAGTCTGCAGTATTATTCGAAAACAAGAAGTGGCTGCTGTTACGTATATGGTTTTACATAATGTATTTTTTAAATGATAAATGCGGTACAAATGTCAGTAATTAGCCGGTTAGCCTTTTCAGTGGCTTTTAAAGTAAGACAGTACAAAATGGCTGCCATATACGCAACAAAATAAAAGTCACTACAAAGGGCACTAAATATTTTTTATTTGACCAAACTTAACACAATAAGAGTAATTTGTAGTAAATAAAAAATACTAAAATATTTTTCATACAGTATTGCAACTTGTGCTAAAAATAAAACAAAAAAAAGTTCATTTGGTATTTGGTTTCTCGGTTGAGTCCTCATCCAACTGTTCTCCAGCCGCACACACTATTCTCTCCTTTATCTTCTTATTGGTGCTTATCATGAGAAAAGGACTGAACGCAGCGTAGCACGATGAGAAAAACAGTCTCATGTCTGCCACCACTGCTGGGACCTGGGCCACAGTCAGCATGTACATCCAGATCACATTATCGATCCCGAAGAACAAGGTGTATAGCACCACCAACATGGTGACAGTCTTAGCTGCTCGCATTTCCATGGAGGTTCCTTGCTGAGTGCGTCGGATGGACCTGACCTGCTTTCTATGTTTGTGCAGGAGGACTAGGATGTACCCGCTGGAAGCCAGCATGATGGCCACAAAAATGAAGTCTCGTACTGTTTGAGCTGTGCCATTCACCACGTATGTCAGGTTGTCTTGAAAGTCGACATAACAGAAGGCGAGGTTAAGGGTGAATGCAGGCACGGTGCCGTTCCGAGGCGCTATGCTAAAAAGTGCAGCGCCTAGGGAGACAATCATGTTGAGGAGCCACAGACCTATGAAGGTGGGCAAGACGAGTTGTGAGAGACGAGATTTCAGTTTGGTCAAGAGTGGCCCAGCTGATGGCGTGATGGTCAGTGCTTGGAAGACACTCAACATACAGGTGAGGCACACAGAGAGGGCACGGCCAATGCGGTAAGCGAATATTACCACTTTGCAACCCGCATCATTCAGCAGATTGTGCAGGCCAAAGGTGACCATCGACTGTGGCACGCCACGTGTCAGCAGTTGCAATAGGTTGCTCAAAGCCAGGTGAGCCAGGATCCTGTCTACAGGCTGCAGACTTGAGTCAACAAAAGCAATATGAGTGTAAGCCATCAGAACGGCCACGTTACCCAAAGTTCCCAGCCCTGTCTGCAGGAGGAACGAGACTCCTTTAATGATGATGCAAAGGTCCATGGAGCCTGGTTTCTGAGTCACACAGAGAGAGTCAAGAAAGGCAACTTGAAACATATTAGAGAACAACTAAGAATGTTTCTGAAATTTATTATTTATATTACCTTGTTTGTCTGGCATTACATTTATTTGTATACACACTCACACATATATTAAATTATATAATTATATCTGGAGTGATTTAAAGCTTACCCAGAACAAGTTCTTGCGACAACTCACACACATCTGTATGCTTCATCACCAGGGATGGAAGTGAAGATATGCAAATTTATAACATGTACTTTTCCACTGGGACCCTAACGCACACCAAAACAAAACACCGCAAGATTTCAAGGAAACATAAAAAAGTCACCAAGGAAACCAAGAAAAGCCCCACCTGCTTACCACATAATTAGTCTTTTAGCAAAAACAATTAGAAGTCGGTTATGCATAAGGCAGAGGCTTTGTTTAGGTGACAGGATGCATTTTTAAAACACATTTTTGAAATCTCTGTATTTTACACTCTGCATGTACACTACATTCAGGGCTGCAAGATTTGTGCAACCAAATTAGCACAGTGGACACACATACACCATACACCGATCAGACATCTGTCAAAGCAGCCAAACAAACATGGCATAGACGCCACAAGACTTCTAAAGGTGTGCTCTGGAATTTGGCACCGAGACGTTCACAGCAGATCTTCTGTGGGATCGGACAAGACTTTCGTGCCTTCACAACCTATGCACAAGTGAGCCTTGGGCCCCATGACCCTGTTGCTTGAGTAAATTATTATTCGCTGTTGAACCAAGGACAATGTCAGAAGCATCTTCCTGTGTTAAGGAGAAGAGAACTGGACTGTTGCTCAGTGGTCCAAAAAAAGTCTTCTTTTCAGATTACATCATGGTCCTGGAGACTGAAGGAGGAGTGGAGATGTACAGAATCAGACGTCTCTGAAATCCAGTGTGAAATTTTCACAGTCTGTGAAGATTGGGGGTGCCATGCCATTTGCCGGTGTTGGTCCACTGTGTTTAAAGTCAGTGTAACTATCTACCAGAGCACTTCATGCTTCCATCTGCTGACAAGCGCTATGGAGATGCAGATTTTCTTTTCCAGCAGGACAGCACCTGCCAACAGTGGCAAAACTACTACCAAATAATTTGCTGAACATAGTCTAGCCACTTCTGTGGACTTGAACCCTATAAAAACACTGGGGTATTGTCAAGAGGAAGATGAGAAAAACCAACCCAGCAATACAGATTAGCTAAAGGCCAATATCCAAGCAAAGTGAGCTTCAGTAACATGGAGGTTGGTGTGGTACAGTGATAAAATCATTGGCTCCCATGTGAGAGACCTGTGTTTGATTCCCAGTCTGGGCAACCAGTCTGTGCTACACCAAATAAAGGTGCTTGGGTAAGACCCCTAACACTATATTGGAATATCTACCTGTAATACCAGTAACTGTGTTGGTATGGTTGCTCTGGATAGGAGCGCCTGCCAAATCCCATAAATGTAAATGTAACATCACTGCAGTGCCACAAGCTGTTTACCTCAATGTCATGCCACATTAATGCAATAACCAAGTACTAATTGTATACATAAACATATTTGTTATTTTCACTTTAATGTAATGAAATTGTCTAATGATTTTAAGATATTGGATTTCTGGTTGACATGAACTGCAAGCCATATGGATCAAAAGTGAAACAAAATAAAAGGCTTGAAATATGTCCCTGTACATGTAATATAAATTGTGACAGTATACCTTTTTTTTTTTTATTAAATTGTAAACAATTGTGACTAACAGTGCGTGTTTATGGTCATGTGTACAGTATGTGTGTATAAAATAAGCAAACTTAAACCTCAATGTTTATAATTTTCTTATAAGAGTCCTAGAGTTCTTTCATACCACAACAACAAACCAATAAATGTTTGTATTTATTAAGTATGGGCATTTTTCGATTTATCATTACATTAACTTTGTAGAAATGTTTTTGACAAATAATAACAAGTTGTAAGTTGTCGTCTCTGTTAAAGCATCTATATACAGTCAATCCCTCACCCATCTCTTCTTTTAAGAACCATTAAAGAAGTGTAAACTTCCTTTGGTCTGGTCTGATAATGTCAGAAAACTTTGACTGTTTTACCCCTAACTTATAAAGCACTAACACTGAAGCCTCCTTCCTTACTAAAAACTTGACCAGTCTGTTTATTAGTGTACAGACGAACACAAGATCTCAACCTTTACAACTCTTTAACCTTAAATGTCCTCAAGGGAAATATAATGGGGTCTGAGGTCTTTTATAACACCAAAAACAAAATGATTTATTGTGCTCTGGTGCAAGCTGTTTTTTTTTTGTAAACTTGTTACCCAAGTGTATGGTTAATTAGATTGGATCCCTTGGTGCATCTGATTTCCCTCAGGTTTGATGTTTCCATCGGAATAAGGACAAGCCTGTTCATGCAAGATTTCTGAGTGTCTGAGCATTATTACTGAAAAAAATTTAATGAAAATCCACAGACTTTACTTTTGGCCTATATTCAGTGGATTAAAAAAAAAAAAAACATTAAAAGTTTTTTTAATGTATAAATGTGGGTGATGTGTTCAATAGCTGACATATCAGTATATAGCTGACATTAAGAAAACTATAGAGAACTATTAGATGGACTACAACTGTGATGTTTGTCTTTTTATTGTCACAGACAAAATAAATCAGCATCTTCTGGGACTCATTAACTGAACCCAGATGAGGAACATTACAGTGTGTAGCTGCTAATTAGATCATCAGTTACGGGAAGAGTGTTAATGATGTTTTAAAGGTGCTATAAAAACACAACACGTTTCTTATTTAAAGAACGTGGGGGGTGGGGGTGGGGGTATTCGTGTGTGATTGTGAGATGTCAAAATTAATTAAATGTTAAAAATTCTAACAAAGACCTAATGTATAAAAATCATGTTAAAATGAAAACATGCAGTATGTGAAAATATATATATTTTAAATATATTATTCATGTAGCAAGAAAAATATATGCATTCTGTTTAAAGATAAAATTAAAAAATAATGTGAAAATGATCTAAAATATTAAACATTTCTTTTTTCTTTAAAAACAAGAACAAAATTACATGCTTTGGTGAAGTGTTTAAAAAGGACATGTGTAAATGTCATGTGTGAATCCTGAGTTCTTTAAATCTGAGCAGTAATTTATATTAATTAAAGTTTTAAAGATTAGTTATAAATGTTGTAGTGGCGTGAAAGTGAAGTGATTGACTTACAGAGGAAATTGACTTCTGCATTCAAGCCCTCTGTGCAGTGATGGACATACTATGGCAAGCCGTTTTAACATTTAATAAATTATAGATATTAACTATTATATTTTGATTGGTTACAATTGCAAACCAACAAATCCACAATGTAAAAAAGGATTAAAAGCTTGCCAAATTTGTCGGGCTTGGAATTGTAACTAGTGGGAATGTAATTTCAGATATCTAGAATTACATTTCAGGTATTTAAAACTGCATTTTAGATATCTAAAATTGCAGTTTTAACTAGAAAAAGTTATACTCTGACTACTGACAATTGTATATAAGATATCTATAATTTCTTTTATAACTAGTCATAATTGAATTCTAGATATCAAAAAATTAATTGGAAAAGGATATTTTGACATGTAAGAAAGAATATGCAAATTAGGGCACATATCCAAAGTTACATTCTGATGTGTAACAAAGAATATGCAAATTACGGCATGTATCTGAAATTAAGGCGAAAGCCAACCAATGACTTTGTGGCATGCTCACATAGCCGAAATGAATATACAAATTAGAACACATATCTATCTAAATGGTTTTCCACTATATAGGACATATCATTGAAAATAACATTTCCACAAGTCGCAATCCTTTTTCAGTATGTGGAAATTCAATTGTAGATATCTGTAATTGTTATTCTAACTGAAAAGACAATTTCAGATATGAACAATTACATTAAAGATATTTGTAAACTGAATTTTGATTAGTCAATATGTCTACATGTCAATTACATCTACATGTAATCTACATGTAAGAATATATGTATTGTAACATGGCAAAATTGTTTTTACAGATATCTTAATTTAAGATTCCTGACATGTCAGAATTAGATTCTGACATGTGGAAATGTCATTTTTATTAGTGAAAACTAAACCTGTTACTAGTCAGTTGGACTTATTCATATTAACGGATTGCCATAGACATGCACACTAGTGAACGCACACACTAGAGGGCACTAGAAAGCACAGACTTATAGTGTCTTTATAATATGGGGAATTGACCTGGCAACATTTTCTGTCAATCTTTTGAACACCCAGTGTGTTAGACAGGAAGAGTTTAATGTGGTTAATTTCATTAGTATAATTAATGCGAAGAGTTTAGCACAGTTAACACGTTAACATGGGTTTGTTTACAATGTCAGTTCTGTAGTTGGTCATTTTTTCTTTCAATATGATTTAGAAACCTGTTAGTATTGTTAGGAATCCTGAATAGACGAGTCAGGAGACTGGAAGTTCAGCAATGACTGGAGTTTATTTACACATACATGTATGTCATGTATGGTACAGCTGGGTTGATTAATGGTCTGATCAAAATCTAGTCTAATAAGGGGTAATTTGGGAGGACATACTGAGGCCTGCATACTCCTGTTGCACTCAGGAGAGACTAGTTTTCTCCCATGTGAAGTCCTGTGTACCTGCTACATTGGATCCTCATCAGTTCGCCTATCATCGCAA
>JAOVVF010000001.1:3999438-4022137 GCA_028565595.1 Duopalatinus emarginatus
CTGACTATGCTCAGGGTTTTCTATGTGTCTGTGGTGGACTCAAAGGACGGCAGTGTCGCAAGACTCATCCCACTGAAATGCACCACAGAGCGCCACAAGAGGTCATTCCTGCCTGTGGCCATCAAACTCTATAACTCCTTTGTTTGAGCTGCTTTATTCAGTATGTTCCATATTTATTATCACAGCCACTGTCTTTTAATTGTTTTTATAACAATATAGTGTAAATATTGCAAATTTCTCATTGTTTTAAATTATTACAGTGTTTACACTGTAGAGTGTTACTACTGTAACAAGTGAAATTTTCCTCTGGCATAAATAAAGTATTTCTGATTCTGATTTTGAGTAAGATAACCAGTTGCTAAGATTCTATATGGCTAAGACCATAAGGAAATAATGTTAAAAAGGGGCATATTCTCTCAGTATGATGGGTAGAATTAATGACAGTTTTCATGCACTTTGGCCCTGTTAAGCCAGATAACATGGGTGGTGTGGTAAATATGGATAATTTAATCATTATAGTTGTGTTATGGAAGGAGTTTCCGGATAAGTGCATGTTTTTTTGTGTTTTTTTTTCTTGTTCTCATGGGCACACAAGCACATACACACACACACACACTGTCATGCTGACTCTCTCTCTAGGGCTCTAGCCTAAATTATGCAGTGCATAATACACACACGCACACTGCAGTCGTTGTTCACACTGGTTAAAAAGTTCGTTTTACATTTGGTTCAACTTTGTGCTAAGTGTCTACCAGAGCATGAGCAGTGCACCTCCAGGGTAACACTGGGTAACACGGGACCTTTTCACCCAGTTACTTTGGCTGATTTACCTGGTTGTATATCATTAACATCTCTGCGTGCTTTCTGTCTATCTCTGTCTCTATTTTTGATGTGTGCACCAAGAATAACTCCATGTTCCTCTAGAAGAGCATCAGAGTGCAGTTGTCTGCAGACACAGCCAACAGATAAGAGTGATTTGAGGAGGAGGACTAGGTTCTTCTGGACTTGCATCACAATAAGAAAACATACAATGTCTGCACTCATCTCAGACCTGCACATTTATTCTCCTCTCTGTATGCCTTAGGTGTGTCAGTGAGGAGTCAACGACAGACTGATCAGCCTAATGCTCAAAACAGCACATCATGCAGATTGTATTAAAGTCCTAACTAAACCTTCAACAGACCTGAACTACCAAAATGCTTTACTTCTCTCTATTACATGTGAAGGTGTGTGTGTGTGATATTTTAGTAAATAAGACTGTTTTATGCATATGCTTAAGAACCATAAGGAGTTCATTTGTAAAAAAAAAGAATCTATTTATTCTTGTATTTACTTTTATTACATCACTGGAGGTTTTTTTTTTTATTTATATAGGCACTGATTTTTACTTTAGGTTTTGCAAATTTTGTTACACAATTGCAGAAACATAAAAACAAAAAAGCATCAGATTGTAAATAAAGAGATTTATTTTGTATTATCATGTATGTGTACATGTGTGTTTTATTTATTTATTTAATCATTTAAAGTTTAAGCTGTAATTCTTTTTTGTCACATGCCCTGTACTTTCAATTACAAATGTGATGTACCTATGTTTCCTTTTTGGTTGTCATTTTATTATAGGACCTTTCAGTGCAAAATGTTTTAAAATATAAATATTTTTATTTGTATTTTCACCACATAAATGTGTTTTAAATAATGGCTTAATACAGAGATATATTTCTAATCTTGTCTCAAACCGGGAAACTGTCAAACCGTAACAGCTGTAAGTGATGCTAATCTCTGAATGAACACAGAAAATAAACTGTCTTTATAAAACACATTCAAAACTAATAAACAATTTACTACACTGGTTTTAAAGTTAACAAATTTCAATAACTGCTTACGTTACTATATTAGTGGATCTGTAAAAGAGATTCAGTAGATAAACAATAAACATTGTCAACTTAAAACCTGTTTAATGGTAATTCTCCTCTTTGATTAGGGACCACATTTAGACTTTTACATGCTACATCTCTGGCAAACAAAATATTCACATTTATTTTTGATTAGCATCCAGTGTTTATAATGCACCACGAATGCAAGCCTCAGTCTCACATCTAGCTCAAAACCAAATAATGGCTTTTTGTTTGTGTAATTTATTTCTAATATTACATATGCTGTAAAAATAGTCATTAATTAGCTGGTTAAATTTTAAAAATGATTAGTGAATTTAAAAGTAAGAAACTACTCGTACAAAATAGCTGCCATTTAGGCAACAAAATAAGTCAGTACAAGGTAACTTTCTTTTACATTTATTTTACCTTAGTACAATAACAGCAATTCATAATATATTAGGAATAGTAAAATATTTGTTATGTAGTATTACAACAACAAAGAAGTTCATTTGGTATTTGGTTTCTCGGTTGAGTCCTCAGCCAACTGTTCTCTAGCCGCACACATCATTCTCTCCTTTATCTTCTTATTGGTGCTTATCATGAGAAAAGGACTGAACGCAGCGTAGCACGATGAGAAAAACAGTCTCATGTCTGCCACCACTGCTGGGACCTGGGCCACAGTCAGCATGTACATCCAGATCACATTGTCGATCCCGAAGAACAAGGTGTATAGCACCACTAGCATGATGACAGTCTTAGCCGCTCGCATTTCCATGGAGGTTCCTTGCTGAGTGCGTCGGATGGACCTGACCTGCCTGCTGTGTTTGTGCAGGAGGACGAGGATGTACCCGCTGGAAGCCAGCATGATGGCCACGAAGCTGAAGTCTCGTGTCGAGAGGACCGCACCATTCACCACATATGAGAGGTTGTCACGGAAGTTGACATGACAGAAACCAAGGTTGAGGGTGAATGCAGGCACGGTGCCGTTCCGAGGGGCCATGCTGAAAAGCGGAGCGGCAAGGCAAACAATCATGTTGAGGAGCCACAGACCTATGAAGGTAGGCAAGACGAGTTGTGAGAGACAAGATTTCAGTTTGGTCAAGAGCGGCCCACCTGACGGTGTGATGGTCAGTGCTTGGAAGACGCTCAACATGCAGGTGAGGCACACAGAGAGGGCACGGCCAATGCGGTAAGCGTATATTACCACTTTGCAGCCAACATCATCCAGCAGATTGTGCAGGCCAAAGATGACCATTGTCTGTGGCACGCCACGTGTCAGTAGGAGCAGCAGATTGCTGAAAGCCAGGTGAGCCAGGATCCTGTCTACGGGCTGCAGGCACGAGTCAACAAAAGCAATATGAGTGTAAGCCATCAGAACGGATAAATTACCCAAAATCCCCAGCCCTGTCTGCAGGAGGAACGAGACTCCTTTTATGGTGACGCAAAGATCCATGGAGCCTGGTTTCTGAGTCACACAAAATATAAAGCCTGTTAATAAATATAACTTGGAAAATACAGAACTGAAAATGTTTTTTTTTTTAATAAAGCATTTATATTAGCACATTTGCCTGATTGCCTGAATATATATCTCGAATGATTAAAGCTCACCTGGAACAACTTCTTGCGACGAATCACACGCATTTGTGGTCTTCATTGGTGGGGATGGAAGTCCAGATATGTGAATTTATAACGTGTACTTTTCCACTGGGGCCCAGACGCACACCAAAACAAGACACTGCAAGATTCAAGTAACTATGGCAACTAAAGTCACCAAGGAAACCAAGGGTGAGCCCCACCTGCTTATCACACAATTATTCTTTGAGTAAAAACAACTAGAAGTCCTTTAGGAAAGAGCAGATGCTTGGTTCAGGTGACAGGATACATTCAAGCATTTAAAAAAATATTTAATTTTTTCCTATCTCTATTTTACTAATTACACTCATGTCAGGACTGCTAGATCTGTGCAACCGAATCAGCAGAATGGAGGCAAAAGTATTTGTACACCTACACATTACATCTACAGCAGCTTTTATGACATCCCATTTGAAATCCATATGCATCAATATAGAGTTGAATATGAAGTGAAGTGAAAGTGGACTATTTGCCCACTGCACACAGAGGAACACACATTTGCCCGGAGCAGCCCCAAACCACAGCACCCAGGGAGCAGTTGGAGGAGTTAGGTGCCTTGCTCAAGGGCACCTCAGTCATGTCTTGCCCTGTGCGGATATTAAACACAAGACCGGTTCCCTACACACTAGTCCACGTCTGCCCCCGTCTTCCCCCGTCTCCCCCTGTATGCGTCTATAGCAGCTTCCACTTTTCTGGGAAGCTTTCTTTATACAATATTTTGGTGTGTGTCTATTGGAACTTTTGCCCATTCGTCCAGAAGAGCATTTGTGAGGTCAGACACTGATGGATAGAGGGCCTAGCTCTTAGTCTCCATTCTAGCTGATCCCAAAGGTGTTGGAGTGTGTCTTCCACATCAAACCTGCAACAGAAGCACTCTGATAAAACAAGATGGCAGATGCAGTGACTCTTAGACATACAAATAGCGCTATACAAATAAAACTAAATTGAATTGAATTTGTGCCTAATCAGTGCTTCGAGTTTATTACAGTTTCTCTGTTTTTGTTTGTCCACTGCTGTTTGAGGATTGACCACAGGTTCTCAATAGGATTGACATTTGGGGAGTTTTTTAGCCATGGACCTAAAATTTAAAGATTCTTTGTTTTAGTGACCCCACACATGAATGATCTCAGGATGCTTTACTGTTGGCCTGACACAGGTAACAGTAACACACATTTTCTGGACAATCATTTTTCCAGATGTCCCGAACAGTCTGAAGGGCAGTTCATCAGACAAAACAAATTACATCATAAAGCACATCATTAATCAGACACTGGAAAATGCTTGGTGCATAAGACAGGCCTTTTTTGTTGTCATTTGTTCCTCTGAGCTTAAATATGACTTTTCTAGCTGCCTGGGCTCAGCTGCTGGGGCAGATGACAATGGTGACAAGTAATGCTTGAGCACAGGGCAGTTGTGCCGTAAATTGTCAAGACAAATGGCCAAATCAATTAGAAAATACTGCAACACATCTCTGCAGGCAAGTTCGGTAAGCACCACTGTATTCAGCCCTCAACAAAAAGTGTTTTTTCTGTGCTGGCTTCCTTGGGTCCTGCAGTGTGTGGAATTGAAAGGCATTCTCTGTGTCATGGCACTTACCTTGGATGAGGGTTAACAACTCATCTAAAACATGCTGATTTAGGTCCATGAAACATCATAGAAACGAATGGGTTTTCTGCCCTGAAACCAGACTACTGTGGCCAGTTGGAAGGATTTCTGTTGAGCATGTTTACAAATTTTGTTCTGGTCCATATTGTCCTTATCAGGACTGGAGATGAGGGAGCATGTGCTGGCCATGGAAACTTGCGGCATTGTGATGGCCATCACCACCACTTGTGGCAAGTTGACCGACCCGATTGTCAAGCCTGGTGAGGTGCTGCTGGTGTTTGCCCATGAATCTGCCATGTGTAGTCATTGGTTCTCTGCATGTGTCCTGTCCTGTTGCATCCACATTGGAGGCGAAGTATACTGTCACAAAATTCACCACAGAGACATGAGCAGATGCATGTGCATGTAGTTTTATTGAACAGTTCAATCAAGGCACACAATCAAAAGAGTCAGAGGATCTGCAAACAGGCATAAGCTTGGCTATGATGAAAATAAAAACAAGGCTATGGACTAAATGATTGGCATAAGCTGAAAGACTTGGTATCTCATCTATGAGCGATACAGCGTGAATGGCAGGAGTTCATGGGGGTGATTTATGTGTTAAGGCTGTAATTGTTAAAAAAGGGTTCAGGTGTTTTTATTAGTATTTGGAGGATTGTAAACCGATCTGGTGCTGGGAAGTGTAGTTGGCGGCCACATTTGTTTGCTGCTGAGTGTTCTGGAAACTGGAGTTTGCTGAGGTTTTTTGGCTTTTCCTAACACATAATGTTTTTTTATCTGTTTATTATTAGTGTAAAGAGGTACAAGAACCCTCATACTTTATAACTTTTCAAGCTTAAACATTACCAAGGGAAATAAGAGAAGTTAGAAGTCACTTCTCTAACTCCAAAAACAAGCTTATTTATTGTGCTTTGTTTTGTTTTTCCTTTTAAAATTATTGTGTTATTTTTGTGATGCAGTGACCCACGTGTATGGTGACAGGTTAATTAAATTAGACCCTGTGGTGTGTCTGATTTCCCTCAGGTTTGATTGTACCTTTGGGACAGGGACAAGCCTGTGCAATGCAGGATTTCTGATTGTTTGAGCTTTGTCATTTAAAATTTAATATACATCTACAGATTTTACATACATTTTTTAAAATATAAAAACGTAGGTGGTGTATTTAATAGCTGACATTTAAAGACAAACTATTAAGAACTATTAGTCCAACCACAACTGTGATGTTTGTCTTTTTATTGTCACAGATAAAGTAAATCAGCGTCTTCTGGGACTCATTAGCTGAACCCAGATGGGGAACATTACAACATTATTGTTTTGGTGCTAATTAGATCATCAGTGATGGGAAGAGTGTTAATTATGTTCTAAAGGTGCTATAAAAACACTACTTGTTTATTATTTTTTTTTAAAATCACCTTAATGTACTGGAGAAATATAGCAAAAGGCCTTGGGTTAAATCCAGTGTTAATGTCCATATCAGGGGGAAATCCCACATAGGATTATGTTAGTAATATTTTTAAACGAAATGTGAATCCACTTAAACACATGTGTGAATGCTCGGGGACGGTGTGTGTACATAAACTCACAAACAGGGGTTAGGACATAAGTGCAGGGAATGCTTTTAGTTAACAAACACAAAACAACCAAAAGTAAATAGACACAAACCAACTTGAACCAAAAACAAACATAAACCAAACTGGAACCATCCAATTTTGGCCAGGAATCGTGTGGACAATATATCAGGGAACTGGAACTGCCCACTTTCAGGACTGTTCCACTTGTCCTTCTCATGTTCTGGAGCAAGTTCTGGAAAAGACTTTAATTTGTTCTCCTCAGATTTATGAGCAAGTTCAGAAGCAGATTTGGAATTGTTCTCCTCAGGTTCGGGAGCAGGTTCAGGAGCAGACTTGGAGGTGTCCACCTCAGGTTTAGGAGCAGAGCCAGGAGCAAACATGGAGCAAGGAGCAAAACCCCCACATGGCTGCAGTGCTCTCCCGGTGTAGGAGAAACACCTCCCGCATCCAGCAGGCTAGCTCCTCAGTGCTCCCCAGCCTGACGTGCTTAATTGCAGCTTCAGCCCAGGCCCTGTGGGCTGCAATAGCCTGAAACATATTTTGTCCACTTAAGGGTCCAGCAAATACACAAAGTAAATAGAGAACTGCAACAACTGCCTGTCTGGCCTGAACTCCAGTTCGTCGTATGGTGACGGGTGGGCCAGTACCTCATGAGCGGTAGGGGGACAGAATCATTGGGCATGGTGAGCACAGCAGCTTTCCCCTGGTACATTCTTATTATGTCCAGGGTGGCCTGCACTGTAATGTTGAGGTGAATGCATATAAACTCACAAACTTTAACAAACACAACAATGCTTTTATTTAACAACCAAAAGTAAACGGACACAAACAAATAAACCAAAAATGAACCAAAACCAGACATGAACTAAACATAAACAGGAACAGGGTCTGGGACTGAACAGGGTAATCCATAGAGTCAGAGTAATCCAGAACAGGGCAATCAGGGTTCAAGGCAGGGTCCAGAAAACATAGTGTACTTAAAAAAATAGTGTACGTAACGTAGTGCCATAACTCAGGTGTGCCCCAACAGTGGCTTGACCCCTTCACACAGCCAGGAAATACAGGACAACGTGACGATATTTGAATAAAATGTGAAAATAAATAAAACGTTAAAATGACAAAAAATCTAATATATTATAAAAATCATGTGAAAATGAAAATATGTATTACATTATTCAAAGTATTTCCTGCATAAATAAAAATAAAATGCATTACATCCAAAAGTAACGTAAAATTCTGAAAATAAAACAAAATAAAATAAAATTTTAAAAATTGAGGTAAAATGCTACATAACCTGTGTGTTACATAACGGAACATAAGGCGTAAAATGACATAAGACAGTAAAGAAACATCTGAGGTGTGGCAGCGAGAAGACAACATGAGGATCAACTTAACGCTCGAAACAGCAAATCAATCTGCAGTAGAAAAGTCCTGACTGAACCTTTAACAGACCTGAACTACTGTAATGATTTACTACTCTCCATTACATTCATGTAAAAGTGTGTGTAACATTTTAATATGTATACATATACTTAAAAGTATAATTGTTTTATCAAAAAATGTACAATTTTGTTAAACAGAATGTAACATGTTACTTGGTCCTCCATGGGCCACACTTACAAAATAACACAATAACATATTCTTAGATTTACTTTATGTGACTGGATGATGTTTGATGTTCATTTTAAGACTTGTGGACGTCACAGGCTCATGAAAATGTCATGTCGTTTAAGGAAAATCAAATGCATTTCATGTGCAGTGTCTAAAAAGCATGTATGTATGTATGCACTAAGTTGAGTATTCATTCATATTAAGGTTCTATAAATAAGTTTTAAATATTGATTACGTCTGTATGTAATAGATGTGTACATGAGGACATAATTAGTTACTGAGATATTTCATCGGTTTTCCACTAGAAGGTGCTGTAGTGCTGTCACCTTTTCTTTCAATATGATTTCAAATCCTTTTAGTATGATTGGTGAACCTCACCAGAGACAGTTTGTCAGACACATTGGCCTTGTTAGCACAAATAACATGGACACTATTGATGATTCAGTAATCCAGTTAGCTGGAGTTCTGACCTGGAGATCAGTTCAGGCTGAAGTGAATTTAAGGCAGTGTTAAAGATATGTCATGATGTGTACTGGGATTTACACTAATCCTGACTTACGCTGTATCACACACACACACACACACACACACACACACACACACACACACACACACACACAGTGTCCAGGTGTGTGGTGGATCAGTCAGGTGAGCATCATTCAGATAATGAGAAGCAGGTGGAAGTGGGGCCTCAGTGGGCAAGCACTGGACCGTGCAGTGCCTCCTGCTCCCTGTGGTTCACTCAAAAAACTTCTATAAGAGTGACAGGAGGTGCTCAGTGCTTGACAGGACACAGGCAGAGGTATTGTGAGTTGCAGTACCATATTTATTATACCTTGGACCAGCAGAAGAAGTGAGAAGGTCTACGCAGATGTTTTAAGATTTTTTTTTAAATCTGGCGATGGACTAATGTAGATTTGCATTGTCATGATCATGGAGATGAACTCTGAGCTACTAACACGCGGTCTCCTGTATCTTTCTCTGGCTGTGGTGGGAGTCCCAGGAAACGTTGCTGTGATCTACGCCTTCCTGATGGTACTACACCATGAGCGCCGTCTCCTCACAGCAGATGCCATTGTGCTGCACTTGGCCTTTGCCAACCTGCTGGTGGTAGCCGTTCGCTGCGTGCTCGAATTTTTTGCGACCTTCCAAATAGTTAACGTTTTTGATGACTTCGGTTGCAAGGGTGTCATTTTCGTCTACAGGACGGCGCGTTCACTTTCCATCTGGCTCACCTTTGTGCTGAGCACTTACCAGAGCTTGAGCATCGCACCTCCGGGGTCAGTTTGGGCAAATGCCCGGGATCTTTTCACCCAGTTTCTTTGGCTCATCTTCCTGGTCGTGTGGATTATTAACATCTCTGTGAGCTCGCCGTCTATCATTTATGCCATGGGCGCCAAAAACAACTCCAATCTCCTCCAGAACAGCATCAATGTGCAGTTCTGCTTCATCAATTTCCCATCAGAGCGTGTCAAAGACTCAAACGGAGCACTCCAGACAGTCAGAGACGTGGTGCCCATGATGCTCATGACCACCGCAAGCCTCATCATCCTCGTCTTCCTCTACAAACACAGCCGGCAGGTCAGAGCCATTCGAGGCAGTGGTGGCAGTGGAGGAGGAGGGGGAGGAGGTTCTTCTGATCGCAGGGCAGCAGTTACTGTTGTCACGTTGGTGACTTTGTACGTAGTGTTGTATGGAGTGGACAACGGACTTTGGGTTTACACCATAATGGTGAAACAGACAATGTCATCTGCCCTCATCTCAGACCTACGCATCTTCTTCTCCTCTCTGTACGCCGCCATGAGCCCCGTGGTCATCATTGTGTCCAATAAGAAAGTAAACAGACATCTTAGGTGTGGTAGTGAGGAGAAGACGGCAGGCGGATCAGCTTAACGCTTTAAACAGCAAATCAGTCTCAAGTATTAAAGTCCTGACTAACAGACCTGAACTACTGTAATGCTTTACTTCTGTCTCTTATATGTGAAGTATACGTCCATCGACGTAAGGACAAAAAAATAGCAAATGGATTTAAAGTTGTCTTTGAAATAAAATGTATTATTTTAAAATATATGATATATGATATAAACACATGCTGTTTTTAATTATCTGCTTTTATGATGATGTTTAATGTTCATGCAGAGAGAAAGTGAAAGTCAATCAAAGTGGATATAGCAGATGAAATGTCACCCATGTGACACGGTTCTGTTGTTCTATTTGTTTCATCCAACACAATGTTGTTCATCACACTGAAACTTTTGTGGACATATCTTCCAATTTAATCAGTGTAAAAAGAAACGATAAGTTAACTGCTTGCTTGTTCTGGAAATCTCCAGTGTCTTCTTTAGGAGTAATTAACACCTCACCTCACCTGCCGGGTCTGTGTGTGTGTGTGTGTGAATGTGTGTGTGTGTGTGTGTGTGTGTGTGTGTGTGTGTGTGTGTGTGTGTGTGTGTGTGTGTGTGTGTGTGTGTGTGTGAAAAGTCCCACAGCTAAATCATGATCATAGTTAATTGCTTCTGATGAGCGTAAGACCTGCAACCCTCTGGGAGGAAATCGTCTCTTCCTCTCTGCTGATAATGAGGATAATACAGACGTCTGACATCATAACAGACTTAAGCTGGGGTTACTCAGACTGGGGGCTGATTAAAGGGGCCATATGATAAGCCAGTAGTTCTGTAGTGATTAAGTATACATTTGGTGATTTGGTAGTGGGCGTCATTTCTATATTAGCCTCTTAGAAACCTCTTTATTACGGTACATTTCTGTTTTATTGACTCTTTAACTTGTGGCTGAGCTTCACACTGTGTACTAGGAGCTCCTTTCTGGTCTACACCTGAGGTGTCAAACATAACACTTCTAAACCCAAATGACCTTACAATCCAGATGCTAAATTAACATTGCTAAATTACCATTCCTGTGGCCTGTAATTCAAAAGAATCCACCAGGGGGCAAAACAGAGCAGTAAACTTAAATAATGAAATTCATCATTCATTCAGCATTCATCTTCTAAGTGCTCTGAGTCGTGGGGGATTCTGGGAATATTATACTGACACCTGGGGGGCAGTTTGACTTTGAGTTTCACTGGTAGCAGGTTTTTGGACGGTGGTAAGGGGTAAATATTTATGTAAGACACTGTGTTATGAAACCATACTTTAATTATTTATTATTTACTGATACATGATAAGGTGTTATTTAGGTGTAATTTGGTCATTAAAGTGATGTTTTTGGTTTAAGCCTCTGAACATCAGACTGACTGTGACTGTGTGGCCTGTTACCTGAAACGGCTCATGTTGATCCATGCCAGTTATTAAATTAACAGTACTAATCCCAGCTGTCCCCTCCACTTGTAGGTGCTTTTTTTTTATTGTATATTATTTTATTTTTTGTAGACATGCATGTTATGTTAAAGAGTCACTAAAACTTTACTACAGCAAAAAACGTCTCTCACTGTAGTCTGTAATTAGTAATTAATGATTAATTAATGTAATATCATATTACATTACAGAATATAGTCAATTAAGCACATTTACATTGTTAATAAGTTAATTTAACAATGGGTGATGAAGATGATGACAATGATGATGATGATGATGATGATGAAGGCAGGCCCATGTCTCGTATTCTTCACACCACTGAAATCTGATTGCTGAGACACACAGACTCCGGTGGAATGAAGGATAGGAAACATGGATAAGTGGAGACACAGAGAGTCTGGGATACGTCCATCTGGGGAAAAAAAATAGAAAATGTAATACAAAGTAAAAAAAAAAAAGAAAAAAACAACGTATTATATACATTTTTATTCCTGTACATGAATACAATGGAATGTTTTCGAGATGGGATTAAGAGGGCATTGTCCATGAGAGAGTGTGTGTGTGTGTGTGTGTGTGTGTGTGTGTGTGTGTGTGTGTGCGTGTGGCAAGGCAAGACGAGACGTGTCACACTCTGGTCGTGTAGCTGCAGGCAGAATTCAGCTTGAATTCTTGTATAGCTGTAAAACGTGTTGAGACAACTGCTTTGCACTGAAAAGACGGAATCAGTACTCACGCACACACACAAACACACACAAACAGCACTGTCTTGCTATTCTTGTGAGGAGCTGCCAGTGACATAATTATAATTAATGCAGCTAAGTAATGCCAACTCTAACTCTAACCCTAGCCTTGACCTCATTATTAAAAAAAGGAAACTTTTTGGCTCTTTTTATTTATTTTTTTAAGTTTAGCATAAAAACAAACTATCCCACTTTCCTAATAGAGATTAGCAAAATGTCCCCACAAGGTCAAAATGATTAAATAGTCCTATTCTTGTATGGATTTTTGGTCCCCACCAAGATATATAAAAATATGGACCGCACAAAGATACACATAGACACTTACCCATTTGAAGGGTGTTTGAGAAACTCTGAAGGTCTGAATGTTTCCTCCTTTTATTTATTATTTTTATTCAGGCTTCCTCACCTGAACTGTCATCTTTACTCCTGTAAACACAATAAAAATGTAGTTAAGAACAATAACATGTAATAAAACAATAGCAAGCAAAACAATAAGCAACAACAGAAAGCTTGTAGAGTGACGAGAAGTGGTTTTATCTGTAAGAAATTACACAATCCAAAAAAGCAAAAAGAGGAAGAGGGGGTGAGAAGACGAGAGGAAGTCTGCAATCTGTTAGTTAAGAAAGAGAAAGAAGAAAGAAGAAAAAAACAGTAACAGAAATCCAGAGATGTGCACAGCTGACCTGAAGCACGCTGTATCTCCTTACCTGTCTCAGGTACACAACATTTAGCTGACTCAGTCGACCAATCGCCTTGCAGCATTCTCCATAAAACCTGCCCCTGGAGAGGCTCCACACCCTCTTAGGTGGGTGGTGTATGGGTTTTAGCTTGTTTTATTTTTTTAACGACCCTGTCTAAAAACTGTGCTCAGGAATTTATACCAAAGTTATACCACTTACCACTTCATACCATGTATAAAGAGTTCTTTTTTTTTTTTTTTTTTTTGATAAAACACTGTAGTATTACCTGTATAATAACCATAGCTGTCACGTTCACTTCGTATCAATCACAAGTGCATAAAGGTGCTTAGAAAAATGGTTCGTCAGAAACTTGACTGTAACATGAAGGTTAACGTACAAATCACATAAATACTGAACCGTTTGTTCGTGTTTAGCCAAGAACAAACCTCCTAGTTGATTATGGCTAATTAGGCATTAGTGTGTGATGTTTTTGATATAGATAATTTCTAGATAATGTTCCTTAAGTGGAGGTTGTGTTTGTGCATCGACTGATCGTCTGTAGCCGGTTGCATTTCAATACGAACAGGTTATAACCGTGTAAAAATCTGACCCAATAAAATAAATAATAAATAACAGGAAGTTGTTAAGGTGGATTCGCTAACACTCAATAGACCAACATATGTTTGTGTTTTTGCATTTAATCATTTTATTTTGTTTTGAATAATTAAATTAGTGAAACTTTATCTCTGCTCACTCTGAGTCGATGGTTGTAAAATTTCTATGCGTTTTATGGAAAAAATCTAGGAGGAAGTTCAGCTCTTGAGTGCCTTTTTATCCGTTCTCCACCCTTCTCTTCCTCTCTTTTCTTCTCTGACTCGAGGTAGTTTGCACGTCTGAACTCGTCACTTCAGGAATGCACTCACTTTCTCATATGCAGAGCTGTGGAGAGAAATCAGGTGTTGCCTAATTTTGGGTGATGGGGTATGTATGTAGCGTGTAGTATATAAACCCCTAAACCTGTTTAACACTGGGTGTGTGTGTGTGTGCGTGTGTGTGTGTGTAAGTGTTTTTATATGTTCGTGAGGACCTAAAGGCCCCACATTTTTGACATAGTGGGGATATTTTCTTAAAACCTAGTGTTTTTCTGTATAATAAATAAAAAAATGAGCCCCAAACTTGCCTTTTCCTTAATCATGTTAAAGTTAGGGTTAATTAGCTACATTAATCTTATGTATGTGGAAGGTCCTCAAAATGTGTGTGTGTGTGTGTGTGTGTGTGTGTGTGTCTGTGTGCGTGTGTTGCTTTTATTTGGAGAGGATTAGTTTCCCAGATATGTGTGTGTGTGTGTGTGTGTGTGTGTGTGTGTGTGTTCTGAGGACACGTGAGGTGATTCTGATCAATTGACATGTGACATGATAAATCAATATGTAAATCATAGAAATGTGTCTTCACCATGTACCTCATTTTCATACAGATTGTTTTGCCCTTTGTTATGAGTGCTTGTAGGCATGGCTGTGCATTAGTAGTCACATGACCACAGCATGTATGTGAGTTTTAGGTTTACATGTGATAGGACATCAGTAACTTTCTGTACAGTCTTTGTACTGATGAAAAGTCACAAAACCTCTTTATCCCCAGGATATAACATTCTGAATCAGAAGTGATGTACACGGAAGTGCCAGAAAAACTGATACAGACGAGGCTATGTAAAATACATAGTCTGGTGGTGGCTCCATAACGTGTCTGATAACAAAGTGTGAGATTTGTTTAGCTGGCATTGCATGGTACCCCTGGTACATCTACAGACGTCTCTGACTGGTGAGCACTGTGTGTCTCCTTTCAGACGAGTTACACCAGTTCATGTCCTACATTCATTCTGACGGGTTTGTCCTCTTCCAACAGGACAATGTGCCGACACACATGTCCAGAGACCCCAAATTATGGCTAGAGGAGCACTCATCTGAGTTTGGGGTTTTGCTATTCCCATGTACACCAGATCTACGTGTTATCAAACACATCTGAGATGCAATCCAAACGTGATGTGGAACACAACAATCCTACAGCTAGAAGTATGGTGTTTATTGTCTAGAGAATATTTCTGCAAGCTTGTCGAGTCCATGTGCTGTAGGGAACCAACCAAGTATTAGACTGCTGTAGTAGTTTTTCTAGCACTTCAGTGTATACCTTACCGTATTTCTGCAGATCTTTTAAAGCTAAATATGGACATCTTTGCATCTTGTATCGTCGCATCTTGTATCTTTGGTTCTAGTTTACGGCCACTTTTATTCCTGACTTACGTTACTATTGGTTCAGATTTCTGATGTAAGGTTGATGAAACAGAAATGCATTTTTCACCATTCTTCACCAACTGTTTTTTTCTCCTGCTTTGTGTGTCAGTAAGTTAAAAACCCTGCTGTGCTTTAAATAAAAGAGAGCTCAGGTTAATCTTCACTACACCGACTCCTACTTCTTGTCTTAATCTTACTGTTTATTTTAATTTCCCAGATGATTTTTCTTTCACATTGCACAATTTCCCAAATCCTGATGACTTTTAACACAACCTTCTTTTTGACTCCCCCTCTGTCTCAGAGTGAATCACTGGAGTTACAATGGTTCCACCCCAAGCCTCGGGAACATCCGTCCCATTGACACATGCCGTGTTGCTGCTTCTCTTTACCTTTTTAAGTCAAAACTGAAATCCTGTTGCTCATTAGCATGTAGAAACAGCTGAACAGGAGACAGGTTTATTCCTGTATTGGCTCAGTTTTGGCTGTTCCAAATAAACTGCACCCAGTAGATCTACAGTGCAGTCACACACTGTGTCAGAGATTTACATTCTCATGTTTTTAACACTGGAATATGATTTTGTTTGTAAATACTTTGTAATAAAGGTACGTTTTAAAAACGTGTTTAAAAATCTTAAAACTGCAGGTTTTTGTAATATAATATGTTCACCTTTACTGTGATATAAGACAAATACAAAAAAATAAAAATAAAATAGAATACCCTGGTTGGATAAGTACACACCCCCCTTTAACTAATACTTTGCTAGCTCACCTGTGTTATTCAGCACTCAGTGTGTCTACTCACTTAACCCAGTTTTATTTCACTCTTCCTGTTCTTAAAAAATGTTCAGATCTTTAAACATGAAAGTGGATCTCCGGTACCCAGCTCTTCATCTTCAGCTGTCCAACAGATTTCTGCAGGTTTTGTGTTACAATAGTTAATAATAATCATAATAGAAAATATGATTCTCTCTATCCTCACTAAAAGCAGAACAGTAGCATGATGCTGCCACCACCGTGCTTTACTATGGGGATGTTGGTTTTTTTTGAGGGGGGTGCTAAGACTTCTTGTTTGCATCGAACATACGGCTTTAGCAGTTGGATGAAACAAAAATGTAAAGAAAATTGAACTGCTTATGTATGTTCTGTCCTGTTTGCCCTAGCCTGTTTAATGACTACGATCTTAGATAACTGTTTCAGACTTTGCATGCCTGCTTGTTAAAACTTTTTTATTAAAGCACCTGCAATTGTGTCCAAACCTGTTTTGGCAAGTCTCTGTCTCAGACATCATAACAGAATACCTTCATCACCAACATGGACACAGATTTTATATTCCAGGAGGCAATCAACTTGCAGGAACGTGCTGTAGTCGAGCACCACAAACACCTAGCCAAACTCGAGGAAAAGGTTAGCCAGCTCTCCCAAATAGTGAAGTGCAATCCTTAGCTTGCTCACAGGTGGCATGCCCAGAGCACTACGCAGTTGGGACCCACGCAAGTTAAAGCTGTAGAGAAATATGGATGGCATCTTCTGCACCTGTGCCAACTTATCTCTTGGAGCAGTGTCCGGTTTAAAATCTCCCAGTTCATCCATGCAAGATGTGCACAGGACATTTCAGAGAGTGTTTTCTGGTTCCCTGTTTTGCTAGACTTCGACTTTGCTAGAAACTTCAAGCTAGGGCTAAAGACCGGGCCGCTTCAACATAAAATGCAAGTGCAAGTCAATGACAGGGGACCCTTAGAATGCAGATCGATAACCCAGATTGAGCTATAGATCTGCTACCTGGATGCACATACTCTTGATGCAGAATATACCTGCTCTCCTATGGTAGATAAGTGTTTTACAAGGAGTGAGAAGATATAGGCCCAGACACACCAACATCTACAGCAGGCAGTGGCAGAAATGAAGCAGCAAGCTTTATTCATTCAGAGGAAAGGAAGACTCCTTGGTATCAACCAGGTGATCAGGTCTACACAAGTCCTGCATCTACCCCAGAGCAACAAGAAGCTCAATGATCAGTACATGGGACCCTAACAGACGTTTCACCAAGTCAAGGAGGTACCAACCAAGCCTGAACTACCCCAGTCTAGTCCTTTTTCATCCACAGTTCATGTGTCAGAGCTCAAGCCTTATGTTCCTGGTTCACCACTGTGGAACCACCTGGACCAATGAAGGAACTCCTTCAGGAGGCATGGCCAAGATAATGGAAACTGGAATATTCACTGGAAGTGGACTGGGAGGTGTCTGCTGCCCAAGAGAGCTGCTGGGTACTAGCTTAGGACATTCTCAGCCCCCTTCTTTGCAAGGACTTTTATGCTTATCACCCAGATCAGCCTGCTATCCAGCCCAGGGGGCATTCATGCCGGCATTCAGCTTCAGGAGAAAGCTCTGTCTATATCCGACTCCATTTCCCATAATTCCTAGTGGCCATTCAATATGGGAGCACCCAGCACTTCACTTTTGTCTGTTTTTGACATTGATTCCTGTTCTGCCTCATTGCATGCTGTTTGCTGATCGCCCTGACCCTAGTCTGTTTCACGATTATATTACTGGATGTCTCTCGCCTGCTTGTTTGAACTTTTTACTGAAACACCTGCAATTGTGTCCAAACTTGTTTTTTTTATTTAAAATATAATATGTGCTGCACCTTATTTAAACTATAATATGTTTGTACTCATATGTGAAAGTTGTTGAGTGGTTGACAAAAAAATCCCAGAGAGCTTCCAGAGAAGTGAAAGGTTGTGTAATCTCACCGCAGTGAACAGCACATAATCCATACAACCAGGAAGCAAATAATGACACTGCAGTAAGATGTTATGTATCAAAACAGTCACATCAAAATAGTGTAAAATCAACACTGTCAGTGTTAACAGCATTGAACTGCTGAAATCTTTGTTTTCACCAAAGATTAACTGTATTTCCTCTCTTTCAGTCACACACACACACACACACACACACACACACACACACACACACACACAGTGTGGTAAAATCTGTTTCCTTTGGTAGAATTCCACCTCATAACATTGTCCGTGCTGTGAATTGTTTTGAATGAGACAGTAAACGGGTTAACGAGGGTGACTTACTCCCATTCTCTCTCTCTCTCTCTCTCTCTCTCTCTCTCTCTCTCTCTCTCTCACTCACTCCCTTGTTCACTTGCTCATGTACACCCTCTCTCACACACACACACACACACAGACGCACACACACTTTTAGAACAAGTTACATGTTACACATGGACAAAGAGCGAAGGCACAAAAAATCAGATATTATACTGACTAGCGAGCAGCAATGCTAGCATTAGCACTCCGCCTCCTTTAACTGTCCTCCATGATGTTCAGCCGGATAGACACCTGACTTATGTCTAGATTTGACTTCATGTTTCAGTGTCTGATGTCGATCCAGTCTAGTATAAGAATGAGTAAAGTGTGTTTTGCTGCTATAGCTTAGCTACACTAGTGTATCCTTTGCTCAGCAGTTTTGCTCATTTGCTATTTGTTGCTCAGTCGTGCTTTCCTTTTTCTAGATGATCTTTTTTCAGTGCAATAACTTTTGGTCACTTGTTATTATTTAGCTTCTTGCTCAGTAGTTTCTCATGCTAGTTTCTCGTCTGCTTGGGCTTTCTTTGGTAGTGAGTTGTTATCCTCCAGGTTTTTGTTGTTGCTTTTCTGCTAGCTTAGTTTCCAGTTTCTAGTTTCTACCGAAGTGGCAATTAACTGTGTGTGAAGTAAAATGACCGTAGAGACTTTTTAGAGATTCAGTTAGAAAAATTTGAAGATAAAAAGAACACTGATTTATTACAGGAACTCAGGAACAGTAAACTTTGTGTGATTATTAAATCTTCATCTCCACTGAAGCCTCTAGTCATCTTTCAGGCTCTTCAGAGGTGTGTGTGTGTGAAAGAGAGAAAAAGAGACATGTCTAAGCATGCATCAAACACACACACACACACGCACTTGACTATAATCAGATGAG
Source organism: Duopalatinus emarginatus (assembly GCA_028565595.1). Taxonomy (NCBI): domain Eukaryota; kingdom Metazoa; phylum Chordata; class Actinopteri; order Siluriformes; family Pimelodidae; genus Duopalatinus; species Duopalatinus emarginatus. Next base: position 4,018,726 of record JAOVVF010000001.1, read on the forward strand.
TAATGCTACTGTGTGCATTATAAGTCTAAGTGTTGTTTCTGTTGTTGTTTTTATTTTCAGTTTTTTCCTTTTCAGTTCTTTAGGGTTCAACCTGTTTTCTGTTTTCTGTTTCTTACTAAAAGATCAGACATTTTCAGAAACACCTCAAACACCACAACACACTTATACGTCCTGTTAAAAAAAGTATGTATACTCAGGTGTGCTATTAGTATACTTCAGTTGAACTGAAATGTTCAGTAATGTTTAAGTTTCCTTTTTATGTACATGTCTGTGAAACACTAAATAACAAGTATACAGAGGTATATTTGGTCTACATTTGTACTTTTCATGGAAATATACTTATAAAAGTAAAGGCATGTATTCTTGTCTTATACATAAAGTTAAAGCTATACTTCTAGTACATTTAATATTAGTATACTAGCTACATAAATAGTACATAGTAAATATATGTGAATTAAGGTTAAGGTAAGGTAAGTGTCTTATGCAGAGACACTCTGGACAGTGTGTATTTAATTTAAGTGTTTGTAAGGTGTTTATTCTCAGTAACTGTAGTACTGTGGGTTTAGACTCAGGCCAGTTTGTCTGGTTACACTGAGAGTGTATTTATATGTAATATTAAATGTCTTTACAACTGAAATTGTGGTAACTTATGCGTATTTGTCTATCTGAGAAAATCAGTAACATTAATGTGGGAAAGCTGTTTGGGTGATATACTAACATACGTCATTCAAGAAATGTTATTTTTGAAACATTACAATTAACATTAACCATTTTCCTGAACACAACTGTCCAACACTAAGAGGGAAAGTAAAAACACAAACCAAGAAATTTAAATAAAGAAGAATAGGTGAATTTTATTTTATTGCACGAACTAAAAATAAAAAGTATGTTAAAATTATTAAATTAGACAACAGTATACATTTTTTTTTACAATTTAAATATTACCTTGAACATTGTACATAAAAATGCAGTATTTATACTATTATATACGTTTTTATAATAATGAAAAAAAGAAGAAATAATTTTAAATTAATGTATTTTCAAGTTTACACAGTGTCTTAGTTTGAAATGTGTAAATCACACTTTTATTTTGCACAGAATTTCGTAATTCATCAATATAATGTTTTAATAATAATAATAATAATTACATTTATTAAGTAGAAATATATTTTCTACTTAGGAAGTATAAACATGCTGTTAATACAAACGCTCACTTCCTGATTCTGTAAAATCTAGTTGATCAGCCTAGAGATTTTTATGTTCTCTATTTTTTACACCAAGCTTATGTGGCTAACAAGTAATATAAGCTTATAGCCACCAGTTTATAGCCTCTGTCTGTGTATCTGACTTAAACTTTGTGATAAAGTGCAGAAATCTGAGACACACAGTTAAAGTCTGTAATGTTTTCTCAGGTCCTCGTCTCCTTGTTCGTATGTGAGGAATGTGAACTCAAGCAGGCTGAGACATGCTGCTGGAAAGCTTTCCACCAAACGGCCTGAAGCTGTGCAACCTTCTTTTCTCTTCTTGTAATGCATAATGCCCTCATGTGATGTTCATGATCCTCAAATTGTCCTGTAGTGGACTTATACAAATAACGGTCACTTTATTAGAAATGGAGAAACAGACTACTAAGTAGCCTTTGATCTTTTTTAAATTTCTGATGGATGTTGATGTGATTTCATCAAAAAAAATTCTGCAAGTCTTTAGCACCCTACCTATTATAATTAAAACTGAGCAATACGTTTTACTGTTCTGTATTACAGGAGTACTGTGACATTTAAATGTTTTAGTACCAAATGTGTCAGTATTAATACATCCTTACACTGACTCATCAGTCTAGTGGGAAGGAAAAGAATCCATGCACAGGTGACGTGTTAAGACCTGACGACAGGTAAAGGGGACTGGTTTATAACAGACATCCACCACAGCTGTATGTCAGGTTTCCATGTCAACAGGTAAAAATGTTTCATACACAGTGTTGTTAACACCCTAAAGACACTCCACACAGCAAATACATGAGTGTGACTTAAGACTAGATTGTTTAGTGGAGGGAGATGGATGCAGGAACGTGTGTATTTCTATTGTAGAACTGTTTTAGTACAGCATGTCATAGTGGGAGCTGTTATAATTGTGGCCACAAAGGAATGCATGTGTTCAGTGACGCTTGGTTGGGATTAAGGATCCCATGTGTGCCAAGAAATCATTCCCCATACCATTATTACCCCCACCACCAGCCTGAACCATTCACCCAGAGCAGGTTTCAGGGGTTCATGCTGCATGTTCTGTTTTACAAACATTAATTAAAATGTAACAAACTCAGGGTAAAGTAACGAATCTGTGTGTGCTGTTAAATAATCCAGAGGAAACAGTTTGGGCTATGGGATTCAAGTTGTTGCTGTTTGTTTTTTACGCCTTGTTAAGCACAGTGTGTGTTTGTGGTATTGAAGTTGTACACACTTAGATCATGAAAAATCTGTAAAGAACAAGTCCCTCGCTCCTGACTCTATACAGAGTGGGGCTTTCAGGAGCAATTTCCTGGAGGAATCGATGTCGATCGCTGCAGCTCTTTATCACTAATGAGGAGGTTGGTCTCAGCAGGAATGTGGCCTCCCTCTGGGTTTAAGAGCTTTGCTGTTTTTATGGTTTGTTTGTGGACTGAGTGGGAGGAAAAATGCCACAGGACTTTTTTTTGGGAATATTTGCTTAGTCAAACAAAAAAAGATCTGATAAATGTTAGAAAAAAGGAGAACTGGTCCTCCATGGTCCTCCTCAAGGTGTGTGGGATTACATTAATATTACATTACACCTTTTTTAAAAAACATTTCTTCTATACCAACTTGTCTCTTGGGGTGTGGCCTGTCTAGCATTTTTTAGTTTTAATAAAAATGGAAACAACTCATTATACACAAATTTAACAATGACCTAATCAGGTTGATTTACGTGTTACAGCTCAGCTTTGCTGTCAGATTAGATTAGATTTAATTAGATAAGATGAGGTAAGAACGATCCCTGCTACTTCATTTCAGGTTTTTTTTTTAATGAGGCCGTATATGACTGGATAAAAGGAAACCATGGTTATAAGTTTTCTTCTATTTTTCTTTGTCATACTGAAAATATGAGCTAACTGCAAATAGGAGCCAAAGTTTTAAGGTGGTAACATCACATCACACACTGCATAGTATCAGCCTGAGGAATCACTTGAGACAAATGTGTGGATTTGTCACTTTACAACAACGAATTGATTCCTTGAATCAACTCTTTTAGGTGAACTTTGAGAACTGACTCACATTTGGGGGAAAGCTGTGGCTTGAGCTTAGGGAGCTGTTCTTGTACCTAGAAGGTTACCACATACCAGCAAGGTACCCAACCCTCCAACTGGGTACCCAAGGTACCCAACCCTCCAACTGGGTAC
>JAOVVF010000001.1:4023581-4037805 GCA_028565595.1 Duopalatinus emarginatus
GAGAGAGAGAGATGGGGTGGGGGTGGGGGTGGGGGGGGAATGACATGTAGCTTTGTACAGTCTCTAAATGCTGCATCCTTAAAAAAATGAAGATGTCAGTGTTTATAAATGAGTACATCAGAGAACATTTGTTATTGTGTGTGTGTGTGTGTGTGTGTAGTGATGTATCAGACCTCTAAGAGATCCTGAAGGAATAAAATGAAAAGAATGTAATTACCCACTATGTTACTTTATAGTCGATGAGGTAGTCGTGTTTGGTAAATACAAGAATAACATTGCTGATGAATAACAGAAGCTTACATCTGCCAGTTAGCATGGTGCTGTAGAAGGTGATTGGTTGGGTGTTAGTTTACATTAGTGTGTACATCCATCCTGTCTAAAAATACGTTTTGTGTGTGTGTGTATTTGTGTATTTATTTGACTGATATTAAATGATATGCATAATGAGCTGTCAGACACTTTCTGTCATTTATTTAAATTTATATGGTTGTCATATAACAACCCGGTGTCTCACCGTTCCTGCATGGCGAGGCCGTTGGCTGGCTGTGGGTGCGGTAGTGAGCGTAGCAGTAGGCTGTCTGTGGGTGGGTCTGGGGCAGTCCTCTACTGCTCCACCTCTGCCATTAGACCCAAGTGTGTTTCAATAATCAGTTCTTTTTCTCCAGACAAAACATTACATCACTGTTACAACTCAAGTAATCTAACCCATTACACACACACACACAGATCTGTCTGCAGTCTCTCTGTCACAGTAGTTTGGATAGCAGAGATTTAATTCCAGCCCAGAGAGGGAAAAAGAGACAGAAGGTATTTGGGGGGGGGGTCTCTCAGAAATGAGCAGGACAGAGACAAATGGCGGGAAACTAAGGAACTAAGGAAGACTACTAAAGAAGGAAGAACTAAGGAAGAAGAAATGAAAAAGAAAATAACAAACATTTATGATAAATTCACTTTTATTTCCGTTTAAACACTAAGTTCAGTTTGTGATGTCTAAATAAACTTCACAGTTTTAAACCAATCACAGTAATGTAATATACTGATGGTGGTGGTGTACATGTGAGACAGAAATGCTTAACATTCACTGAGCATATTTTTTTATTATTGATTTAGATGGCTCCTTATTTCTTTCTTTTTTTTAATTTAAAATAGCTTTTGTACATACACTTATCTGTCCTCCACACACACACACACACACACACACACACACACACACACACACAGAAAAATCTAGAGAGAAGGGCCAAAAAAGTCGACTTGTCCATCTGGTATTCATCAAGGACGCCAAATGGCCACTGTGTGTGTGTGTATATGTGTGTGTGTGTGTGTGTGTGTGTGTGTATGTGTGTGTCAGTGTCTGGAACACGAACTGACCTCATGGGGAAAAAGACGTCACATAAATCCTGGGAACTGCATTGAAATTTAATTTGTGTGTGAGTGCGTGAGTGAGAAAAAGAAAGAGAGAGAGACAGACAGACAGACAGACAGACAGAGAAAAAGTATCCAAGTTCTTTAGTAAGCTAGCTGACTATTTATTATATAATTCATTATTGTGTTGTGTGTAACTTTGTGAAAACCCATGAGTTGTTTATTAGTTACAGATGACATGCAGGCCGATCAATCATAATCATAATCATAGAAGGTATTACCTCCTACAGTGAACAACACAGTGGTCACCCACAGTTACTTAAAGACAGTGACCAGTAGCATCTGGCTAGAATGGTCAGTGCGAACGCCACATACACATTCAGTTCAGGAGGCCACACACACATATCTCACAGATCATGTTCCTTAGCTTCCATAGGATATGAGAGCAGAACACTCAACAGAGTGTGTCTGTGAAACCATGACACTGGACACAGCACCTCAACTGGGCTCATGAGGTTTTTAACTGGACTCTAGAGCATTAGCGACATGTAGTGTGGTCAGATGAGTCACAGTATCAACTGTTTCGAGCTGATGGTAAGGTCTGTGTGTGATGCAGACTCCATGAAGTCATGGACCCCAGTTGTCAACAAGGCACTGTGCAGGCTGGTAGTGGTTCCATACTGGTGCGGGCTGTGTTCTCATGACATGGGTTGGGTCCACTGACTCATGTTATTGACTAGATTTGTGCAGCAGCTCTTGTCTGGTTTTAGTATATTTCTTATATATGTTTTTTCGTGCCTATTAAAATAGCGTATTTGGTGATTCTTATTTACTTAATTATGGATATGGATTAATTTTTCTGCTGATACTCTTGGTATTTTTTAACTCTTGTTGTGCTGACTCACTCTACAGGTGAGTGTAAGAGTATTATGTACCTATCTAACAGCTGATTGCACTGCCCAAAATGAGACCTTAAATCTCTGATGAGTTGAAGAGGAAGCATCAGGCATTCAGGGTTGGAGTAAAACAAAAAGACAGACAATGTAAATATAAACCATATCTTAGTTTGGTTGTAACAGGTAACGTGAGGTCATTGATGAAAAGGATGGATGAGCTCAGAATGCTTAGGAGGATACAGTGGGAATACTGAGAATGCAGTATTATGTGTTTTACCAAGACAGGAGCATATTCCGGACATGAACGCTGCTTTGCCTGTTTTTTTAGAATGTGCAGACTGACAGAGATTACAGACAGAGCAGTATGAAGGGGGGTGGGAGGGTTGCAATGTTTGTGAATAACAGATGGTGTAATTCCAGACATGTTACAGTGAAGGAGTGCTTCTATAGCACGGACATTGAACTGTTATCCATAAATATTCGTCCATGTTATCCAAGGATGTTTACATGCCCCATCTTTGCTGCTGTTTGCATTCCATCGTCAGTTGTTGCCGACGTGGCGAACAAAGCACTTTCGCAATTTCTGGTGTTTTTTTTTTTTTTTTTACCATATTTCACTCTGTGCCAACTCTTAAACAATTTGTTAAATGCAAAAAATAAAATAATGGATTTTGTTTATGCAAATGTGAAGGATACATACATCTTAATCACCCTCCCTCCACTAGGAAGATCAGATCACAGTCTGGTAACTTCTTACCCCCACTTACATATGAAACTAATGAGACATTTCAGGGGTGTTTTCGAGTCCATGGACTGGTATGTGCTCTGTGAATCCCATGTAGAGGACATCATGGCAGATTGGGTAAGAGAATACATTAACCAAGATGGAGTAATGATTCATTAGTAACAAGCCCTGCATCACTAATGACCTGAAGAAGCTGCAAAATATAAAGAAGAATATAAAGAGAGTCTTCAAGGGTTGGGACAGGGAGATAAAAAGCATTCAAAAGGAGCTAAAAGTAAGGCTGTGAAAGAGCATGGAGGCATACAGGTGAAATACAGGTTTCCAGCTGGAGAGTACACTTAAGCAAAATAATGTGTGAATTTTTAACCTTAGCCCAAGCCAGAAGAAGGTTCTAAAGATTTGGAAAATCTTCGTCAGCATGCCTTGTCCCTGTACCGAAGAAGTCATGTCTGTCTGCCCCTAGTGACTACAGAACAGTTGCCCTAACATCATAAAGGCAAGACTGATTTTAGCTAATTTTAGACTTCAGGTGAGCACATCTACTAGCTTCATCTACATCTACTAGCCTACTCTCACCTGGACAAAGCAGGCAATACGGTATGGATGTTTTTTTCTTTAGTTTTTCGAGTACCTTCAAAAACATTCAGCCATATCAGCTCCTGGAAAAGCTCCAAAACCTGTGGGTGGATGCCTCCATTACTTTTGGATTGTGGACTATCTGACAGACAGACCAGCTTGTGGAGTTGATGGGAATCGAGTCTGAGCCGGTGCTTAGCAGCACAGGAGCACCACAGGGGACTGTACTCTGACCTTTCTTTTTCACCTTGTATACCTCGGGTTTTCAGTACAACTCTGAGTTCTGTCATCTAAAAAATCTAATTACTCTGCAATAATGGGGTGTGTCAGTCAGTGGTGAAGAAGGGATGGAGTACAGAGAACTGGTAGACCACTTTGTGGCATGGTGTTAAAACAACTAAATGAATGAATGGGAGTGGTGGGGAGCTACAGATACTTAAGTGTTCACATGGACAACTGACTGGACATGCAGCACAGAGGTTGTATATAGGACATTGGGAGACCCTACTTCTTGAGGAAGCTTTCAATAAATCCAATAGGGTGGCTGGCTTTGTGCTTTGCACTCATCTCAAGTCTCAAGATTGTTTTGGAGAGAAGGAAGCTGCACAAACTGATCAAAATAAAAGAAAAAAAAACAACACACCCCTTACACAATCTACTGGAGTGTGTTTAGTCAGGGGCTTCTTCAGCAACGCAATAGCTTTATACAATGACTCACTCCTGTGTGAATAGAGTGAAAACTCCTTTTATTATTCTTTTAACACACATGGCACATCTGTAGAATATTGCATTCTTTTTTCACATTTTTCACATTTATTTAATTACTTTGTTTTACATTATTTGTGCTATATCTATTTTATTTATACTGCATGATGTAAATGAAAGACCATCCAGAGTTACTATGTAATTGGAAAGCTGACTTTTAGCTGCCTGTCATCCTAATACAAGTACTACTGCTATCAAAGATGGCTCTGCATAATTAGTACAGCATTCTCTGGCACTTTCTTTTTATTTTTTATTATCTATATGTTTAGATATTTAAGTAATTTTTTCCTACTAGAGAAGAATTACTCCGGGTAAAAACTTTCACCAGTTTTTACAAACCCTGAAAGTTTTGTACCCGCAGATTTTAGTTGGCAGACCAGTGACTCTGTATGGGATATGAAAGAGAGAGGAAAGTGCACTTATGTGCTAGTTCAGCTCAGACAGTGGGGATTCTGAACTGTGCTTCCATCAGTTCACCTGGCAAATCTCTGTTCATTACCCAACAAAATGTACAAGGACTTTACATAATCTGCTGCCCTTTGCTTCACGAAAACCTGGCTTTAATTTACACTGTGATGATTGCATAATGGATTTTTCAGGAAAAAAACGAAAGGCAGCAGAACTTGCTTTTATGTCAGTGAAGGTTGGTGCACAGATATCACAGTAATACGTAAACATTGCATCCCAAACTTAGAAGCCTTTTATCCAAAATTTGCATAATCATTGGGAACTTTAACAGAGCAAAATTAGACCCCAGACATTTCTACAGATCCCTGCAGTTTGCCTACTAAACCAACAGGTCAGTGGATAATGTAGTCAACATGGGTGTGCACTACATCCTAGAACACCAGGCTCCTGTTTGTGGACGTTGTAAAGAAAAACTTTCAAGTATTTGCAAACTTGTAAATGGTAAATCTATAATACAAAAAGCAGAAGCATAATACATAGATGTACCACGGATTCAGTGGAGTGGGTCTTAACACCCAGTAATGGAAGAACACACCACATGTACGTTTAAAAATACCACCTTTTACCTAAGCTTATCCTGTTGAGGGTTTGGTGTCAGTTTTGTGTGAACTATGTTACTGCAGTCAGTATGAAAATACCACCCAAGATCCAATTATGATGCCTCAATGGAAATTAAGTTCTGTCACTTTCATGTCTAGGCCAGTTTAAATAGTTTATAATATTTGCTAATCACTCATTATCAAAACCTCTAGTATATGGTCAATGAGCACTTTGATGCATCCTCCCTGCTGCTTTTCTCCCTCTACACAAATGACTTCACATCGAAGGACCCAGTGGTTAAACTCCTAAAGTGTGCATTACAGTCATTAGACTCATCCAAGATGGCGACGAGTCTGCAAATAGTTGGGAGGTTGAGCGACTGGTTCTGTCACACATGGAAGGCAGTTGAAGCACAATTGAACTAAACAAAACAAAAACACTATTCAGGCAGGCAAACAAACAGAGAAAAGATAGCTCAGTACATCAGTCCATGAGGAGAATAATCACAAAAAATAGGCTGAAAACGTTTTAAAAGCAATCCATTGACAGGGGCTTTAAACAAACCAGCAGCAAGACTGGCAAGATATTTCAAAAATTAAGTAAAAGAGAAGAGTTTATATACAAAACCAAAATGGGTGCCAATAGTGTGCAGGTGAGTGTAATAATAGGCTGGGCCAAAAGTCAACAGACTGGTGAATCAGAAAGCTGGAAGGTTGACTGAAGTAGACAGATATGTGACAGCTGTAACCACAGGAAGTGTTTACAGTCCAAAACCACTTTTGGTGTAGTTCAGTACTTCAGCCACAAGATTATAACAAAGAGTAAACACCATTAGAATAAAGAAAGTAGAGGTGCCGTGTGTTAGAGAGGACTACAAGTCCTACCTTGGGAAACCTTGGTGTTTTCATGACCAGAGTAAGTATCTGTGGTTTTGGTTTGTTATTTGTTGTTATTTTCAATTTTATGTTTGGTGCAAGAACTCCAATTCTCATACCCACTCGTCATTTGATACATATCATGGGTGAATATGACTGCTCTGCTTAATTGTGCAATCACTGGATGTAAATACACTTGTTGTGCCTACCAAGGTAGGTATTGGTGTTTTCCATCTGCACTTAGTCAAAGTGACCAGCTAGGATCCTCCTCCAGTTATTTGTCTACTAACTCAATATGATAAAGTGAGTTTGTTACACAGTAACCTCCCTCTGATGCACGGAAGGTGGGAGGTGGAGTACAGGAGGTCGGCCCCTATGTTGAGGACCAGGGTGATCGGGTCAATGCCAGTGGAAGTTTCCCATAAGATTAGGATCAAGAATATCACAGACTGTAATCCAGCAACCTCTCCTCAGGACCATATCCTTCCCAGTCTACAAGATCCTGAAGACGACCCCTCCGATGCAAGGAATCCAGGAGAGAATAAACAGCTGGCAAACCACTAAAGATCCAGTGGAGGCAGAGCATTACCGCATTGCCCAAGGGACCAGGAACTACAGGCCTAACGAAAGAAACATGGAAATAGGGTGAAATGATATATGAGCTGGGTAAGGCCAAAGCGGGGCTGAGCTTGCAAAAAGAAGGCGCAGGTCGAGATCCCTGGTAGACAGCCGCACCCTGTCTCCAGGACACAACTCAGGTGGCATGCGGCGATGTCGATCAGCTTGATTTTTGTAGCATCTGACAGCTCTCTGAAGGTGCGTATGTGCTGTCTCCCATACTCATTCAGCCTTTCGGAAACATTCACCTACTGTAGCTGCCTCCAGCGAAACAGTGGAGGTTGGTAACCAAGTACACACTGAAAAGGCGTGATGCCTTGGATGAATTCCACAGGGAGTTTTGGTTGTGGGTAAGAAGCGAGCCCATTTAGCCTACTCATGGCAGTGTGTGCAAAGAAACCTCCCAAGCTCTTGGTTGGTATGTTACACCTGCCCATTGACTTGAGAGTGTTAACCAGATGTTAGGCTCAGTGTCACAACCCAGTTTTCCCAGGAATGCACACCCCTGGTCTGTGATTACATCCTCAGTTAGAAGATGAGGTTAAACACCATTTCAGCAACCTGAAAAGCAGGGGGAATGGACTACTAATATGGTGGTGAGACAGCCTGAAGGAGGTAGGTCGGTAACAAAGTCATTTGAAAGGTGTGACCAGGGTCTCTGAAGTGTAGGTAGTGGACAAAGTTTACCAGATTGAGGTGTACGTGATGATGTGCTGGCACATGTAGTGCAGGACTGCACATAACGACGGACATCATATGCAAAGTTAGGCCGTCAGTATCGTTGGGAATGAAATGAGATGAAGGGTGTGCTCTGTACCTGGATGTGCAGATGCTAGGGCAGTGTGTACCCAGCCTAGCAGATGATCCCTGAAAGCTTTTGGGACGAAAGTTTTGTTGTCAGGGCAGGTGGCTGGTGTCAGATCATCCTCCTGAGCATTCCCAATGTCCTTGTCGATGTCCCATAAGACAGAAGCAAGGATACAGGACTCTGGGATCATAGTGCCAGGCTCAGAGGGAAACCATTCACCCTCAAACTGTCTGTAAAGGGCATCTGTTTATGTATTCTTGGAGCCTGGGTGATAGGAAAAAGAAAAATGAAAAAGTTAAAAGAAGAGGACCCACCTGGCTTGTCTGAAAGTTGTTTTGCAGTCTGGATATACTCCAGATTAGCACCCTCCAGCCAGTGCCTCCACTCCTTTAATGCCAGCTTCACTGCCAAGAGTTTTCTGTTGCCAACATCATAATTTTTTTCTGCAGGAGAAAGTTTACGAGAAAAATAAGCACAAGGATAGAGTTTAGAAAGGTTACCTTGGCATTGTAAAAGCAGAGCTCCAACTGCAACCACAGACGCATCAACTTCCACAGTGAATGTAAGATCAGGTTTAGGGTGCTTCAGTAGTTGTGCACAGGTAAAACTAGCCTTGAGGACTGAAAATGCTCTTGTGGCAACTTCTGTCCAAGTCAACTTCTGTGGACCGCTTTTAAGCAGTGAGGTGAAAGGAACAGCAGTCATGCTGAAATTCCTGATAAAATGGTGGTAAAAGTTGGCAAAACCAAGGAAACGTTGCAACTTTTTATCCGTTGTGGGTTCTGACCAATTGCTTACTGCAGCTAATTTTTTGTCCTCCATTTTGATACCCCCTGAGCTAATCTTATAACCAAGGAAGGAGATGGTTGTTTGGTGGAAAACACTTTTATGCTTTTACAAAGAGACTGTTATTCAGCAGTCATCTCAGTACATTTCTTACATTTCTTGCTGAATATGTTCATATAGTGTGATTGAATATATAAGAATATCATCAATATACACAGCTTCATCTGCCGAGCATGTCATGCAGAACATCATTGACAAAAGATTGAAAGACAGAATGTGCATTGGTCCATAAGGCGTTACCTGGTATTTATAGTGTCCAGGCCTCAGTAGTCATAATACAAGACTAAGAACCTCAGAGCGACTTATAAGGTTATTGGTATTACAGGTAGGCCAACGTAGCATTAGGAGTCTTGCCCAAGGACCCTTATTGGAGTAGCACAGACTGGCTGCCCAGACTGGGAATCAAACCTGGGTCTCTCACATGGGAGCCAATGATGTTACCACTGTACCACACCAACCACATGTACTCATCCATTGCCTTGGTTTCAGAAATTGAGAGGAGATAGATTCTGTTGCAGGGGCTGTTGTGCCAGCTAGTAGGTCCATGGCACAGTCTCCAGGCCAGAAGGGATACAGGTAACCTTTTTTGTAACGAAGACCTCTTTATGTGTTCCACTGATTTACCGTCTAGAGCATGCACAAATATAGAAGGTTCGAGGGGAATAGTTGTAGTGACAGGTCACTGAAATTACCAGCAGCACCAGAATCTAGAAGGGCTACAACTATGAAAGATTGTGGCAGTGATAATGATTTAGTGACAAGAAGGATAGCTTACCCCTGGCTTTTGAGTAGAATGTTCAGGACGCTCAGTTTTGGGGCTTTATTGATCAAGCCTCTAGTCCTAACTGTCTGCATCTCCTTTATTCACTTGCTAGAAGATGGATAGTGCTAGAGTGCCAAAGCTGAGAGCATAGTCAGCTGCTGGACAAATACTCTGACCCTGAGGTTTCTCACCACTTTCTTTTCCCTCAGGTGCACAGACTTAAACAAACATATAAACCTGTAAACAGGTTTTTCTGCCAAACTGCTAGTGCTCTAGTGCAAAGAAATGACTGTAGAAAGTTTAGCTGGATCAGAAACTGGAGCATTATTATGCTGTGAAAAGGACAATGAGCACTGAAGCAATAAGCCTCTGGACATAGAGGGATTCCCATCAGATTTCTCAGGAAGAGCCAGAAGAATTGCAGGAGCTCCATGGTTAGGCACATGGGGGAACTGAGGAAGCTATGTTGGGTTCTTCTTGATTTTAAACCCCACTAAACTAGGGAAGTAGACAGATGTGTGATAGGTGAGGAACCTGGAGCTAAGCACACTTAAGTGGACACTTACAACTGCCACCCCCACAATATTTAACAGCCCTGTGTCAACTGTGGACCTTCAGGTACCATTTCCCACAAGTGGGAGACCAATATCAACTCCATTCTCGATAAAAGGCCCAGCACAGGGAGTATTTTATGTGACAACTCAGGAATTATGGACTGACAAAGGACCTGGTGAAGCAGTTATACACTGCAGTTATCAAACCTGTCTTGTGCACTTACATCACAATCTGGTTTGGAGCAGCCAAAAAACAAGACAGGAACAGACTGCAGAACCTACCGAACCTGATCAAGTTCTGTGGGGATGGATGGTGGTCCAATCAAAGCTGATTACTCTGGGAGATTACTTATTACTGTTTGCAGTAGCTGATGTAACTGTACATTTGACACAGCTTTGTGTTAAAATCTACATATCATATTTTGGCTAATAGATTTTAATATTGTAAATGAGATGAGGTAATGATCTAAGATAACATTAAACTGTGAAAGCATGACTATATTTTCTGTACTTAATCGTGTATTAGATCAAGCATGTGGACACTATTATGAGTGGGTCTTTTACATTCAGATTAACCCCTACTGAATTTAGAATGGACACAACCTCTTTTCTCAGAGGGTATTATCACCAAAATAAATAATAAAGTCTCCAACAATGAATGCTTTGTCTACAGAAACAACCAGGTTTGAGATGAATTAAGTGTATGGCCCCTGGAGGTTGAACTAACTGAGTTATTTTTTGTGGTTATGTTTATGTACTATAAAAAACCTCAAATACAGTAAATTTATTCTGTGGTTTATTTATGGCATCTAGATTGTCTTGATACATAACCGTGACACCTTCTGCATTGCCTGTTACACAAAGCTGATGTAAGTCTATGTGGGAGGACTACTTTCACTTATTGCTACATACTTATTTGGTTTAATCCATGTTTTTGTTAAACACAGTAAATTAAACTCTTGATCAGTAGTAGTTTCACTGAGAGTAATATAAATTGGCTGTAGGTTAAGGCACAGAAAGGGTTGGGATTTGCTGCTCTGAACTGTTGCTTTGTAGGCATTATTACAGTTACAGACCACAATGAGCATATACTGCTTGATTTGGGATTTGTAATGTGATACTGTAAAGTAGTGTAATATACAGTGAGATTAATGGCACTGGCACTTAAATGGCACCTAATTGGTGATGTTACTTATAGTCTGGTCTACACCCCTGATAACTTTTGCTTTGTGTCTTTATTGATGAGGTGCATTCACGTTTGGCTTGATTAAACAAGTAGGTGTGTGGAGTTGCATTGATGAGTCTGATGCTGCCCATACAGAGATTACTGCGCCTCACCAGACTTTCTGTTTCAGAGACACCACTGGACCTGTAATCTGTGGATCCTGGGGGTTAAACTGTTGACAGTTGGTCCTGGGGACGAGCCATAATCTGTGGGTCACTGGACCTGGGCCATAATCTGTGGGTCACAGAGGTTGACCTATAATCTGTGGGTTGACCGATAATTTGTGGGTCTTGGTGATTGACCTATAATCTGTATGTCCTGTTGGTTGAGCCATAATTTGTGGGTCCTGGAGTTGACCCATAATCTGTGGGTCCTGGTGTCTTGGGGGTTGATCTGTGGCTCAGGTGAGTTTGTAGAAAAATATTCTGCATTCAGGCGACCATGTCCAAAGTGACGAACCAGCATTCTGACATAAATAGCTTCCTTAAAAAAACATCCTTTTTCAATACATGCACTAAATAAGAAACATTATCTTTTATTCTGTGATATGAATCCCATCACTGTACAGACTTGAGCTGGCAGTTTGTGGGTGGAATGGATGTGGATATTAAAAACTGTGACCTGTGCAGTATCACAGAATAGTGAATATTTTGTAACCACTTTATTGTGTAAATTCCAAGTTTAGCTATTCAACTTATGCTTAAGGTCATAATTATGTTTGGTCATTATTCAAGTTGTATCATATTTGTCTCACATTTCTTGGCATAACAAGTTTTTGCACGTATGTTTCTTAGAGGGTGATTTACGGCCTAAGCGTACACCATATGTGTGCAGCAGTCAGGGTCGTGCCATGCTGTTAAGCTCTGAAAGGTCACTCATGAAGGGGTAAGAAGATTTCGCACACACACACACACACACACACCAGTAATTTTTAGCTATCCTTGTGAAGATCTTTCAAAGACATAATGATTAATGTAGCTCATTAATGATATACCCAACCTTAACCTTAACCTTAACACTAATCTTAAGCTTTGTTTTGTAGAAAAAAACAACAACCACCACAAAAAAAAAAACCCAACATTTTCTTTATTTTCCAGACAAATGTTCCACCAAGGTCAAATTTCTGGTTCCCACAAAGATTTAAAAACGACGAGGACACACACATACCTGTTTATACCCTACTAACTGAGTTTGTCTGTTCTAAAATGTCATTGGTCTTTAGTCTGAGCTCTTGTATACCTGTCAGTCTTAGAGAAGGAGGTGTGGCCTGTGTACCTGGCAGTCTTGGTGAAGAAGGCGTGGCCTGTGTGTCTCTGTGATAAATTATCTATGTGCTACACTAAGGTAAACTTAGGTCAAAACACAAATACTCTTTCCATCTCTGTCTGTCCCCTGCTCATCTCTCTCTCTCTCTCTCTCTCTGTTTGAAGAAGATGGAGGTTAAAAGGCTTTTAAGAAGAGTGATGCTCCTTGCAGTGGCATCTCAGTCTTTCTCATCTCCTCTAAACAGCCACACAGCCACACTCTCTTATCTGCACTTACAGGAGAGATGCTGTAGCTGTCCAGCACTGCTTTCTAATAGTTGTTGGGTTTTTTTGTGTGTGTGTATATGTGTGTGTGTGTACATGTACATGTACGTGTTATGAAGATAAATATAAAGGTAAATTGGACATCATGAAGGCCAGGTATAGTATCGCCATCTGTTTGGGTTACACACAAGCACATACGCACACACACACACGGTCCAGTTCTCTCAGGTGAACACACATTACACTACATCCTTGCCCGTAAACTTAAAACCCTGACCAAATGTGTGACATACATATATGTAATAATACATACGCTTCTGTTTTTCTGTATTATTATTAATCTTGTGCTGGAGTGAATTAGAATTAATGGAGCCTGTAGATGAAGGAAATTGGTGAAGAGAGCCAAAAGAGCTCATGTGTGTCTTTGTGCCACCTGTACAGTGAAACCTTCCCAAAATGATCACAGATGGTTCTTAAAAAAAAAAAAAACACTTCCTGTCCACTTGTCTTCACTTCACTTCATCATCACTCTCTCTGTAAAACCACACACCAAGAAAAAGTGTTCACTAATTAAAGACTGACAGATTTCAGAAAGTGGAACCTGGAGCGCTTACTGAAGAACAGACTCTCTGTTTTAGGTTACTACACAGAACTTCAGGTTCCCTCAGATGGACAAGCAACGATTTACTGCATAAATTAATCAAATTTCATTCTCTGCATACTAACATTACGTTTAACGAATTACTGTACACTGCAGTGCCAAAAAAACTGGTACAGACAAACCTGTGCGAAATACAGGCTGGTGGTGGTGGCTATATAATGGGGCTGGACTTGTAGATGGTATTCCATGAGGCCACTGATGCATCTACAAATGCCACCTCACTGATGAGTTACACCAATATTCATATAACCATGATACTAATGCTTGTAGCAGATAACAGTTTATCACTGTCCCAACAGTGTAAATGACCCTTTGTTAAGACCTGCCCACCAAAAACACAAAAACGAATACGAATGTCAGGTGAACAAACCCTAAACCATTTTTTCTGGCACTTCAGTACATTTATCTTTTTAATAACAAGGTAAAATAATTTGAATGCAGATTTAAAAACTGCAAACATTTAAATCTGCAAAAAAGAAAATAACCTAAAGAAAAACAAAACCCCACACAATATTGTGTATGTCCTGACTGTGCTGCCATAAAGTCTGACATGTCAAGTCATTGACTATACAGGACCACTGAAGGTCTGCTCTGGTGTCTGGCACCTAAGACGTTAGCAGCAAATTCTTACATCAAGTCCATCAAGTTGTAAAGGTTGGCCTTCATGGTTCAGACTTGCTCGTGTAGCACATCCCATGGATACTCTAGAGCAGCGGTTCTCAACCTTTGCAAGATGGGCCCCCCAAAGCTGGTTCATTGCAGTTGGGGCCCCCTCCCCCTGGGGAATACTGCACGATTGCGGTATTTTGTTTTGAGTCCAGCGAACTTGGCAAGACGCGTGAATGCGTGTGCGGGCGCTTATATAATAGGCTAGCCTAGCAGTCACGTGACATCGCGTCACAGGCTCAAAATTCTGTATTGGTAAATTTGAAATGAAACTGTGTGTTTGATTTATTGTAATAACCTTGAGGTGAAGGATGTACAGACAAC
>JAOVVF010000001.1:4065039-4095926 GCA_028565595.1 Duopalatinus emarginatus
CTGTGTCCGAAATGCCATACTCCCATACTAGTTAGTATGCGACACGATGTAGTGCGTCCGAATACCTAGTACATAACTGAATCAGCGTGCGACGAGCCTCAACATGAACTACGGGTGA
Source organism: Duopalatinus emarginatus (assembly GCA_028565595.1). Classification (NCBI taxonomy): domain Eukaryota; kingdom Metazoa; phylum Chordata; class Actinopteri; order Siluriformes; family Pimelodidae; genus Duopalatinus; species Duopalatinus emarginatus. The sequence goes on from JAOVVF010000001.1 coordinate 4,065,158, forward strand.
ATTACAGGGACAAATTTGAATTTGCGTTAACGGCACTGTTTTTTTAATCGCGATGATTTAAAATCGCGTTAATGCATTATTATCGCGTTAACTTTAACAGCCCTAGAATAAATAAATCGTACATCTGACCATTATTACGCTGCAATCTTTCAGACACCGATTACTAAATTGCTTTGTAATGTCGAGGCTCGACACTTCGATTTTCTTGCTTTTTTCTCCTGTTATAACAATCTGAACAATATTTCCCATTCTGTTAGAATTACATCTCTGATGAATGACAACAGCACAATTTATCATGATGTCAACATGTAACCTTCCTTAAACACACCCCGGGTGTATTGTTACCAGTAGCTATTAGTATCTAAGTGAACTATTGGCCTACTGTGCTTGCACACAGAGGAATATGACCCCCGCATTTACCCCATCCGTGCATTCAAACACACACACACACACACATTCTAGTGCAGGGGGCAGCCCCAAACCACAGCACCCGGGGAGCAGTTAGGTGCCTTGCCCAAGAGCACTTCAGTCATGTCTTGCCCTATGCTGGAATCAAACCCAGGACCTTCCAGTCACAAGACCGGATTCTCTAACCACAAGGCCGCGGCTGCCTTGTGATGGTGATTGTTTGAAAAGACAGAGTGTGTAGTTTAAACATCAAGTGAGTGTAATAAACAAGTCTCTAAACTGTAATTAGAAAAGAGATGAACAAACAGATCCAATCTCTGATCTCCAGTCACTGTAATAATGCTACTCCACCTTTTCCATCCATGTGATATTCTGTTATAATGACTCTTGTGAGTCATATCTGTCCAACACAAACTAAAATCAAATATACTAGAATAAGTGTCTTTGTGTATAATGTGTAAAACGTGAGCGGTTAAAATTGTTTCTTTTCATGTGTCAGTGAGAGTAAATCAGGAATGCAGAAACAGTTTACTAGCTTGGTGTTTAACTCTTAACCCTGTCACTTCACACTCCTCCAGTGTGATTTAATTATTATGAATAATGTATACAGGAACTAAAAACGCTTATAAATAATAAACACACGCCTTGGGTTTTAGAGAAGCTCCTCGTGCGGTATAAAGAGGGAGGAATAAAGAGGTGTTCGTGTTTACTTTCACATACATCAGTGTCTCTCTGTGTGTGTGTGTGTGTGTGTGTGTGTGTGTGTGTGTGTGTGTGTGTGTATGAGTATGAGTATGAGTATGAGTGTGTGTGGTCTTAGAGTGTCTATGGCACCTGCTCTAATTATCATCTCATTGATATTCTCACCGGATGGCTTCTGATGGAAAATCCTAACAGTAAACACACACACACACACACACACACACACACACACACACACACACACTGACACTGACACTGCTGTGAGTACAGATGAGTTAAATAAGTTAAATCACAGGTATGAGTGTGGTTATTTCTCTGGAGTACCTCTGATTTGTATTTGTTTTTTTTCTCTCCTGTAAAAGCGTCAGTGTTCAGTGGAACGCAGCCCAGCAGCAGAAAGAAAATGGAGGAGAAAATTAAGTAAACAATGAAAAGTGGAAGGAGATAGAAATCCATTTTGGGAAAAGCGGCAGATAATCCACCGGGCAAGCGAGGATGAGGGGGGTGGAGAGGGAAGGGAGTTCACTTTCACTATCAACCTTAATCCGCTTTTCATTCAATATAGCTTACATCAGGAAATTACATCAGAGTGAGAGATGGAGAGAAAGAGACAGGGACAGACATGGAGGGGGGGGGGCTGAGAGAGGGACAGACACAAAGACAGAGAGATGGCAGCATAAGAACAGACAGACAGAGAAAGAGAGAGAGAGAGAGAGAGAGTAGTAGGAAACATGATTGATAAAATGATTTGCTGTCTTAAAGCATAAATAGAATTAAAAATGACATTTTTTATGAAGCTCGGTTTCTACTAAAACTAATAATAAAAACATGTGTAATTTATTTTTTGTAATGAGTCTTTAATGTAACACATTGAAGTGCCAGAAAAACTAGTACAGACAAGCTCATGCGAAATACACAGTCTAGTTGTGGTTCCATTATAATGTGGGGTTTATTTATGTGACATTCCAAGGGACCACTGGTACATCTTCATCACAGAAATCCTACACCTACAGAATTGGGGAGCGTTCTACAGGAAGTAGCTGTTTATTGGCCACAAGTGTGTAGCTTTGTATCTTAAGGTATCTTAACACTGTATGTCATATGTTTTAATTAGTATGTTTCAGTATAATTGGTCCAAAGAGAATTGATTTATTTTCTTTAATCATCAGTGGAGATCCTGTGTGCACTATGATCATTAGTATTCACTTTGTCTGCTCTGTGTAATGAGGTTCGAAAGTGTTTAGTGTTTGAGTTCCGGTCAGTCCGCTTGATTACTGTGTCGGTTCAGATAAAACACATCCAGGACCATCAACCGTGTGTATAGATCTGCACTTACATCATCCACCAATGTGGAGATTAGAAGATATTGTGATTGGAGTGACTTCATTATACATAGTATTCATAATCAGTATTGTGGTGTGGGTGTTTGCTTAGATCTCTCTCTCTTCACGTGTGTGTGTGTGTGTGTGTGTGTGTGTGTGTGTGTGTATGTGTATGTGTGTGTAGGTGGTCCAGGTGCCGGTGGAACACTGTGAGCAGTACAGCCGGTGTGAGGAGTGTTTAAGCTCAGGAGATCCACACTGTGGCTGGTGTGTCTTTCACAACAAGTGAGTCTGTCCACACACACTCACACACACACCAAATCTATCAGTTATTATGTATTTTCAGGTACAACAGTTTATATAAATAAAATAAAAAAATAATAAATAAATAATACAGCAAGATCAGAGCAGGGCAGAGTCAGGATGGGGCAGGGGGGAGTCAGGGAATGGTAGAGCCAGGACAGTATAAGTGGAACCAGGACAGGGAGGGGTGGGGTCAGGACATGACCAACAACAACAAAATAATCCACAAACTAGTACCTCAGCTTACAACATACAGGTACTGGTCATAAAATTTGAATATCATGAAAAAGTTGTTTTTTTTCAGTAATTCCATTTAAAAAGTGGAACTTGTATATTATACTTATTTATTACATGCAGACTGATATATTTCAAATGTTTTTTGTTTTTTTTTTAATTTGATGATTATAACTGACAACTAATGAAAACCCTAAATTGAGTATCTTTAAAAATTAGTATATTGTGAAAAGGTTCAATGTTGAAGACACCTGGTACCACATTCTAATCAGATAATTAACTCAAAACACCTACAAAGGCCTTTAAATGGTCTCTCAGTCTAGTTCTGTAGGCTACACAATCATGCTGACTTAACAGTTGTCCAAAAGATGACCACTGACACCTTGCACAAGCAGGGCAAGACACAAAAGGCTATTGCTAAAGAGGCTGACTGTTCACAGAGCTCTGTGTCCAAGCACATTGATGTGAGAGGACTGTGAAACAAAACCCATTCAGAAATGTGTGGGAGATTCACAAAGACTGGACTGCAGCTGGAGTCAGTGCTTCAAGAACCACCACACACAGACGAATACAAGACATGGGTTCAGCTGTCACATTCCTTGTGTCAAGCCACTCTTGAACAAGAGACAGCGTCAGAAGCGTCTCGCCTGGGCTAAAGACAAAACTGCTGCTGAGTGGTCCAAAGTTATGTTCTCTGATGAAGTCTGGAGGAAGAGAGGAGAGGCACAGAATCCACGTTGTTTGAGGTTGAAGTTTCCACAGTCAGTGATGGTTTGGGATGCCATGTCATCTGCTGGTGTTGGTCCACTGTGTTTTCTGAGGTCCAAGGTCAACGCAGCCATCTACCAGGAAGTTTTAGAGCACTTCATGCTTTCCTCTGCTGACCAACTTTATGGAGAAGCAGATTTTATTTTCCAACAGGACTTGGCACGTGCACACAGTGCCAAAGCTACCAGTACCTGGTTTAAGGACCATGGTGTCCCTGTTCTTAATTGGCAAACTCGCCTCACCTTAGAAAATCTATGGGGTATTGTGAAGAGGAAGATGCGATACGGCAGACCCAACAATGCAGAAGAGCTGAAGGCCACTATCAGAGCAACCTGGGCTCTCATAACCCCTGAGCAGTTCCACAGACTGATCGACTCAATGCCATGCCGCATTGCTGCAGTAATTTAGGCAAAAGGAGCCCCAACTAAGTATTGAGTGCTGTACATGCTCATACTTTTTATGTTTATTCTTTTCAGTTGGTCAGCATTTCAAAAAATCCTTGTTTGTATTGGTCTAAAGTAATATTCTAATTTTCTGAGGTACCAAATTTGGGGTTTTTATTAGTTTCACTTTTTGAATGGAATTTCTCAAATAAATCACATTTTTCGTGATATTCTAATTTTATGACCAGCACCTGTATACACAAGAAACTGATAAACAGGTGTGACTAATTAACTGCCATGGTAACGAAGAGACAGAACAGGAAACAGAGACCATATAAGGAAAGCAAAGGAGAACTGGGACAGCAGGAGTGTGGCGAGTCGACAGAGAACGAATCCTGATAGACGTGACTGCATCTGAACTATTTTTTTTTTCAAACCTTTTAGAAACACGTGATGTCCTACATCTCAGGAAAACCTGTTTACTCCTGACAGAACATCACCAGCAATTAGCTGCAGAGAAACACTTGCAGAGAAAAGCCTAATTAAACAAGACACACACACACACACTTTTGACACTGTTTCTTTTGAAACATTCTCCAAATGCTTCTCTGGCATTTACTTAGAGTCGTGATATTTCCTTGTCAGTTCCCTGACGTCTTTGCTCCTGGATCAGACTGGTGTCAGAGACATCAGCAGGTCGGAGACAAAACACTGGCTGATAAACAACACCACAAATCCTAGGATCAGGAAAATGAAATTGAAACAGCTGGGATCAGAAATACAGCTGGAGACCTGTGTGTGCACGTGTGTCTGTGTGTAATAAACACAGTTATGGATCGACTGGTCCAGTCTTCTGTTTCAAGTCCAGAAGATTTTGGATCTTATACTGGATGTGCAGGAGAATAATCTTATGTTCGTATTTCTGAAAATGTCGTTTTTACTTTTCTGGGGGGGGGGGGGACCTGTTTATATAAACAGCATAAAATAAAGTAAATTAATAAAATAATCACCATCCACACGAAATGCAGAAAGGATTTAAAAAAAAGCACTGTGAACAAAAAAAAAGAAAAAATAATGACCAATAACAAACAAAAGGATTCTTTTGAATTCTGATGATGAAATTATTGCTAAAGATTCAGTCTGAATACAAAACAAATCTTATCCAAAATTCACCTTCTTAGTTTCAGGTGCAGTAGAGATGATCTCCTGTCAGGATGGAATAATAATAATGTAACTCAAATAATAAATTACAGAGCGCTTACATCATCAGCACAACACACAATATACACACACCACGATTTCAGAAATATCCATGCATGCTCATTCGGATGGCTGAAGTCTGAACTGATCTCAACTCCATCATCTCCTCATTGTTGTAATGTTGGGGGTGCGTGTGTAAAAAAAAAAAAAAAAACTAAAGACAACACACTGAAGCAGTAAGTGAAGGTAGTAAGAACAGGGACGTTTTACTAAACATAAAAGGCAAACAGAAACAATACAAAACAAACTGAACACCAATAAAAACCAAACCAGAACAGGGAATAGTCCAAACCAAACATGAACAGAAACAAAAACAGAGCATGAGCACTGAGTATTCCACAAAACAGCCTCCGAGTCCAAAGCAGGATCATCCACAAAATGGGGGTGGGGGGGTTGTGTTTCGGGGATTCTAACAGCAGGCCAGTCTGTTGTGTCAAACCAGTGGGAAAGGCTGATGGGACAGTGGGCCATCCCACCTGCCCACTTGGCTTCTTGTGTATTTGGTGTGTTGGAACTACACCTTAGGAGGGGGCTTTGTCATGAATGGGGTTTCCGGCTGCGCAGTGAGGTAACATGAAGCTCCGACGCCTCTCTGGTCACGTATCTCCCAGTACACACCTGAGCATGGTGTCCGCTTTGACTTGTCTATTTAAGCCTGCCGCGGGTTCAGTCACGTCGCAGCTTGTTTTGTGCAGGCGTTTGGTTGAGAAACTCGCGGGGTCAGACTTAGAGGCGTACTCCTCGGGGTGATATACAAGTATGGGTTTAGTGCTGCCCTCCTCAGGGAATAAAACACCGTCCGAGTCCAAAACGGGGTAATCAGTGATAACAAGCCGTGACGTGACTGAACCCATTCCCAGGCTTAAACAGACAGTTCAATAAAAGCCGAAACCGGGTTCAGGTTTGCTCTGGGAAACATGTGACCGGAGAGGCAGCTGAGCCTCATGTGACCTCCTCACGCAGCCCGATACCCCATTCATGACAATTATGAACCCAGTAAAATATCACACACCCAGTGTTTCAGCTTTGATTATCCAGAGCCAAACAGCTGAAGGTTTATTAAACTCACAACCTGACAGCAGCCATTTTACAGCGGAATCTGTAACACAGATTCTGTTCAGGTAGACGTAGGGGACATTTCTCTCTCTAACACCCACTTCACTTCATCTATCTTATTTGTCTGTGTCTCTGTGTCTCACCTCATCTTGTATTTACACCTTGCATTGTTGTTTTTGCATTGATGTCCATACGGTTTTGTGTACTGATGATACAGATCAAAGTTAATCTGATCTATTTCACACATTCCCTTTTGTCTGTCTTACTCCTCTCTTTCTTTTATATGGCAGTGCTCAGTTCCTGAAACTCTACTGATATGATGTAATAATTACACTTTGGTCTGTGTGTGTGTGTGTGTGTGTGTGTGTGTGTGTATGTGTGGGCAAGCTTTGTCTAATGGTACAGGTCGAAACCATGGCAACCACTCAGCCAGCTGCATTACAAGTTGATAGCTTTGAGATTTCCAGTGTGTGAATGAGACTGAGCCGAGACAGTGGTGTGTGTGTGTGACACGTTGTCTCTCGTTTTTTTTAGGTGTGTAAGGCGGGACCGCTGCGAGCGCGCAGACGAACCTTTCCGATTCGCCGATGCGATCGGGCGGTGTGTAAAAGTCTCCGCCCACCCAGACAACATCGCCATGTCAGAGCATGCCGTCCCTGTGAGTCTACATCATCACTCACTATTCAATATTCCATCACACACAAACCTATTACACCTGTGTATGAATTAAAACGAAGAATTAAACATTCGTGTTTCTAAGACCTTATATGACATCATCACATTTCTATCAAATCAGGTAAATAATAATTTAAATAAAAACTGCATTTTCTACTACTACTATTATTATTATTATTATTATTGTCATAGCTGTTGCTGGAGGTCAGTAATGTTCCCAACCTCTCTGCTGGGGTCACCTGCTCCTTTGGGAGCCTAGCAGAGGTCGAAGGTCACGTCAGTGGGAACAGCATCATGTGTCTGTCTCCGACCACCCGGGACGTCCTGCTGATCCCCGCTGACCGAGGTGAGAGATAGAAGACGACATGATGAGGAGAGAAACAGAGTGGTTTAAATAAATGCCATATTGATGCTCTCTCTCTCTCTCTCTCTCTCTCTCTTTCTCTCTCTCTCAGATTGGTCAGGTGTTGAGTTAAAGGTCGTTTCTAAGGAGACGGGTCACATGGTGGTGAGCACAGAGGTGAAGTTCTACAACTGCAGCACACACACTATGTGAGTGTTTCTGCTCCATCGTCGTCCCTTTCTTCATGTTCCACACACTGTAATAAATGTGATGAATGAACGTGTGTTTACTATACAAAGCTTCCTGCCCCTGCTGTTATTCTGATTTTGAGCCATCACACTTTCATTACATTACTATGATTGTGTGTGTGTGTGTGTGTGTGTGTGTGTGTGTGCGTGTGTGTGTAGGTGTTTGTCATGTGTGAGCAGTGCATTTCAGTGTCACTGGTGTAAATACAGAAACACCTGCACACATGATCCGAACAGCTGCTCGTTCCTCGAGGGACACGTGAATGCATCAGAGGTACATACACACACACACACACACACACACACACACACACACACACACACACAGTAACATAACATAAGAAGAACTCTTATTAAAGGAGACATGTTTTCAGGATTTACCTGATCCTGATATTATTGACCTTTGACCTCTGTGTTGCAGTTGTGTCCTCAGTTGGTGCACTCAGGGGAGGTGGTGATTGCGGCAGGAGACGTGAAGCCCATCACACTGAAGGCCCGGAACCTTCCACAACCTCAGTCAGGTCAAAGAGGCTACGAGTGTGTGTTTAACATCCAGGGAGTGACACACAGAGTGACAGCGCTGCGCTTCAACAGCACCAGTGTACAGTGTCAAAACCGCTCGGTCAGAAAACACACACACACACACACAGGACAGAAAACTGTACGCAGTGTATCTGCCATTCACCGAAGGTTAAAAATGGTGATTTATTTACTCTCCTAATCTGTCTCTTTCCATCTCTCTTTCCATCTGTCTGTCTTTCTCTCTGCAGTATGTCTATGAGGGTATGAAGGTCAATGAGCTGGCAGTTGATCTGTCCATCGTGTGGAACAACAACTTCATCATTGACAACCCTGAGAGAATAAAAGGTAATGAAACTCTCTCACACTCACCCACAAACACTAACATGGCAGTTTAACGAGTGTGTGCTTGTGTCGGTATCCCACAGTGCACCTGTACAAGTGCGGCGCTCAGAGAGAGAGCTGTGGTGTGTGTCTAAAGGCCGAGCGGAAGTTCTCCTGTGGTTGGTGTGCGAGTGAGAGTCGCTGTACGCTGCGTAAACACTGCACCGCACCTGGAGCGTCGCAGAGCGCACACTGGCTCGGTCCAAACCAACACCACAAGTGTACACACCCCCGCATCACTGAGGTCAGTGCACCGATCTAATGACACCTAATTAACATTCTTTTACAGATTATTAGGTACAGAAGATATACAATCAACCTTGTTTAATTAATATTTCATTACTAACTCACTACAATCCTTTATAACTGTTATAATGAGTGATAATGGTGCAAAACTGCTGTGCAGGAGCAGACATACCAGAAAATATAGAAACTATGAAAATAGTGGAAGGATTTTTTTAGTTTACACTTTTAGAATTTATTTTAAGCTTTAATATTAAACATTTTTTTGTATTTATTTATCTTCCATCCTTTGTTATTGGATTAAAAGTGCCTTACTTTATTTATGATACTCTATAAATAGTACCCCTTAAATAGTTCCTTTTCCCTTGATTGCTTTACCACAGACTCAGCTCATGAGGGGGTTGGGCATTATCTAATGAACCGATAAAACAGACTGTTGGCAGAGTAACACTGGGAGACTTTAGAGTAGAAACACAGCTGATGTTATTCTGCAATAAGTAAACTCAGTGCAATTTTATTATTAAACATAAATAATCTGCCGAAGATTCAAAAGATCAAGATCTCTACACAATCAGGTGAATGAGGAGTGTTGTCTTCTAACCTGTTTTCTTTTAAATGAATGTAAAAAATGCTCTTCACTCTTTATTATGGGATTCATTTTAACTTTATTGTGGAATTAACTTTACAAATGTTACACAGTGCATTGTTTTATTTGTTGTTGTTTGTGTTAATGTGAATGAAATGCCAAAATGATTTTTTTTTTAAATATATATATTTTTAAGTCTTTGTACTTTATATTTCACAATATTTAATTTATAAGCCCTGTATTCTGTATTTAATTTATAAGCCCTGTATTCTAGAACCGCCCACTTAGCCCCGCCTCTAAAAAGTTTCATTACTGTAAACTTCAGTACGCCATGATTCGTAAATGTAGCACAGAAGTTGCAGGTGTGTAAAATGTTGTCAGACTGGGCAACAGAAAAGTGTCCAGAGATCATGAGTTGAATCTCAACACTGTTTCATCCAGACATGTACGAGAGCGAATGGTCTAATAATCTGGCTGTGCTGTCAATCACAGTAAATTCAGCCAATCAAAGGTGTATGTGGATGGTCTCGAAGAGCGCTATCCTCTGAGTTAAGACTATTGTCTGACTATGATTTCATTGCCGTATGTATTTTTATATGGTAATTTTATCTCAGTAAATTAAATATGTATGGCAGTGTGTAAAAACTTGACCATGTTATTGATAACCATAGAGCCATCACACACCAACCTGCTGTTATATAAGTTATAGTGTTTATGTAAATGAGTGTTTATCATTAGGATATGAGAGAGAAAAAATGCTGATCACAGACACTGTCACTTTGACAAACTGTAGCTATTACACTCCTCAGTGTGTTTACTGTTTGCAGGGTTGTTGTTTTATTATATTTTAATTACTCATGTTCCCATAAAAGATTTTTTCCTATTATTCTCCCATTACAGTCTCTCCCACAGTGCTGTTTCTGCAGATAATCTCCACGCTCTCCCGAATGCCTTACATAACCTGCACTCTTTAATAAAAGCCTGTGTGTGTGTGTGTGTGTGTGTGTGTGTGTGTGTGTGTTTCACACACCCTAAATTGTTTCCTCCAAACATCTTTTCCTCTGCACCTGTGCTGTAATTAATCTGAGCACACATTAGAGCGAGTGTTCATCATGAAGAGTGGCAGCTATGTAGAGCCATATGAAATGTGTAGGTGCTAATGTGTTTGAGTGGCTAATGCTAGCAGTCTGGAGGAGTCGAGAAAACAAGAGGGATGCTTTGTAGAGACTGAAGAGAGGATTGAGTGAGGGAATGTTGTATGCATTACCTTGCAATCTCAAACACAGGTTTAAATGTTTCAGTTTTAATTTAGAGTCATTATTATTGTAGTTATTTTTTAGGTTTGAGTTGTGTTTAGACTGCAGTCAGGTTGTACTGGGATTAGACTTTGGCTGGTCATGTTTGAGTTGTGGTTAAATTTGGTTGGTTGCTGCTGTCAAGTTTAGACCAAACTACAACAGTTATGGCATTGAGTAGACTCTCTTATCCAGAGCGATTTACAAAAGTGCATAGTAATTAACTAGGAATATCTGAAGCTAGTGTTGATGGACCAGAAATGAGTCCAGAAATATAAACCTTACAAAAAGTCCTAAAGCCTGAGAGTACTCCTAAATTATGCACAACCTGTGGAGAGAACAAGACAGTAAACACAATACTCATACAAGTACAATACTCAGTGCACATTTCCAAATGGGTGTCTTTAATTGAGTTGGAAGTCAACTCAATTGAGTTGAGTTTGTAATTAAGAAGAAGACAATAACAAATGGTAATGGTAAAAATAGAATAGTAAATAGTCAGAAATTATCATGCATGTGTGGCTCCAGCTGGAGTCACATGACCATATTGTGTATACACAAAGCCCATACGTAACGGAGCGCCCCTCCTAAGGCGTGGCTCCCAACATGCACAAAACCCAACAGGGCGGATGGGTGGTCAAAGACAACTTAGGAATGGCTCACCATCCATACCTTTTCTCGCTGACGTGGCATGGAGGACTGAGATGTAGCTACATTTTGTCATTTTGCGTGCTCAGCAGGTCCTGGTTCATGTGGACGTTGGATCAGGGAACTGCAATAGCCCACTCTTGGCCCAGGATCGTGTGGACGCAGGGTCAGGGAACTGGAACTGTCCACTCGCAGACCAGGTTCAAGTGAACACTTCTCAGATGCAGGAGCAGAATTAGGAGCAGACTTGTCCTCCTCAGGTTCTAGAGCAGGTTCCGGAACAGGTTCTGGAGCAAACTTGGTCTTGTCCTTATAAGGTTATGGAGCATGTTCTGGAAAAGGTTCTGGAGCAGACTTGGACTTGTTCTGGAGCAGGTTCTGGAGACATTGTACACGTTTTAAGTAATGAATGTCCTTACATCTATCAATAGTTTTTTACAGGAAATAAAGAAATCATGAAGCAGAACAGAAATAAAATCGCCTTTAATTTATATTGTTCACAACCCTGCAATCACTGGAACCTGGCCTTGAGGATCCCTATGGTTGTAGCATGAATATGGTCCAGGGTCAGACCAGGCCTATATCCTGATCAAATACAAAGTTTAATGATTGACTGATTTAATGTTTGATTAGTTTAATGATTGGTTTAACAATTGATTGGTTTAATGACTGACTTGCTTAATGATTGATTGGTTTAATGACTGACTTGTTTAATGACTGACTTGTTTAATGCCTGATTGGTTTAATGATTGATTGGTTTAACATTTGATTGTTTTAACAACTGATTGGTTTCTAGGAACCTACTTTTCTGATCTGAGATTCTCTTTCTACTTTTCAAAAATGTTTTGTTCTCTCTGTCTTTCTGTAGGTGTCTCCTTTGTCTGGTCCTCCGCATGGTGGGACCTTGGTGACGATCCGGGGCGTGAACCTGGGCATGTCTTTGTCTGTGCTGCAGGGAAGAGTGGAGGTGGCTGGGGTTCCGTGTCATGCCCGTTCTGAGGGATACATCACTGCAGAACAGTGAGAGAATCTCTCTCTCTCTCTCTCTCCCTCTCTCTCTCTTTGTCTCTCTCTGTCTCTGTCTCTCTCTGTTACACACACATAATGTTTTATGCGCATGTTGAGAGAGAGTGAGATGGCGCATGAGACAGGGAGTGAGACAGAGAGTGAGTGAGACGGCGCATGAGACAGGGAGTGAGCCAGTGAGTGAGACAGAGAGTGAGTGAGACAGAAAGTGAGTGAGACAAAGTGTACAGCAGAGAGTGAGTCAGAGCATGAAAAAGTAAGTGAGACAGAGAGTAAGTGTGACGGAATGTAAGACTGGGAGCGAGACAGGAAGTGAGACAGAGAATGAGACAGAGTGGGTGAGTGAATGAGTGAGTGAGACGGAGTGTGAGACAGGGGTTGAGACAGTGTAAGACAGGAAGTGAGACAGAGAGTGACTGAGACAGAGTGAGTGAGTTAGACGGTGTAAAACTGAGTGAGACAGAGTGAGTGAGTGAGACAGAAAGTGAGGCAGAGTGAGTGAGTGAGACAGAGAGCGAATGAGAGCGTGTAAGACAGAGAGTGAGACAGAGAGTGAGTGAGTGAGACAGAGTGTAAGACAGGAAGTAAGACAGAGAGTAAGTGAGTGAGTGAGACAGAGTGTAAGACAGGGGGTGTGACATGGAGACAGGGAATGATACAGTGTAAGACAGGGAGTGAGACAGAGAGTTAGTGGGACAGAATGTAAGACAGGAAGTGAGACAGAGAGTGAGTGAGTGAGACAGAGTATGACAGAGAGTGAGTGAGACAGAGTGTACGACAGGGAGTGAGGCATGGAGACAGGGAATAAGGCAGTGTAAGACGGAGTGAGACAGAGTGAGTGAGTGAGACGGGGTGAGACAGAGAGTGAGTCAGAGCATGTAAGACAGAGAATGAGACAGAGAGTGTGTAAGCGAGACAAAGTGTAAGACAGGGAGTGAGACAGAGAGTGAGTGAGTGAGTGAGTGAGTGAGTGAGACAGATTGTAAGACAGGAAGTAAGACAGAGAGTAAGTGAGTGAGTGAGACAGAGTGTAAGACAGGGGGTGTGACATGGAGACAGGGAATGATACAGTGTAAGACAGGGAGTGAGACAGAGAGTTAGTGGGACAGAATGTAAGACAGGAATTGAGACAGAAAGTGAGTGAGTGAGACAGAGTATGACAGAGAGTGAGTGAGTGAGACAGAGTGTACAACAGGGAGTGAGGCATGGAGACAGGGAATAAGACAGTGTAAGACAGAGTGAGACAGAGTAAGTGAGTGAGACGGGGTGAGACAGAGAGTGAGTGAGAGCATGTAAGACAGAGAGTGAGTAAGCGAGACAAAGTGTAAGACAGGGAGTGAGACAGAGTGAGACATGGAGACAGGAAATGAGACAGTGTAAGATAGAGAGTGAGACAGAGAGTGAGTGAGTGGGCTGTTAAATCTGTGTAATTGGAATTCTCTACATGCTGCTGTGATCGACATGGGAGTCATTTGTCACCTCTGTGTGTCTCTATGCGTGTCTTTTGGTTATTTTGTATGTGTGTATATGTGTGTGTGTGTGTGTGTGTAACATTCTAACACACCAAGTAAAACTGCTTCCACTGAGTCCTGCTGTGGCCCAATCGAATAACAGCACGTGCACAAACACACACACACACACACACACACACACAGAGTACTAAGTGTGACACACTTAGTGTTCAGCATGGAAGTGTGTAATCAGTGTGTGGAGAGAAACACAAGCACCTCAATCAAATCAATTCACTGATCAAATGATTCACTGATTAAACACACACACACACAGACAGACTGATTCCTGATGTAACCCGTTTCAGATGAAGGTGTGAAAGTGTGAGGAGAATTTAAATGTACCCTGAGAGCTGATGATGTCCTGATGGCTCAGCCTCAGTCAGAGAGATGCCTCCTTCATCTTTCTGTACAAATATTAATAACTTTATACAAAACTGATCTCTTTTTAAACATCTCTTTTTAAACATCTCTTTTTAATGCCTCTATGTGAAAGTTGACGTGGTGCGTTTTTTTCAGAGTTGGCTGTAATTTGAGTGTGTGAGTGTGAGATGTTAATAGGAGTAAAGGACGTGATGTGAATCAGAATATGAATGTGATTATTATTCTCATTAGTGATGTGTGTTTTTAATAAAACAGTTTTAATTCGGTGCTCATTAAGGCCTGCTTTACACTCTCCATTAACACATATTCGGATGTAAATATCTGGCTCACGACAGATCCGGTGTTGGCCTGCTGTCTGCGTGGTGGTTTGAGCTGGGTTTTCCTGTGCAATATGCTAATTAGCTCATTAACAAGGTGGTCTGAGGAAGAGTGTGAGTAGAGTAGGACTCTCAGTGCTAAGCCTGATCTACATGGGAAGATCAGTGTAGTAGGTGTTTATGACCTTTAACTGACCACTGTGGTACCATTAACAGTCCGGTTGTACCATGGGCAAGTGTGGGGTTTATTTTCTCGTCCGGTGTGGGGTGAAGGAATTCAGCCCGAGCTTGTCCTCCTTCGTCCTCCTGTCTGTCTGTCTGTCTTTCAGGAGACATATAAATCATTCTGAAGTTGTCTTTGCAGCAGTTATAGTGGGTCTGTTTCCTCTTGGAGCTCTTCGCTATTGGAAAATCATTTGATGATAATGATGTGTATCCTGTGGGCGGGGCTTGTCTCCCTAACGATTTCCTGATTCTTTCACTCATTCATCAACCCAAGACTAACACAGTTTGCTTTTTCTAAGTAAATAAGAAACGATTATGACTGATATAATTATGACTCTACTGAATATTACAGACGCTAATTAAAGTTAGCTCCTAGCAGCAGGTAGCCTTTAGATGTGTAATGTACAGATTTGACCAAGTAACTGCCAGATGTTAGCATCAGTTCTCACCGCTGTTTATTGTCACATCACATCACAGAGTTAATGCAAAGTGGAAATGCTGTGCATGTAGAGTCTGCGTCTATGTTGGTGGGTGTGTGTGTGTGTGTGTGTGTGTGTGTTTAAATTGCTTTGAGCCATGATAATTTCTAAATCGATAGTGCAATCAGTGAGAAAGTTATACACTTTAATGCAGTTGATCAGGCACACTGTGTGTGTGTGTGTGTGTGTGTGTGTGTGTGTGTGTGTGTGTGTGCGCGTCTCATTCCCTGTTATTGACCCACGGGTCTCCTGATCACTAAGATCTTCTTCGCTGTTGCCATGGAGATTGAGATGATGTGTAAGGGAGGTAGCGTTTCTTTGTGTGTGTGTGTGTGTGTGTGTGTGTGTTTGTGTGTGTGTGAGTGAGTAATGGAGGTAATAAGAGAAAGCCATGGGGAAGTTGAGAGAAATGGCTGTGTTTATGAGCATGGAAGTGTGCACATGCTGGATGATGTGTGTGTGTGTTTGTGTGTGTGTGTGTTTAGCCGGTTCATAAGTGTGTGTGTGTGTATGTGTATGTTGCAGGCTGGTGTGCGAGATGGATTCTGCACCGCTGGGCACTTCTCCCGGTCCGGTGCAGCTGTGTGTGGCAGAGTGCAGGCCAGAACTGAGCACTCACTCCTCTCAGTTCTACACGTTTGTGGTACGTCTCTCTCTCTCTCTCTCTCTCTCTCTCTCACACACACACACACACACTTTGTATAATTTATTGCCTATATAATTGGCTCATTACACACACTCTATGAGCTGTTTATACACACAACAGTGTATAGTGATGTTTACATACATGTTTACATTAAAATGTGTATTTTGTCAGAGCCCTGCTGTGTTGGCTCTGACCCCGAGCCGAGGGCCCGTTTCTGGAGGAACCAAGGTGACCATACTGGGTCAGGACCTTAGTGCAGGCAGCAGTGTGAACGTTCGCTTTGGAAACAACACCTGTGAGTTTTACAGGTGAGTGTGAACAGGTGTATTGCAGTGAATACCTGAGTCTGTAAGGATTTTATCATCGTCATCATGTTCCTGAAATTCAGAGGCTTCTTTTGATGTTAGTGTGACCGGCCAGAGTCCAGAAAATCTCTAAACTTCTTCATTAATTTATTTAAACAACACAGTGGTAATGAACTGCTGTCATTTGACATTTATGGCATTTGGCAGATGGTCTTATCCAGAGCGACTTACAAGGTTATTGGTATTACAGGTAGGCCAGTGTAGTGTTAGGAGTCTTGCCCAAGGACCCTTATTGGTGTAGCACAGACTGGCTGCCCAGACCGGGAATCGAACCCAGGTCTCTCTCACATGGGAACCCAATGATGTTACCACTGTACCACACAAACCGCAACTGCTGTCTAATCAGACTGCTGACATTGCTGTTGGTTTTCCTACAGGATGCTGTTTCTGAGCCACATTTGTGAAAACAAAAACAGCACAAAGTGTAACCACAACAACACGCCTACCTGTTCTAGATACTAGTACACATCATTTAATGTTGAGTGTCTGAGAGCTGAACCGTCCAACACAGATTCCCTGTTCCCTTGATTTCCCTATTCAAACAAACCTGATAAACCTGGCAGGAAACAGATAACTGTAATCAGGTGTGTCAGTGGCTAAAACACCAAACTGAGCTGGACACTGGCCATGATGCTGAACTGATACTGATCTCTATCTCCCAGTTCAAACGATTTTAACTTTGTGAACTTTGTGATGCTTTTGTGAGACACTGGTTTTATTCCAAGAACCTAATTTTCTCCCTAACTTTCCACCCACCTACAGCTCTCCTGTGAAACCAACCAACCTCAGCTGTTGTAAACTGTTGTTCATGTTGCATCACAGGGCAGTGTGACACAGTAGGAGGAAAACGCTGTCTGCCTTATATTCCTCTCTTGCATACGTGAACTCATGACTAGCTGGTGCTAGAGAGAGAGAGAGAGAGAGAGAGAGAGAGAGAGACAGAGAGAGAGAGAGTGAGAGAGACACTTATTCTGTGCCACTCGGGAGCTCTCTGTACTGTTCTGATAAGTTGAACTGAAGTCTGGAAGCTTTTCTCTAACTAATAAAAATGTAAATGTTAACTACATTCTTGTGGCTGAGGAGAAAAACACCAAGTGTAAAAGAAGAACCGACTAAAGAAACTAATCTCAGAAATTGTTCCTTGGACTTAAAACATTTGAGTGCTTGAAGCTTGAAGCCATCAAAAACGTGCAGTTATTCTGTGCTTTTTTATTTTTATGAAGGAAATTTATCATGCTCACGTCTGTGTGTGTGTGTGTGTGTGTGTGTGTGTGTGCGTGTGTGTTTGCAGTCGGAGCACCACAGAGATTGTGTGCGTGTTGGCACCGTCTCTCTATGGTGAGGGTTCGGTGTTGGTTCTGGTTGGAGTGGATCGGGCCGAACTCAACACCAAACTGAGTTTTGAGTACATTGAGGATCCAATGATACAGAGTGTAGAACCTGAATGGAGCATCGCCAGGTACACACACACACACACACACACACATTTTTACTTCATTTGTTTTCAATATACAATATGTAACATCAATATGTATTTGTAGAAAAACATCCACCATGGCACAAAGAAAACCTATTCTTCCAGTAAGCTTCCAATAATTGCTGAGCAATATTTCACCACCTGTTTTACTAAATCCACCAAGTCCACATACTGCATGTCTGTGCACATGTCCAAGACTTCCAAACATCAGCACTAACAGCTGGCATTTAAATGCTAGATTTTCAATAATACTAACTAGTACTATAAACCGATTTTTGACTGCATGACTCCTCTTAATACAAATCAAATACACGTGGTATTTTATGTAGCACAACCTTCTTATGACTCATTATGAAATACAAACAAGGTTGTATCAGTGTATTTGGCAAATCGTAAAGAGACCTCAGATGTTACATTAACCCATTCGGGTCTGACTGTGGAGTACTTAAAGATCAGTTTGTTCTTTGAGCATGGAAGCTGAGCTGCTATCAGGTCCACCAGTCTGTCATGTCGGGTGGTGTACAGAGAACTACAACCATTTCATGCAACGGACAAAAAAGTGAATGAATGGTTGGATATCAAAGTGAAAGGTTACATTTAGTTGGGAGATTCTGTGAACGTGCTTTCATACAAAATATAAGAACCTCCTCATTCATTATGGCGTTTCTAAGAATTGTATGTGATACTGAATGATCAGCACATGACACTTTGGTTCAGTTTTCCTGAAGCTTCAAACTAGACCAATGCAGCTGCTTTGTTCTTTCAACCTTCAGCAACATTTTGCTTGATGTTTTACACTGCAGATGAACAGCTGTTTCATTAATGTTAACACAAGCCTCAACAGCAGGCTCATCATCAGCACCAACCTGTAGAGGCTCAAACTGGACATTTTCTCTATTTTATCACCAGGTACAACAGTTGTGACATAACGTGAGCGTGCTGCTACAAGGGAGCCGCCATCTTGACAGACTGCAATTATATTATTTCTGATATTTTTAAATGATGACTTCAAATACTCCCCTTTAGAAAAACACACAGGCCTATTGTAGGTGAACTGGATATGCTAAATTGCCCGTAGGTCTGAGTGTGTGTGGTACATCATGATGGATTTATCACTCTTTCTGGGGGGTATTCTTGCCTTGCGCCCCATAATTTTAGGGGCTCTGGACAAACCACAACCCTGATGGACGAAGTGGATAAGAGAATGACTGACTGACTGAAGATTAAATAGTAAATACCTTGACTGTGGTAAACATTTCTTTATAGTGAAGACTGTGTGAATGACTCGAGGGCCTGGTTTGTGTTGGATTTAAGACTGTGCGCAGTGTCTTGACAGTGTGATTAATAAATCATTTCTGCTTAAATGCTATGTGTGTGTGTGTGTGTGTGTGTGTGTGAGAGAGAGTGAGTGAAGGAGAAGCTCGAGGGCACACACCTGGAAGTCTTGAGTATGTTTATGCTTCCAAAAAAATGTCAAATAAGAGGAAATAAACAAAACAAAAGCCTCACTGTCTGTAAACAGACAAAATAGATAGAGACAAAGAGAGAGAGAGACAAATAGACAGAGAGAGAAAGAGAGACAAGGAGAGAACAAGAGACACAGAGAGAGACAGAGAGAAAAAGAGACAAAGAGAGATGGACACAGAGAGAGACAAAGAGAAACAAGAGACATACACAGAGAGAGATAGACAGAGAGAGAGAGAGAGAGAGAGAGACACACACACACACAGAGGGAGACACACAGAGAAAGAGAGAGAGAGAGAGAGAGAGATGTAGGGATCAAAGCGGATGTTGTGGTGCCACTTCAGTTCAGGTGGCTTTTGAAGTATGAGAGGTTTGATCTATTTTAGCTCACAGATGCCACTGTCTCCCACTCTGTCTCCCTTTCTCTCTCCCTCTCTTACTCTTTTACATTCTCTCTCTCTCTTACTCTCTCTCCCTCTCTCTTTGTCTGAGGTTGATTCTGTTCAGACAGCTGGCTGCATCCTAAACCCACTTTAATAATCAGAAATCACAGCAGTGTTCCCTCTGTGGTGATTCTCTAGCAAAGACATGCCCTCTATCCTTCATCCTCCTCCTCCCCCTCGATTTCACCTGTGTTTAAATCCATCTCCAGATATTAAAGTCATTGAATATTTCCATCCACCTTCCATCACTACACTTGCAGTAGGGGATGAACTGCAGTGACTTCTGCGCTTTGATTGGCTCGTTGACTGAAGCATTTGTCTGTGCATGAGTGGGGAAAATATTACATCTCTTACACTCTCTTTTACGCTTCTCAATTTCCGCTTTGGTCGCTATGGTAACACGAATGTCTCAAATGTCTGATTGATGGACTGCGGTGTGAAAAGACCAGGCTGGCTTTGCTTTTTTTCCTGTTTGGTTTACAGGTCTGTGTACATTTTGGATTTAAAACTGAGTTCTCGTTTCATTTACAAATGGAAGAGAAACTCACAACCTCCTCTTTGGTTTTATTCGTTTAGTTTGGAAAGTATGACGGAAAAGTTCAAAGACGTTGTTTACTGTATTTTGGAGCCTTCCTTAAAAAACTGTATAAATTAATGATCCAGGTAACGATGTTACAGTCAAACCTGTTACTGATTCTGTTCAAACATTATGTCCACTACCACCTACTAGTACTAGTAGTACTAATAATAATAACAGATGCTTTTTTCGTTGTTGTTATTTGTGTGTTTTTTTCCGGCAGTGGACACACAACCCTGACAGTGACCGGCACTAATCTAGATGTGGTGCAGGAGCCTCGGGTTCGAGTGCAATATGGCGGACGTGAGTCAGTTAACGTGAGTGCTAACATTTTAATGACACTGTTACAGAATATATACAGATTAATCACCTGTGTGTCTAATGGAGATGTAAAAGCAGGAAGAAACATATCTCACCTCTCATGTCAAATCAAGAAGAGCAATAATTCCCAGAGTATCATCTAGTAAAACTCTCTGAATAACCGTGCCCTCTATCTCCTGCTTTTCAGGTGTGTAAAGTTTTAAACTCCACCTCGATCAGCTGCTCTGCTCCACCTCTGATAGCTGATTTCACCCCTGGGCAGGACTCGGTGAAGCAGGCCGACGAGTTTGGCTTCATCTTCAATAATGTCCACAGTCTGCTTATTTACAACAGCACCAGTTTTGTTTATTACCCCAATCCGTCGTTTGAACCGCTGAGTGTGTCCGGAGTGCTGGAGCAGAAACCTGGATCGCCTATCATCCTCAAAGTAAGAGCAGATCACATCACACTATTTAAATAACTTTTTATTACCATGGCATGAGGGACATAGTGTCTATGTTGAATTCACCAGTGATTGCTTACATGTAGTAAAAAATTTATATCATTAATCTGACTCTAAACTGTGTGACTGTGTGTGTGTGTAGGGCAGGAATCTGGTTCCACCAGCATCTGGAGGTTCCAAACTGAATTACACTGTCCTGGTGGGAGATGTTCCCTGCCTCATCACCGTCTCTGAGACGCAGCTGCTGTGTGAGCCACCTCCTCTCACCGGCCAGCACAGAGTCACGGTACCTCACTACCTTACTACATCACTGCTCCGCTGCCTCACAGTCTCACCGTCTGTTTATTTAACTGCATCACTACCTCAGTTTCAACTGGACAGTTGAAGATGAAAAAGTCTTCACCTGTCCAGTTTGCGTGAGGCTGGGCCCATGATGACCTCAGATTCCTGTCCCTGGCTGAGAGGAGTGAAACCTGATGTGATTTTCTGCTGTTGTAGCTAATCTACCTCAAGGTTTGATGTGTTCTGAGACCATTCATCTTGGATCTCTGAAATCCCAGGAGATTTTTAAAATACTCAAACCAGCCCATCTGGTACCAAACAACCATTTCAGAGTTAAAGTAAAAGAGATGAGACCTTCCCCCCCCATTCCGATGTCTGATGTCTTGACCTGTATGATTTTATATATCAGGCTGCTGCCACATGATTGGCTTATTGGGCAACAATATAAATAAGCAGGTATTTGGGCGTTCCTATTAAAATGGATGGTGATCTATACCTGTGTGTCTTTACTGTTTGTGCTTCAGCTCCTCAGGCGTTTCTGCTTTACTGCATCACACTGCTCACCCCTGTGCCGTTGACTCTCCTGCTAATAATAGGAGATGATGAAAGCTAGCTGAAATAGGAACAGGCTGCATACACATACACACTTACACACGTGCGCGCACACACGCACACACACACACACACACACACACACACACACACACATATATATATACATATATACACACACCCACCATCCATGAAACTTCTTTCGTGTCAAGTCTTGAAGAATCATATTCTTTCTAGCAAGTACTCTGTGTACATCTAGTTATGTGCATATGTGTGTTTGTGTGTGTGTAGATTCAGGTGGGTGGTCTTCACCTGTCTCCTGGTTCAGTCCACATCCAATCAGACAGTCTCCTGACGTTACCTGCCATCTTCAGCATTGCAGCGGGAGGAGGCCTGCTCTTCATCATCGTCATCCTCGTCCTTATCGCTTACAGACGCAAATCACACGAGAACGACCTCACGCTCAAACGGCTGCACATGCAAATGGACAACTTGGAGTCCAGAGTGGCTCTGGAATGCAAAGAGGGTGAGACTTTTCTCTCTCTCACACACACACACACACACACACACACACACATGCAAACACTAGGCTATGGACAGTATCATAGCTTCGTGTATTTACTGACGTTCCAGTGTTAAAAATGATATTAATACTGATTCATAAAATCATAAAGTCATGCCATTTATATCATACAGTAATCTGATGATAATAGTGGACCTTAAAACTACAGAGATACTAACAATTTCCATATGATGTATGCAGAATATATGTATAAAATCATAGACTTATATACACTGAAGTGCCAAAAAACTAGGTACAGACAAGCCTATGCAGGTGGTGTCTGTATAATGTTATGGGGTTTGTTTAGTTGCCATTCCATGGGACCGCAGATACATGTACAGTGTGTCTCCTCTCTGATGAGTTACTCCAGTTCATGACCTGCGTTTATTCTGATGGGTTTGACCTCCTCCAACAGGACAATGTGCCAACACACATGTTTGGAGATGCCAAATTACAGTTAGAGAAACACTCATCTGAGTTTGTGGTTTTACCATTCACAAGTCACTACACACTTAGGGTGCCATGCAACACGCTGTAAAACACGGAAATCCTACACCTCAGAATTACAACAGAATTGTGGAGCGTTCTGCAGGAAGTCTGGCGTTTATTACCTACAGTCCATGCCCTGTGGGGGACCTGTATTAACACTGTTAGACTGTTTTTCTGGCATTTCACTGTACATCTAAAATATAGAATCACAGAAGAACAGAAACAAAAAAATATAGAATCAAATATTTATATGTTCATAAAAGAATCAAAGAATTTTGAAAAGAATCATTAGTGATTTGGTTGTAGACACGAGCCGAAGGTGAGTACCATAGATCATCACAGCCCTATTTGGTTAATGGCATTATTTGTATACATTAATCTGCACATTTTTGTTCATTGTGCAGTTAGAATAAAGGCTGCTCTGTAGGATGTGCATTGGCATCAAACTGCCCAGATGACTTCAGAGTGACCAAACGGGTTTTCTGAAAATCCTCCAAATATAAATACAAAACAACTAGCGGTTTGTGTGCATAGACCTCGCCGTTACTGTCAACGTGTCACTCATTACTTGGCAACATGTTAGCGGAGTAATACAAGTATGTTATTACAGCTGGGCTGTTATTACAAATATCAGCACGGATAAAACACTTCTCAACCAATCAGATTGTAAGGTCAAAACTAACTGTAACTAAACAAATTATTCATAAAATAGGTTCACAGAATCATATGATCACAGGACAGAATAATCAATAACCACAGTATGCAATTATAAATATAAAGTAATAATGAAATAAAATACTCTTATTGTTGTGGAACAGAATCAAAGAATCATTTGGCCAAAAACAATTCAGAATCAAGTGATATTTGAACTCGGTGTACTCAGTGAAAATAAATCTTCAGGTGTACAGTGAAGTATGACTGAAAGTTCCTGCTGCATCACTCTCCTATGTGCTCACTTCCCCTAGTGTGTGTTCACTAGTGTGTGTGGGTTTTACTGCACAGGCCGCTTTAATGCGGAGGTCAGATTTCTCTGTGTGCAAACACAGTAGGCCAACAGTTTATGATTTGTATGTTTGTGTGTGTGCGCATGTGTGTGTGTTTGTTTAGCATTTGCGGAGCTACAGACAGACATAAACGAGTTGACGAGTGATCTGGACCGGGCTGGAATCCCACATCTGGATTATCGAACCTATGTCATGAGGATCATGTTTCCAGGGATGGATGATCATCCGGTGCTCCGAGAACTGGAGGTGAGAGAGAGAGAGATGAACTATGGAGTTATTGTGTAAAGTTGCTAACATGTTTGTCCCCAGTTACTCAGGTGTATGTATGTGTGTGTTTGAGGTGGCGGGCTGTGGACAGCAGCGTGTAGAGAAGGCTCTGAAGCAGTTGGGCCAGCTGGTGAACAATAAGACGTTTGTGCTGTCATTTATCCGCACGCTGGAGCTGCAGCGCTCGTTCTCGATGCGTGATCGTGGCTACGTGGCGTCGCTCATCATGACCGCACTGCACAACAGACTGGAGTTCATCACTGATGTCCTCAAACAGCTGCTCTCTGAGCTCATCGCCAAGAGCATGGAGAGCAAGAACCACCCTAAACTACTGCTGCGCCGGTAAAACACACACACACACACACACAAACACACACACACACACACACACACACACACACACACAGTCTTACAACCTTATGGTCTCTAAAGCTGGAACTAAACCACTGAGCAACCCTGGCCTAATGGACATGAGAGACAGAGAGAGATTTTAAAACTTTTATTTCCTGCTCTCCACTTTTTCCTCTTTTTTAAACAAATGCTGTTCAATAATTAATAAAAGGCCAACTCTCTATAATATCCTATTGTGTGTGTGTGTGTGTGTGTGTGTGTGTGTGTGTGTGTGTGTGTGTGTATAGGACAGAGTCGGTAGCAGAGAAGATGCTGACAAATTGGTTTGCCTTCCTGCTTCACAAGTTCCTGAAGGTAAGCTGTGTGTGTGTGCGTGTGTGTGTGTGTGTGTGTGTGTGTGCGTGCTCACTGTTATCAGAGACCCTCAGCTGTGTGTGTGTGCCAACAACACAGCCAGACTACTGCAGCCAGTGCCACCTTAATACTATTTAATTGACGTGATAATAGAGGACTACTATGGCTATAATTATATTGTTATTATGTAGTTATTACTCGTCTAACTGACTTCACAGTCACACCGAGGTGTTAATTTTCACACCGAGGTATCAGCCTCAATCATCTGAAACTTACACAGAAACTGTTTTGTGGTAATACTTGTTCTGTGTGTGTGTGTGTGTGTGTGCACAGGAGTGTGTGAGTGAGCCCCTCTTCATGCTACACTGTGCTATAAAGCAGCAGATGGAGAAAGGGCCGATTGATGCTGTCACAGGAGAAGCACGTTACTCTCTCAGTGAGGATAAACTCATCCGCCAACAGATCGACTACAAAACACTGGTGAGTGTGCGAGTGAGTTGTTACACCACATCATAACTGACATGCTCACACACACATGCAGACACACACACACATGCAGACACACACACACACACACACATGCAAACACACACTGACGGTGATATAAATAAAAATGCTAATTAAAATAAATAAATTACATTCCTTCTATATTTTTTCACTTATATACTCACACTGTACCAATACAGCAGGCCAGTGTGCTCCTGTTTCCCACAATGCAGTTCAGCACAGTAATGGGGATTAAACATTACAGTGAGAGCTGCGTTATAATTAGAGTAAATTACTTTGTAGCCATTGTGTTGAAATGTAATTATTCTTAAATAGATTAGTCCATATTATATCAGCATAAATTACAGGCATAAAAAGCTTTTATTATTGTAATCGAATTATTACACACACACACACACACACACACACACACACACACACACACACCAGGATGTTGAATCATCTCAACATCTCTGCATGACGGTTCCCAGTGAAGTCATAGATTTGAATTCTCACATCCTCTAATCTCTCAGCTGCTGTTGCCCTTTATCCCTGTCTGCCTGTCCCTCCATCTTTCTCTCTACATCTGTTTTTCCCTTCCTCTGTCCGTCTGTCAGTCACCCTGTCTGTCTCCTACGCTGCCTATTTCTCTCCGTCTCACTTCTTCTTCCTTCTTCTCTCACCCGTCTTTCATCTCTTTTCAACTTCTCTTTCTTTTCTTCTGTCCAAACCGTTGTCTCACTCTCTCTCTTTCCTCTGTCTCCTCCTGTTAGACACTGTGCTGTGTGGATGGAGATCAGGAGAACGGAGGGATGGAGGTGATGGTGAAAGTGTTAAACTGTGACACCATCACACAGGTGAAGGAAAAAATTCTTGATGCCATCTATAAGAACATCCCATACTCTCAGCGCCCACGTGCAGGGGACATGGACTTGGGTATTACACACATTCTCTCTCTCTCTCTCTTTCTCTCTCTCTCTCTCTCTCTGTGTGTGTGTGTCAGACAGATGGACTGACAGATTGTTAGGCGCGATCATTAATTTGAACAGAGAATGCCAGCCAACTTCATTTAGATTAGTGAAGCAGACTGTTCATCATCTGCTGTTCATTATAGTTTTTTTTTGTAAAAATCTTTTTTAATAAAAAAACATTTTAGCTTTTTATGTGGTTTTGTTTTTCTTTTCTGCCGTGAGAATGCATTCTGGAGCAGACAACAGAATAGAATAGACAGAAGTGAAGTCGATCTTTACATCTGTCATCTGTTATTTGTCGTAAATACTGGACTTTCTTCTGTACTGTTAATTCTTATTAACCGTGAATCGGTTTATTTAACACAGACACAGTTCTGCTGTTCTGCTCTGTGAGAAATGTTCCTGTTCACAACAGGAGATTACATTACTATAGCTGTTAAAGTGATTACTCAGCCAAAAAATCTCATTTCCACCATGTCCTCATTATACCCAGTGTAGTCCATCAGCCACGAGACATATTCAGCGTGTGAAATAATGTGGACTTCTCTGGTTTGGTGTTGAAACTATGCGGCTGATGTAGTTTACAGATAATAGAAGTGTAGGCTCCAGTTTAGCATGGTGCATTGAGGATCATCTGAAACACCAAGACAAGGGAAGAAGTTGAGAAGTTGAGGATCCATACACACAGAACTGCAACCAAAAAAACAAGGCCTGACCTTAATGATAGAAATGATTTTGGGAAGTTATGACAAATAAATCCTATAAATCCAGTTATAGTGAAGAGCAGGCAGTGTGAACAGTAAACAAGAGGGCCTGAACTCTGGTGACTGTCACACCTCGAGTCAAACTAGAAACGACAAACAAACTACAAGTCAAGGAACTCAGGAACCGAGCTGGAAGTTGAAGAGCTGTGAGTCAGTCAGGGTATGGTGTGGTCAGGAAGACGCAGCTTCTGGGTCGCACTTATCCTGAGCGGCTGGAAGCTGATAGATTATAGATGACAGTGAAGGACAAACTCGGTTCAATTATTTAAAGTGGAAGTGATTGTTATGGGATAGAGATTAATTTTGCATGCGCACACACCACCCTCTCACTGAGTGTGTGTGTGTGTGTATGTGTGTGTGTGTGTGTGTGTGGATCAGATCAGATCAGAGTAGGTCAGTCTTCTTAGAGTATAAGGGTTTTAAAATCTACATAACTGTGTGTGTGTGTGTGTGTATGTGTGTGCATCTACTTGAATTTTAGGTTGTTCACATGATCACAACTGACAGTTTTAAAAGTGTGTGTGTGTTTGTGTGTGTGTGTGTGTGTGTGTTACAGAATGGCGTCAGGGCCGGACAGCACGTGTGGTCCTACAGGACGAGGACATTACCACTAAGATTGAAAATGACTGGAAAAGACTCAACACACTTGTTCACTATCAGGTCCTCTTCACCCACTAATGCAAACATAGCTTATGGCTAATGAAAAATAACATCATGGAGTCCATAATGCTAACTGCATACTATTAGCCTAGCAAGCAAATGCTATTCCTGACAGTCTTAATGAACTGAGATTATTAGAATATTAGGCTACACCCATTAGAGCATTTTGTTTAACTTACTGATGTCTGCAGCATGAGGGTTCATTCAGAAGATTCACTCTGAACCTTCAGCAGTTTATAGATGTGTGTGTGTGTGTGTGTGTGTGTGTGTGTGTGTGTGTGTGTGTGTATGTAGGTGTCCGATCGCTGTGTGGTGGCTCTGGTACCTAAGCAGATGTCCTCCTACAACATCTCAACGTCAGCCAGCTTCCCGCGGAGCTTCAGCCGATACGGTGAGTCTGTGATCCTTCTCTGGTGCTGCTGGAGAAACGTGGCGTTAAACCACATGATTAAAATTCATCCTTATTAATGGTGGTGCCTTAAAACTCCATTTCTGTCTGTTTGATCCAATGTTTGTATAATGTCTTTCTCTCCATCACCAAATAATAAATAAAGAGTCAGGAATCTCTTTATCTCTCTGTACTGCATTTCATTTTAACAAGAGCTTAACTGCATTTCCAGTGTGAACATTTTTCCTCATGACATGTCAGAAACCTGTTCATGCCTAGTTTCCTGTTTTTATCATTCCTGCTGAGGAAACAATAAAAAACAATACTAGCTGAAACATACATACAGTTCTGTACATATGAGAAAACAGAAACTATGATATAAAATGTAGTGAGTGATGATTTATATATACCAGTATTTTTAAAAGCAGCTCATTAAATAAGTACACTTTTAGTATTACTCTAAACTGACTTTAATGTGCAGTTTGGGACAAAACAGACCATAAACAGTTTGTGTGTTTATACTAATTCAAATATTGTACACTAGAAA
The DNA here is from genome assembly GCA_028565595.1 of Duopalatinus emarginatus. NCBI lineage: Eukaryota > Metazoa > Chordata > Actinopteri > Siluriformes > Pimelodidae > Duopalatinus > Duopalatinus emarginatus. The sequence goes on from JAOVVF010000001.1 coordinate 4,093,886, forward strand.
ACTGAAAATAATGTTTTAGAATCTTACAAAGGGATTGTTTGCTCTAGTTGGAGGTAGGAGGAAAGTAAACAGACCATTCAAAATAAATCATGATGTGGTTGTTATGAATAGAGAGTGCGGTTGTGCAATATGGTCACGTGACTCGGTGCACACCAGAGCCGCGCGTGCATGTTCATCAAACAGAAGACTTACACACTTCTTCAGAAAATATGATGGAGCTGAGGTCAACACACTATGGTTTACACTGTAATTTAAACACTTTTATTAATGCAGGTTCAAGATACTTATTACTAACACTAAATGTATTGTTATTTACACTGAAAAACTGGTGCAGACAATCCACACCCATTCAGATATAAATTTAATACTAATAGAGATTAAGAATTGTATAGATTTAAATGTAATACCAATATAATTTTCAGCATTTCTTTGTTCATGTAATAACATTTGTGTGTCACAAATCTCTCTCTCTCTCTCTCTCTCTCTCTCTCTCTCTCTCTCTCTTCCTGTCTCTCTCAAACACACACTCTTCAGCCCTACTCCAAGATGGTGTGTAATAACCCTGTGTCAGCATGCTGAGGGTCACAGATGAGGGAAGATTGATCTTGACACCCACAGAGGAACAAACACAGAACACAGCTCATTACAGTTAAAAATCTACAACAGCCTTAGAGCTAAAACCAGCCAACATCCAGTATCATATTTCACATATTTCTCTGTCTCTCTCTCTCTCTCTCTCTCTCTGAAACACACAGAAATACACCAACATCCTGAAATACCCCAAGCTCAAATATCCATCAAATTTTAATAACAAATTATAATCTGCTGCAGTCTTTTCAGAAACCTTTTTTTGTCTTTTAAGTCTGGCTTGATCCCGTCTTCTCTAAAAAGCTCTTTCACTGAACCAAGGAGCCTTTTCAAAGTCCACCATCTCACTGTAATGTGTGAAAATCACAAATCTAAACCGTATCTACAGCGAGGGCCGTAACCATAAATCAGTGGAACAGCTAGCAGGCAAACCCCACAATGACACAGGGAAATCAGAACTAGAGTTGGGACCACAGAACACACACACACACACACACACACACACACACACACACACACACACACACACACACACACACACAGAGTGTAAATGTGGATGTGTGTTACTGATACTAACTATTTACTAGTCTTTAATTTATTTTTCAGTGGTCTATAATCTGATTTGTAAGTGGAATGTTCCAGTTTGCGCTGTCTCAGAGTCAACACAGTTTTTAAACAATGCTGTTTCTGTCAGCTTTTATACCTTCAACAAAAAAACATAAACATGCACATTTCTGTATATTTTAGTACCACAATTCAACTAGCTAGTGTGAGGGTGCCCTGCTGCAATGAACACACTGTGCTTGTTGCCATGGGAACCATGATCTGAGAGGAACCCATGACATCCATGACCCACGCGGCCAATCACGTCTTTATACAGAAATGTGGGAATTGTAGATGGATTTTTATCTGTGTCTGTAGAATGTAAATCTGATGAGCCTTTTCCACTGTCTTGCCTAATCCAGAACCATCCCACGCTATAATCCAGAACCATCCCACGCTATTATCCAGAACCATCCCACGCTATTATCCAGAACCATCCCACGCTATAATCCAGAACCATCCCACGCTATTATCCAGAACCATCCCACGCTATAATCCAGAACCATTCCACACTATAATTCAGAACTATCCTATGCTATAATCCAGAACTATCCTATGCTATAATCTAGAACTATCCCACACTATAATCCAGAACCATCCCACGCTATAATCCAGAACCATCCTACACTTTAATCCAGAACCATCCCATGCTATAATCTAGAACCATCCCATGCTATAATCCAGAACCATTCCACGCTATAATTCAGAACCATTCCACGCTATAATTCAGAACCATTCCACGCTATAATCCAGAACCATTCCACGCTATAATTCAGAACCATACTGGGCCTTAATCCAGAACCATACTACACTTTAATCCGGAAACCACCCCAGGCTATAATCCAGAACT
>JAOVVF010000001.1:4096026-4109722 GCA_028565595.1 Duopalatinus emarginatus
GAACCATCCTAAACTTTAATCCAGAACCATCCTACACTTTAATCCAGAACCATCCTACACTTTAATCCAGAACCATCCCACGCTATAATCCAGAACCATCCCACGCTATAATCCAGAACCATCCCACACTTTAATCCAGAACCATATCACGCTATAATCCAGAACCATCCCATGCTATAATCCAGAACCATCCCATGCCTTAAACTTGAACTATCCCACACCTACATACAGAACTATTTCATGCCTTAATTTAAGGTTATCCCGCATGTTTTTATGGCAAAAAAGGCCACAGTACTTAATGTGGAAAAAAAATAATGAGAACACCATAGCAAAAAAGTTAAGATTAAATTTCTTGTCTTGGCTATTAAATATTACCTGAAAATTCATCTTTCTATTTCTAAACCCATCAGAACTCATTTAAACATTTTATTTACATGCAATCTGGAATGAGCACATTAGTCTCTGGAAAAGTTCAGTGCAGAGCAGCTTTTGTTCATGATGATGTGTGTGTAAGTTAATGAGTATGAAAGTGTGCTGTGACCTTGCAGTGTGAATGAGAAGTTTCTGCTGAATGACCTCTTGTGATGAGCAGCTCAGTGCAGAGGGGGTGAGAGTTCAACTTGTCTAATCTGCAGATGGAAGCAGAGGCTAATTAGGGAGTGAACTGCTCTGTCTGTGTGTGTGCATGTGTGTGTGTGTGTGTGTGTGTGTGTGTGTGTGTCTAACACATGTCCTGCAGTGTATCATTAACCTCTTCATCTCCACTGGCACACAGCCTGAGGATGAGACACACCAAGCTTAACACTTTACACAGAAACACACAAAGTATTAAAAAATGACTGAATAAAAATAAATCAAAAGGTATTTATAGAAATGGTATAAAATTCGATTTTTTTGTCTTTTTTTGCTTTTAGTTTATTTTCCATTACTCTTTTATTTTCTTTTTTTTTAACATTTATTGATTTGTCACAGGGTTAATTTATTTAACGTATTTTTATAACTTATTTTATAAACCCTTCCATTTTTTCCTCCAATCTTTTCATTTTGCTTTTTCTTTTTGAGTGTATACAGAGTTTAAATACATTGCATGAATAAATGAATGACTAGGAAAAATGTCTGCAAAGCTTTATAAGTATATATTGCTACCTTTACCTGTCTGTCTATCTCTCTATCTCTACGAGTTGTTTGTGTAAGCCAAACAGAACTTCTTTAGGATTTGAAATTATGGATGGAAAAGCAGATTTTCTTTGTACCCATAATTGAATAAGTTAGTTGAATTTGTTGTAATTTATGGTTTTATGATGGCTTACGTTTTTTTCATTTATTTCACTTTCTAATTTTTTTTTCCTCCACAAAATCCCAAATACACATTAGTGGTGAGGTCACTCTCTCTTTTTCTTTCTCCCTCTCCCAGATACAGTTCTCCGTTCCATGTCAGCAGGCAGTCCCGAGTTCTCACGTTCCCGTGTGCCGATGATCACTCCTGATCTGGAGAGCGGAGTTAAAGTTTGGCATCTGGTCAAAAACCACGAGCATGGAGACCAAAAAGAAGCTGAGCGTGGCAGCAAGATGGTGTCTGAGATCTACTTGACCCGCCTTCTGGCTACCAAGGTCAAACACACACACACACACACACACACACACACACACACACACACACACAGTACTGATGCATTCTGACCTGCTCTGTGTATATTCCTTCAGGGCACATTGCAGAAGTTTGTAGACGATCTGTTTGAGACACTCTTCAGCACGGTGAATCGGGGCAGCGCACTCCCGCTCGCCATCAAATACATGTTCGACTTCCTGGACGAGCAGGCAGACAAACATGGCATCCATGACCCCGATGTGCGACACACATGGAAGAGCAACTGGTGAGACATGACAAGAACCCTGGGGGAAAAAAAACAACATTTCCATTAGACACTCAGTTCATTATTGAAAATGGTTTTCCATAAGGTTGATGTATTAAATGCTGAGGCATGCAGGAGGTTACTAGGTATTAATAATTAGAAAGTGTCCTGTGAATAGAGGGAGGAGTAAGCCAGTTCTTTAAATTAAATGTTGCTCGTTATTGATTGGTTAATTTACTTTTAACTTCTTCTTCTGCAGTCTTCCTCTTCGCTTCTGGGTGAACGTGATCAAAAATCCTCAGTTTGTGTTTGACATCCATAAAAGCAGCATCACAGATGCCTGTTTATCTGTAGTGGCTCAGACCTTCATGGACTCATGCTCAACATCTGAACATCGACTCGGCAAAGACTCACCTTCAAACAAGCTCCTCTACGCTAAAGACATCCCTCATTATAAGAGCTGGGTAGAGCGGTAAGTGTATAAGTCTGTAACAGACAGCTGAAGTTAAATCTGTAATTGAAGTTCTGTGCCAGAGATATTCAAACTTTTTCCTCCCAAGCTCCCCTGGGCACTTTTTTGAGAACTTGGGGCAGACTGCTACAGTGTATATATAAAAATAACAACAAGTAATCCTATGTGTCCAGAACCTTTATATATAACTTTAATAAATTAAATAAAAAGCCACACATATATTCTCCTCAGTTTAGCACAGAAGAGCACAACTATTTCACTCCCAATCCTGTAACATATACACACACTGTTCTTTCTCTTACTCACACACTCTCTCTCTCATTCACACACACACGCACACTGTTCTCCCTCTCACAGACACACTCTTCCTCTCTCTCTCTCTCTCTCTCTCTCTCATTTCGATTCAACAGGCTTTATTAGTATGACTGTATACATACACAGTATTGCCCATGCATTACATTAAAAAGAACAACAAGATGAATTTAAGAAAATATCAGTTATAACAGTGTTATTAACACATAGGAACATCTAGAACATTAATAATAACATTAGTACTGGATACTATTAAGTACTAACAATCGTTTAATAAAAAATAATAAATTAATATTATTAATATTTCTGGAAATATTTTGAGTGAAATAATACAGGAAAGATGACAATCCTGCACCTAATACCTGTGCCACACCCAGAAACCAGCACGTACCCTACAACCATGATAATCTTTCCTATGTCGCTGTGGCTGCCACCAGCGACTGACTGTTAACATCTATTACCTGCATCACCCACAGAACAGCACCCTCCCTACACCCAATTCTGCAGACGACCACTTCCTTGTTAACCTTTTAACCTTGTTAACCTCCCTTTGTCTGTGTTTTGCTGAATCATGCCTACGAAACCTCTGGAAGTCTCAGCTGTGAGGTCTGGTGTCCCAGACCCACACCCATCCAAATTCATCTCACCAACCTACTTCCAACATACATACTGTACACATCACTCTTTATACACACAATGTTATACACACAATGTAAATCCACCCTGGCCTCCCTGGTGGCTAAGGCTATATGCCATCCCCACTGGCACCGTTGATGCATGCTCAGTGCCACCAGTTACATGTAGGCCACTTTAGCCATTATAAAATTTCATGCCTTGACCTTTTCCGCTCATGCTAAGCCCCTTTTTAACCAGAACAACTGACTAGCTCTCTCAGCTACTTCTGACAGTTCTTTTACAGCTGTCCTTAGCACACGGCCTATAATTCCAAATTTAATTAGCAGAGATGTGGTGTACTACAAAACCCCTAACTCCTGTCTCTACAGGTCTAATATGTGCCTGCCACCCACGCTCTCTTACTCCGGTAACTAGCTCTGAATACTTCAATTTCTTCCTTTCATAAGCTCCCTCAACTTCATCCTCAAATGGAATTGTCACCTTTATAAAATAAACTATCCTCCTGCTCTCGAAATACAACACCATGTCGGGCCTCAACATAGTTACTACGATGCAGTGTGGAATCTGCAATCTGGTGTTTACATCCACTATTAGCTTCCAATCTCCTGCTTCACTCCAACTAACAATGGTCACCCTCTGTGTTCCTTCTCCTCTATACTGCCCCTCATGCACAAAATTAATTAACCGTCTTTTACTACCCACCACCATACTGCTAATCTCTATGCGCTTTCTATCGAGCACCCCTGCTAGCATCCGGAGCACCTGATCATGCCTCCATGTGTACCGGCTCTGCGATAAACTAACCTTGCATGCTGACAAGATATGCTTCAGCATCCCTTTTCTACTTTTCTACATAACTTCTATACTAAGGCATGTGGGACAGCATTAGCTAAGTCTAAAAACAGCACATGGAGGTCTCTTTCCTCTGTCTTTGCTAACTGAATCTTGATGCCAAATTATACTACTATGCTCTAAACAACCAGCAAATCCTGAAATCCCTGCCTTCTGCACCAAAGTATCTATTAGCTTATTAGCTCTCAGATGTAGCCAGCCTTTTTGCAATTAGACTAAAGAAAATCTTGCCTTCCACATTAAGTAAACTAATAGGGCAAAGCTGGTCGATGGAGACAATATCTTTCTCCTTTGGTATAAGGATACCCCCTGCTCTTCACCACTCTTTTGGGATAATCCCTTTCTTCCACACTATAACCATTGCCTTTGCCAACACGTCAGGTGCGCTTTATACACACGATACGGCACCCCATTAGGTCCTAGTGCCGAGCCTGCTTGTGTATACTTCACTACCTCTTGCACCTTACTCCATCTAGGGGTACTAATATCCATTTCACACTGTATCTCTCCTACTGGTGGAATATCTGCTGGTACCTCCAGCTCGTTTTTCCCTTCCTTTCTCCGAAAACATGCTCTGAAGATGTTTCACCTACTTTTCTACTTTTAGGCTCCCTGATTTCTCTGTACTAAACAGCGTCTTGGTAAACTTAAAAGGATCTTTAAAAAATGCAGCCCTAGCACGCCCCTTCTTCTTCCTCCTCTTCCTTATAACCTTATAATGCTCTTCTCAGTTCCATTAGTCTAGTTTTCCTCTCGCCATTCTCAACACCCTTAACTCCAACATCTCATAGTCAAGTATGTTCCAGTATCCATAACCATGTTATCCACCTGTGAGTCATCTTCCTCCCCTGCTCTCACAGGCTCCCATGGTATTGTATTATTTGCCCTTAATGTAGCTTTACATGGGTGCATACACATGGTTAACCATGGCTGCTGCTGCCATGAGTTGCTAGCCCATAGTAGCCCCAGTAATGTCTATTCCCTTTGTCAGCTGTCTTTCCAAGATGTCACAGGGTCTTTCCCATGTTGTCAGCTGCCCTTTTCACAGCAGTCACTAGTTCAACTAGGCAAATGAGTGAAATAATACAGGAAAGATGACAATCCTGTAACTAATACCTGGGTCACACACAGAAAGGTAGGTAAGGAAACCTCCCTTACATCTGTGTTTTGCTGAACATGCCCATGACACCTCCAGTAGGCTCAGCAGTGAGTTTTGATGTCCCAGACCCACTCCCCTCCAAGTTCACCTCACCAACCTACATATGTTCCACTGTACATGCTATACACACCACTCACTATACACATAATGTTATACACACAATGTAAATCCACCTTGGCAACCCCCGTGGCTATATAACATCCCCACTGGCACCGTTAATGCATGCTCAGTGCCACCAGTTCCATGTAGGATTTAACCATTATAATAAGTAATCATTATAATTTCTTACATTCTGGTATAAAGTGCAGCACTGTCTCTACTGTGTTACTGTTACACTGTGTACAGATTCCTAGCTCTGTAGGGAGCTCTGTAGGGAGAGTGGCCCCTAGACTTCTCTTCCATACAGCAGGATGGGTTAAATTACTGACTCATACAAATTTATCCAGATTCGAATTGGAATTTGAGTGTGAATTTGTTTTTTGATTCTCTCTCTCTCTCTCTCTCTCTCTGAATTTCAGTTTTCAATTTCAATAAGCTTTATTGGCATGACCATATTTAGACATAGTATTGCCAAAGCATGAAACATAATGAACATTTTTTTAAAGGTTAAGTAATAACAGTAATAATAATAACATTATTCAAAAAGAAAAAATAATATAGAGTATATATGCAGAAAGAATGTGAACATGAATTTGGAATATACAGTGAGAAAAAAAATAAATAAAAGAAAAACAAAATTACATTTGAGGTGTGTTCACAATCAGGGCAAAGAATATTCTGTTTGTGTGTGAGTGCGTCTGTACTGTGTGTGTGTGTGTGTGTGCAAAGTGTTTGGAGGGTCACTCACTGTCCCTCATGTGGTGACAGGCTGAGAAGTACCGTGCTGCCAGTGCACTGCTGTCGCTCTGCTGCTAACAGCAGGGGCAGTTTTTGGGTAGCAGACAGTCGGCTGAACTGCAAGTCGATTCTCTCAAGTAAATTTCGCGTAAATGTTTGAATTTTTCACATAGATGCCTCAGTAATTATTAGGGTCGAATTTATCTCCACTTTTGAAAATGGGTGTTATAAGACCTTGACTCAAGATAAAAATCTTTAATTTCTAATTCTAGTTTATTCAGTTACATTTCTGTTATTTAAGGTATTGTGTTAGTAGGTATTTTATTATATAGTAATTTAAAATGTGTGGTCCAAATTTAACCTTTTGAATGGTCAATTTTTCTGATCCAGATTTATTAAGAGTGTTCCAGTGTTCCCAAAATCTATTTAAATTTATGTTGTTTCAATTTCTAACTGCGAGATTGACTCCTTCATTACAGTGAGTGTATGTGGTGTCCAGAAAGTTATTTAAAAGTGTTTGAAATGTATTTCTTGATTTCTGGAACTCTTCGGTGCTGTTTTGGGCCCAGCTGTATGGTCTCCTGATGTTGTACAGCTTACTGGGCATTGTTGTATGTGTAGTGTTGTTAGTCTCTGTTTCATAAACACTGATTTGACTGTGATCAGACAGAGGATCAGATTGACTGTGATCAGACAGAGGATCAGATTGACTGTGATCAGACAGAGGATCAGACTTTCCTTCTCTCTCTTTCTCTCTCTCTCTCTCTCTCTCTCTCACACACACACACACACACACACACACACTCTGTCTCTCTCTCTCACACACTCTCTAACACACAGACACAAACACACACATACACTCTCACAGACACACAGACTCTCTCTCTCTCTGACACAGACACATTGATGCACACTCTCTCTCTCTCACAGACACACTGACACACACTCTCTCTCTAAAATGGATAATGGATTGGATTAACTTTATTTGTTAATGTTGAGGCCCGTCCTCTCTCACTCTGTCATGGGGTAAGGTGTGAGGTAAGTTGCGAAGTTGCAGTGGATCAGGTGTTGTTAGCGGTTGGGGAGCAGATCGGGTGTGATAATACATCACAGATGAAAAAAGCCATGGTGGTGTTTGTGAAAGAGAGGAAATTGGTGCACCGACTGACTGAAAATGGGATAAAGTAACATTGTTCGAATGCAGGGACATAGGAAAAAACAGGAGACAAGGCAGCCCAAAGAACAGCAGGGACCGAACTGTCATGGGCCATCAGAGGCGTGAAGCGCACACACGGCCAGAGCATCCACAGCCACTTCAAGAACAGCAGTGACACACGGCGCATGTGGCAGGGCATCCAGGCTATTACCAACTACAGGACACCACCTGCCTGTGACAGTGATGCCTCCCATCCCTTCTATGCTTGATTCGAGACACAGACTCATGTGCTCAGTCCATTGCTGTTCACTTTACTGACTCACGACTGTGCAGCAATGCACAGCTCGAATCACATCTTAAAGTTTGCAGATGACATGACTGTGGTGGGACTCATCAGCAAAAACGATGAGTCAGCATACAGAGAGGGGGTTCTACAGTTAACAGACTGGTGTAGAACCAACAACCTGTATCTGAACGTAGACAAGACCAAAGAGATGGTTGTTGACTTCAGGAGGACAAGGCGTGATCACTCTCAACTACACATCGACGGCTCCGCTGTGGTCCCTGGTCCCTTAACACCAGCACCATAACCAAGAAAACCTAGCAGCGTCTCTACTTCCTCTGAAGGCTGAGGAAGGCACATCTCCCACCCCCAATCCACACACACACACACACACACACACACACATCTAATAAAAAAAAAATCTCTGCACAAACGTGCAAATATAATGTTACATTTATACAAAAAAATTTATACAATACTGCTGATAAACACAATGTTTATGTTTACCTTCCAAAATCATAAATCATAAATTCCCTTAAAGACCTCATAGTTAAATTCTGAAAGTTATACTACTTATCAGATTAGTCTGGTAACCGTTAATCCATTTTAGACATTTATTTCCCCGTACAGATCAACATCTCCTAACTACCTGACAATTCCTTACGGTCTCACCACACCTCTCATTTTATTATACTTTAGTCAATGTTCATTTGATCATTTTATTAATACAATTTTATTCATACTCCGTTTAAGAAAGTTGTGTGATTCTCATTTGGTAAGAGATCTCTTGGCTTGCCATGATGGATGAGTTCAGATAAAGACTGAGAAAAATTCTAAATGAGGTTTTCTTAATTTCTTGAATAAAAATTAAGTGGTGCCCCAAATAATAAATTATATTTAAATTGCCAATATCACTACACCTGAGAGCCTGATGCTCTGTTCTCAACTGTACCAGCACACCTGTATCCAGACATCACAGAAGAACCACTTCTCCATAATCCACTTTTCCAATCCAGCATATTGTTCAGTGTACATTCAACAACGCTTCCAGAGGGCGAAGATAACCAAACTTAAGGAGCTCTAGACTGGGTGAAAACTGGATGACAGCAGAGACCGGGGTACAGTCCAGACACCTGATGCAGAGGCTGTTGGGAGAGGTGATCATAGCACTGCCCCCCAGTTTCAGGGAAGGGGACAGGACCCTGGAGGAGACCAGCAGCCTCTCCCACCTTTACCCATCTCTGCAGCAGAGAAGCAACAACAAGTGAACAGAGCTCTTTTCTCTCTTCATACACCACAGCTGACAACATTTAAAGATGTCTCACAGAAAGCAATATACTGCACTTGTGTGGAGGTTCCTTATAGAGGCTCTCTAGCAGGACTAAAGGAGTCATGTTGGTCTGGACGGCTGACCCTAGACTCTTCTCTATGAAGATGCTGGAGGTCCCTGTACAAAACCGCTAATAGAGAAGTATACAGCCAATCTACAGTGGTGGATAGTGCATGGGGCTGTGGCTACAAACAGAAATGTGGCACAAATCGACCCCTTAAGAGACAGGGAATGTCTGTTTTGTGGCATTGAGGAAACCCTGGATCACCTGTTTTTACGTTGTGGAAGATTGAATAGTCTCCTTTTATTGCTTAGAGAATGGTGCAGGGAGTTTGGTGTTTTATGGACAGACAGTCTATATGTGTTTGGACCCGAATACACAGCCTCACCTCGAACAACTATTATTTTAATCAGTTTTATTTTAGGTCAGGCCAAGCTGGGAGTCTGGCTCACAAGGAAAAATAAAATGCAGGGGAGTGGGACAGAAGATGCTGAAACAATATTTAAAACTCTTATTAAAATCAGAATCAGAATAGAATTTGTGGTTTTTACAGTGACTCACAGGCCGACTGAGTTCAGTGAGGTATGGGGACAGGGGGACGTTTCATGCTCCATAGATCATGAAGAGTTAAGACTGCATTGATTTATTAATTTAATTATTAGTTTGTGGAAAACTATTAAAACGTAAAAAAAAAAAATTTGTAATGGAGTTGTTTAAATAAACCCCACTGATGTCTGCTCTATGCTGTTTCTGTCACATAACTGAAGGAAGGACGTCAGCATGGGAATATGCCTACTTATAAAACTAGTAAAATGCTGAATGGCAGAATTGCATCACACATAGCCACTTGTCTGTAAAAGGTGAATGAGAAACAAGGCTTTTACTGTATGGGGAAGACAAAACTAGCTAATCAGGTGGAGTGTTTGATCATGTGATCGAACTTTGGTTTGCACTGTGAGAAATACAAATGCTTTCTTTCTGACAAGAGTGAAAATTACAGTTCTGAGGCCATGTGACATAATTTGTAGGCTAGTTAGTGTTATTTATATTTAACATTTTATCAGGATTACTGATTGACCCACAGTGAGAGTCTACAGTATAATCAGCTCACAATGCATAATTACTGAGCCTTATGTTTAAAGTTTCCTTTGTGGTCCATTCCTTCTGAGGAATAACAGCACAATTCCTCACTGTTTGGAGCCAAACTCAGGCGTGTTTCTCTCCCGTTTTCAGGTACTATGCCGATATAAGCCGTCTGCCATCCATCAGTGATCAGGACATGAATGCATATTTGGCCGAGCAGGCACGTCTTCATTTGCACGAGTTTAACACACTCAGTGCCTTGCACGAGATCTACACCTACGTCAGGAAGTACAGCCCAGAGGTATAGTACTCTTACTACATATACTCTTACGGAGGGTTCTTTAAGGGATCAGTGGATAATTAAACATTTTGGGTTTTTAAAAACAAAGTTAATATCTGCCAAGAGATAAAAATAATGCAGGGTTCTTGATGAAACCCATGGCAAAAGAGACATTTAAATTCTGATCACTCACACTTCATGTACTGCACACTGAGAAATGCAGAACCAGCTCCTGTCCTTAAAACGTCCTTTTCTCGCGGCTCTCTGGTAAATGAGCTCCCCTGAGATCTGACTCGTCTTGATCTTTACCCTACATTAAGTCCTTTAACTTCACGCAGATGAAAACTTTGGCACAGAACATGGACACCGTTATCCAGGCATTGTACTGCAGACTGTGCATACAAGACCAATCTGAACCCCAACAGAGAGAAATCAAGCCTTTTATGTGTATATGTATGTATGGGTGTGTGTGTGTGTGTAAAACGTTTTTGAATCTTATTCCTCTTTCCAAACTCAAAGAATTGGATACATTTGGTATTACTTTTTTATTACAGGCTGGAAATTGATGCCATTACATCATTATGGTATTAGTGTGCAACTCAGGACTTGCTTTGGATTTGAAAGGGTTAATAAAATGTAGCCGTCTTATCAATGTCCTCTCCTGCCCTCTTGTGGTTGTGTGCAGATAGTGCAGTCACTGAAGCAGGATGTGTTGGCCCAAAAACAAAGACTTGCCTACAAACTGGAGCAGCTCATTGCAGATATGGATCGTGAAAGCTGACATGAGATTACAAATCAACAGAGAAAGAACAAGTCATGGCGAGCCACGGTGCAATAACCTTTGTATCTGCTGTCATCTTCACTTAATAAATAAATAAACGAAATACCACATAACTAACTCTGCCTAGCTTTTTGTGCTAGCATTTTTACCACAATAGTGTTATGTATAACACTAATGTTGTAACTATCTTTGATTTTCTCATCATAGCTACATTATTCCAGAAACTAACAAACTTCCTGCCTGAGAAATGACAACGGTTATTAAACAGTGCCATCTACTGCATGAAGTAAGAACTTCTGCACCAAGCCTCAACAGGCTCCAATCTTTAAGCAAATTTCAGACTTATCACATTCTTACACTTTCTTGTACACATAAGGTCCTAAACAGGACGCAGAGGTTTTGGGTTTATATTATGCATGACAGAAATATGATATTTATTCTTCCATGTTCATAAACATTACTAGCTTTAGTATGTGACTCGTGTCTGTAATGGATGTAAAACTAAGAGCTGAAGAAGCGTGTGGTTCCAACTGAAGTCCATGACTTTTACAGCAGATTGATTTTAATTACACCAGTAAATAAGCTCTTTGTATGTGGACCAAGGATTTAACTAGGGCAAAAATTCACATCTTTTTTAAAACAAAATTAAGGTTTGTTTGTGTTGTTTACGTGTAAAAAAAAAAAAAAAAAGAAAAGTCACGTGTCCACCATAATGTCCTCTTCTAAGTGCTTGTGTGATTTTTGCCCCCTGCATTAGCTGTCTACGTCTGACACACTTCATATTTATATTAATTTAGGTTATATCTTATACATTAAATAAATATTAATCTTGGTTTTGTTTTTCCATCACAATACTGATGAGCTTCCAATACCTTTTTATACAAACCTTCCTTCTCTAAAATGTGTGGTGGTCTCATGTCCGTGCTGGTTGGTTGATAAAGCATGCTCAGAAACAATGCTTTGTAATGAATTTGATTTGTAAGATGTCAAATGGAGCTGTATAAAAAAAAAAAAATAAGTGTCATGTTGATTATCATCCTGAAATGGTCAAATACCTGACACCATCATTTAAATTCATATTTAATTTAGTAGTTGTTGCAATTTATTTATTATTTAACACTAAACATTTTCTTGTGCTTCACATGTTTTGCAGTATTTGGATATTATATATTATTTAAACGGTTTAACAAATATTGGATTAACTGGATAATGTCCAATGTGGTGTTCAATGTGGTGTAAAGAAAAACACGACATTGGGTGGTAAAAACACACACAATATTGTCACTATCCAAATACTTATGAATTTGATTATTTTTTATTTTTTTGTCTTTATTCTTGTCTCATCAGCTTTAAAGTCTTGTCTACTTGCAGTAAAACCTTTTTTGTCAGTTCACAGAATAACACACAAGCCTGTTTTATGAATTTAGTAAAAATGTTGCTGTATTGTATTTTATCTTCTTGGGTTTTTTTACAACACAATATTTCTATGTATTTAAATTGTAAATAGTAATATTTTGCAATTATTCTCTTTTTACATTTGGAATCAATTATAAGTTAAATAAAATCAGGTAATCAAAATGTCAATATATATTATGCTCTGATATTACTTTTGGTGGTGTTAATATTATTAACTGTAAATGAAATGTAATAATTCTATCTGATACCTCCATTGTTGACAAAAGATCAAGCTTCTTTAGTGTAGAAAAAGTGTGCAGCCGATAGACCCAAATCCACAATAAAGTACTACAGAGGTGTTAGACTGAAGGGGACAGGGAACGAGTAAACCAGAAGCCAAATGAAAGTCATTGATTAACATCTGAAAGACAGTTATAGAGGTTCTCCTTTTCTTTATATACCAAAAGCTGTACACCTGCAATAAATGTTTGTAAATTTTAAATTGTTAATGCAGGCTCTGAAAGTGATTTAATTCAATTCAATTTTATTTGTATAGTTCTTTTAACAAAGGACATTATCCCAAAAAGCAGCTTTACAGAACTAATGAAAAGGGTTATACATTTATAGAAATTTTAGAATTTTTATCCCTAATGAGCAATGGAAAAAACTCTCTGAGATGACAAACGAAAGAAACCTTGAGAGGAGCCAGAATCATTAGGGAACCCATCCTCATCTGGGTGACACAGACAGTGTGATTATAAATAAAAGTGTAGGTAGCCAGAGAATTAAAGTCTGTAATCTAATTCATGGTTTCTACATCTGTACGTTATGGTGTTTTGTAGACTGTCCATGTCCATGGTAGGTCAGATGAGACTGCAAGAAGATAAGGGGGGTCAGAGTGGATTAGGCAGGGTTTGGGGAGCAGGAGGAATCAGGACTTTCTGGTATCTCCTGGTACCTCAGCCGTAGCAGGTGTAGCTCATCAGAATGGAAGATAAGAAAACAGAGATTTAAATAGTGCAGAGAGCAAGCAGAAACTCCGACAGACTAGGGGTGACGTTCATATTTTTTGGTTCCAGTAAGGATTCTGGCTGCTGCTTTCTGGACTAACTGCAGTTTGTTTATGTACGTACTGGAACAACCAGTAACCAGTAACCAAGAAGACATTACAGTAATCCAACCTAGAGGCTTTTCTGCATCATGTAGTGACATCATATTTCTGATCTTAGCAATGTTTCTAAGATGATAGAAGGCTATCCTGGTAAT
>JAOVVF010000001.1:4121963-4157588 GCA_028565595.1 Duopalatinus emarginatus
GCTCATGCTGTCCAATCAGCTCGTCATGACTGCGATCTGCTCAGAGAGCAGTTTGAGGAAGAGCAGGAGGCCAAGGCTGAGCTTCAGCGTTCAATGTCCAAAGCCAACAGTGAGGTGGCTCAGTGGAGAACCAAATATGAGACTGACGCCATCCAGCGTACTGAGGAGCTTGAGGAGGCCAAGTAAATGAAATGACAAGAAAATAAGAAATTATAGGTTACTAAACCATCCTGTACACAAATATGTCATTGCCTTATTTTTCTGTCCTCAGGAAAAAACTTGCTCAGCGTCTACAAGAAGCAGAGGAATCCATTGAAGCTGTGAATTCAAAGTGCGCTTCGCTTGAGAAGACCAAGCAGAGACTGCAAAATGAAGTGGAGGACCTCATGATAGATGTTGAAAGAGCCAATGCATTAGCTGCCAACCTCGACAAAAAGCAGAGGAACTTTGATAAGGTCAAATATTTCTCACCTAAAAATATATTAACCTATGATTATTTATTACGCAACTTACGTATATGTGTTGATTTATTGCCCCAATTTTTAGGTCTTGGCAGAATGGAAGCAAAAGTATGAAGAAAGTCAAGCTGAACTGGAGGGAGCTCAAAAAGAGGCTCGCTCGCTCAGCACTGAACTGTTTAAGATGAAGAACTCATATGAGGAAGCTCTTGACCATCTCGAGACCCTGAAGAGAGAAAACAAGAATCTACAGCGTATGTCACCCAAATATAACTACATGTTTTAATCACTTTTAATTAAATTGAGTATTGAGCCAATTTTTTTTTGAAAAATCTTAAATATTTTTCTTCACTGCAGAGGAGATCTCTGATCTGACTGAACAGATTGGAGAGACTGGAAAGACCATTCATGAGCTGGAGAAGGCAAAGAAGATAGTGGAGACTGAAAAAACAGAAATCCAGGCTGCACTTGAAGAAGCTGAGGTAAGACTGTTCATGAATTTCCCAAATCAAAAGACAACACAGGCTTGGCACCAAATTGCTTAATAAAATTCTTCAGGGCACACTTGAGCATGAGGAATCCAAGATCCTTCGTATACAACTAGAGCTCACTCAAGTGAAAAGTGAAATAGACAGGAAGCTTGCAGAGAAGGACGAAGAGATTGAGCAGATCAAGAGGAACAGTCAGAGGGTGATTGAGTCCATGCAGACTACTCTGGATTCCGAGATCAGGAGCAGAAACGATGCTTTAAGGATAAAGAAGAAGATGGAGGGAGATCTCAATGAAATGGAGATTCAGCTGAGCCATGCTAACCGCCAGGCTGCTGAGGCCCAAAAACAGCTCAGGAATGTCCAAGGACAGCTCAAGGTGCACTGCCATCCTTGCTTCATATATTTTTATAGTTAAAGGTCATGTTCCTGGCAGCATCAATTAACACTGACTCTTTTTACATCAGGATGCCCAACTGCACCTTGATGAGGCTATCAGAGGACAAGAAGAAATGAAAGAGCAGGTGGCCATGGTGGAGCGCAGGAATAACCTGATGCTTGCAGAGATTGAGGAACTGAGAGTTGCATTGGAGCAAACAGAGAGAGGCCGTAAAGTGGCTGAACAGGAGCTGGTTGATGCCAGTGAGCGCGTGGCACTACTGCACTCTCAGGTTAGCTGTTAGAACACTGACTGTTGCAATCCATGTTAAATTTCCTGGTTAATTACTTTAATGGTTGTCATATGTCTTGTTAAACCAGAATACCAGTTTAATCAACACCAAGAAGAAGCTTGAGGCTGATCTGGTTCAAGTACAAGGTGAGGTGGATGATGCTGTCCAAGAAGCAAGAAATGCTGAAGACAAGGCCAAGAAGGCTATCACAGACGTAAGTGTTCAAGAGGATTGTTATTTTTCACCAGTGTTTTTTACAAATGCATGAACAGAAAATCATACATTTCCATGACTCACACACAAGGCTGCCATGATGGCTGAAGAGCTGAAGAAAGAGCAGGATACCAGTGCTCACCTGGAAAGAATGAAGAAGAACCTTGAGATTACAGTCAAAGATCTGCAGCACCGACTTGATGAAGCTGAGAGTCTTGCTATGAAGGGTGGAAAGAAGCAGCTCCAGAAACTGGAGTCTAGGGTATGTTTAAAATGACGAAATAAAAAATGGGTGACAAAAAAGGGGAAACTGTTAAGTTAAATGTAACATGATTTTTTTTTTTTTTTTTTAGGTGCGTGAGTTGGAGACTGAAGTTGAAGCTGAACAGAGGCGTAGTGCTGAATCTCTTAAAGGAGTCCGCAAATATGAAAGAAGAGTGAAAGAGCTCACCTACCAGGTACACAATGCACTTAACATGAAGAGCATCTTTTATACCAAGTATACAAATTGTAATATAAGGCTGATCTCTTCAGACTGAGGAGGATAAGAAGAACGTGAACAGACTGCAGGACCTTGTGGACAAACTGCAGCTGAAAGTGAAGGCCTACAAGCGGCAGGCTGAGGATGCCGTACGTTTTTTTGTACAAATGACACTATACACTTACACTTAAAGACACCCTGATAGTCTGAAGTGGAAAATTCATATTACCAATGCTAACTAAAATGATATGTATCACTATCACAGGAGGAGCAGGCCAACACACACTTGTCCAGGTATAGGAAAGTGCAGCATGAGATGGAAGAAGCTCAGGAGCGTGCCGACATAGCAGAATCCCAGGTCAACAAGTTAAGAGCCAAAAGCAGAGATATTGGAAAGGTACAAAACAATATTCCATCACAAAAAACTTTCAGTGAGATTTAAACAAATGCCAAATGCCAGAGTTATAAACAAGAACTATTAATTATCAATGGGATACGAAAATGTTTTTTTCGTGACACTCAAATTATTTTCACTAATTACTGTATATATCTATTTTAGAGCAAGGACGTGGCTGAATAAAATGGAAGACCAACAACATGTGAGGCCAGCAAGGGTTCATATAATATGCAATTCTTGTTAAATGTCCAAGCATTCATTCGGTTAAATAAATCTGAAACTGCAACAAGTCCTTGCACTTTTTTTCTTTCCTGCACCAACATGCAGATACATTCTTCCCTAGGTTTATTCAACACAAAAAATTTATGAAGTAAATTATTTAAATGGCAAATCTCTCATATATATAAAAAAGTTACCAGTCAATCAAAAGAGCCAATAAAGTGAGTAGTTAGCTTTCTTCAACATGATTTCAAGGTCAGAATTATAAATCATAACATAGCACCTCATGTTAATGTCCCTTTAATGATTTAATTTAAGACGAGAGTAAAGTACAATCCTAGTACAATTGCTTTAGTATCATCTAGATATTTAGGTGTACTGTTCATTTGCATTTTTGTCAGTAACATTATCAAATCAATGCAGGTGATACTGTCACACTTTACCTCAGTGGATTGTTGTGCTGCTTAAAACATACACTTTAAAGCACTGTCCAAACATCAAAAAGATAAGCTTTTCAAACCATTACAATTAGCTAATCAAATAACTAATAACAGGTAATTAAAAAGTAAGCCTATTTTTTTCATATATAGATGTATACAAGCATAGCTACGAATGGAGTCTAAAGCCTAACAGAATACAAGTCAAGAATTTATGCTCACCTAATTGACATCATGCTGTTCCAAGACGATTTAAGGTTAAGAGTCAAATAATAATTGTACTAAGACAACTCTGGATCTACCAGCACAGCTTAGACACTGTTTTAACAGCTTTAATTTAACACCACAATAGTATGTGTAACCTTCGCTAGCAAAGAACAACACACTAATGGCATAGCTGAACAAGCAGCTATTTGTGCATTAACTCCAAACATAGGACCAACATAAAAGAACATAAGAAATTATAATCTCATTGGCCATGTGTGACCACATTGATGTGTGTGAATTTCTTTAAATTCCTTAGGGGGCCATTGAATCTTCTGAGGACAATGTAAGCTTTACCCCCGGAAAATCACATGCCCCAATATGAGCACTACTTATCCCCTATTTTACAAGTTTCTGAAACATTTTTGTATATTATTATTTTGTATATTATTATTGTATATTTGTATCAGTCTACAGAGTAGATATAAACCAGCACTATAGCTTTACTACTTGAAATTTAATTTGCTTTAGTGATTGCAAAAAAAAAAATCTGATTTTCTGCAATTGGTCTGTTCTAGCTCATTATATGACATTAACTGTGATGGTAACTATAAGCTATAAACATTCAGATTTACTAACTTAGGGCTCAGGATTTGATAAAATGTCATGGGTTGAAGGAGTAGTCCAGGTCCCCCTTTTCACATTACTATGTACAGACATTAAAACTTTCTCTTATGTACTTAGCTAAAAATGTATGACACGAAAATAATTACAAATCTGTAGAAGACAATTACTGCACCATTTAATGATTAGTAGAACTAGAATTTCTTTCAGGACAACATAAAAGTTTTAAAACAAACTTTTGAAGAGGACAATTAACATTCTAAGATTCAACTAAGATTCAAGAACAGTATTATTTTACTTTACTTCTAAGACCCTCCAAAGTGAAAGCATTTCCTGATAAAAACATAAGTATCATTTCTTGTATAAATCCTAAATTGGGATCAGTCTGCAAATACAAAATATTTTTTAGGAGTAACATTATATGATTTATTGTAATTGAGTTCTTAAAGTCTCAAGATATTCTCCCTATGCCTGTAGCGAGACTTCATTAATGTTACAGATTGCATCTCTAAGTTCAATCTTAAATCTGGCCAAAGAAAGAGAAAGGTCAAGGTTATCTAAAAGAAGAGCTGACTTGAGCACCTCTTGTATCCTAATAAAGGATGGAAAAATTGACTTCTTGTCTCCTGAGGAAGGCACATAATAATAAATGCAAATTCATAAATTCTTACGTTTATAATGTTTCACCATACTACAGAACAAACACAGGACATATTTTCCTTAAATCTTTTAAAATCATTTTAAGTCTTCTACACAATATTGCTCTTAATGCTGAGATATAAATATCCTGATTTAGTGACAACTGTTGTGCCTCCACTTCCTTCTTTGTCCTAAGAAATGTTTCCAAGGTCTTTAGTGCAGCGTGCCAGCGACATCTGAGAGCTTCTCCACAGCTATACTGAGCTCTGTTCTAATTCCAAGGTGCATTAAAGAGATTATGACCTACATAAGACATAAACAATGTCTGCACTCCAGTAACTGATACCCTTTAGAATGTTTACTCAAGAGAGGCCTGGCCACAAATCTGTTCCTTAAATATATACTAAGACATTTGAACAATGTCTTGGCAGTTTATTTTCAAATTGTCCTTCAACATAGTGACATTACCTTACATTATAAACAAATGTATTAATATTTAATTTACAAAGGATTTTACAACGAGGGCTATTTGAAACCACTTGAGCTTAACATCTCAATTAAAAAAGTTCAGTAATAGAGACCTGATTTAATTTAACTGATAAAAACATGAATATAACAATTTGAAGGTCAATGTCATAGATGTGACTGAACGCATCAAGTGTGCAAAAATTCATACCTAAATGGGGCATGCCCATACACAGCATGCCAGCCTTGCTGACTTAACATTTTCCCCTCTATATAAGAAGCCATCTTATAGACCTCCAACTACCAGCAGGCACCCAGAGAAGGTAAGTGATGATGAAAGCAGACTGGCTCCTCTAACAAAGTTATTGATTAACAAAGCAAAAAAAATTTTTTCTTTTTCATTTAGCATCTTCCACCAGCAAGTCGACAAGGTTCTTTTGGTGCAGGAACAAAGGTAAACTGTATTAAAAATGTTTTTACCATTGAATCCATTTTTACATTAGCTCATTTATTTTGACATTAAATAAAAATAAATAAAAATACATTATTTATAGTTATTTAAAGTTCAAGGAAACTCAAAATGTACTTTTAGTTTTCAACAGCAAAGCTTTTCAATAAAAGTAACACTTTATATATTTTCCTATAATCGTGGCCATATGAAAGTAAAATCACAGAATGGGAGACGGAGAAATGGAATGTTTCGGCCCAGCGGCCATCTTCCTCCGGAAGCCAGAAAGAGAGAGGATTGAGTCTCAGAACAAACCTTTTGATGCCAAAACTGCATACTTCGTTTCTGAGCCAACTGAAATGTACCTCAAAGGGGTTCTGCAAAGCAAAGATGGTGGCAAAGCCACTGTCAAAACTTTATGTGGGAAAGTAAGTCATTTGTATTCTGTTCTGCTTTCAAATAAGCTAATGCTACCCTTACAACCCAAGTACTTTTAAAACTCGTACAGTATTTTTTTTTTTCCTAAATGACAAATTCTTTCCTACAGACTCTTACGGTTAAGGAAGATGACATTTTCCCCATGAACCCTCCAAAATTTGATAAAATTGAGGACATGGCCATGATGACTCACCTCAATGAACCCGCTGTGCTGTATAATCTCAAAGAGCGTTATGCAGCATGGATGATCTACGTAGGTTTGAAAAAGAATTAAAGCAATATAAGAAGCATTGTCATACTGCATACTGACTTTTACATCTCTCTTCCAGACCTACTCAGGATTGTTCTGCGTCACTGTGAACCCCTACAAGTGGCTCCCAGTGTACGATGCTGTGGTTGTGAGTGGATACAGAGGCAAAAAGAGAGTTGAAGCCCCACCTCACATCTTCTCCATCTCTGATAATGCCTATCAGTTCATGCTTACAGGTACTTTTTTTTATATTTTTCCAAATAAAATGTATTATGCAAAAGTACAAAAAAATTTGTTAAACTCACTCATTTAACTGTATTTTGCAGACAGAGAGAACCAATCTATCCTGATCACGTAAGTGTAGAAATGGATGAACATGTATGTGTGGGAATACATTACGTATAATCACATTAAACATATTTACCTTTTCCAGTGGAGAATCCGGTGCAGGGAAGACTGTAAACACCAAACGTGTCATTCAGTACTTTGCAACTATCGCAGTGGCTGGGCAGAAAAAGGCAGAGCCTGTTGCTGGCAAAATGCAGGCAAGTAAAAAACTATAAATTGTTAAGTGCATATCAACACTCAATGATTATACACCTGTCATAAACAACTTTCAATTTATTTAGGGGTCGCTGGAGGACCAAATCATTGCTGCAAATCCCCTGCTGGAGGCTTATGGCAATGCCAAGACTGTGAGGAATGACAACTCATCTCGTTTTGTAAGTATCCAGTTTTTTCAATATAAGTATACTTGCAAATCTTACTATTTAGTTTTCTATTATTAAACTGAATTGGTTAAACAGTTACAATTAAGTTAAATTACTAACACATTGATTTCTTTTTTAGGGCAAATTTATTAGAATCCACTTTGGGACCTCAGGGAAACTGGCCTCTGCTGATATTGAAACTTGTAAGTCTCCTTTTTATAAGAACAGCATATCTGTTTTGGTAAATTGTTAAAGCTGCAGGTCACCAGACTAATATGCTGTATTAACAGATCTGTTGGAAAAGTCCAGAGTCACTTTCCAACTATCTGCTGAAAGAAGCTACCACATTTTCTACCAGCTCATGACTGGACACAAGCCAGAGCTGCTTGGTATGAAGACAGCAGTAATGCACACTTTCTATTTTAAGATACAAACAAGCTAGTCACTTAAATACATAACTCACAAATCATGTGAATTAGAATACTGGTAATTTCAAAAACTAATCAGCCATCTGTTTTTTGTAACAAAAAAAGTGTGCAAGAACTTCTCTTACCGTTTTTTCTTACTTAGCTCTCTTTCATTTTCTTTTTTTAAAACAGAGGCTCTACTTATTACAACCAACCCCTATGACTACCCTATGATCAGCCAGGGTGAAATCACAGTCAAGAGCATCAATGATGTGGAGGAGTTCATTGCCACAGACGTATGCATGAATTCTAAACTCTTCAAGATACATATATTAAATGCTAATGAAAATTTCAATTGTATTTTAATTGTCCTTTACATAACAGACAGCTATTGACATCCTTGGCTTCAGCTCTGATGAAAAAATGAATATCTACAAGCTGACTGGTGCTGTGGTGCATCATGGCACCATGAAGTTCAAGCAGAAGCAGAGGGAGGAGCAGGCTGAGCCTGATGGCACTGAGGGTAAGTGATGAATTCACTCTAGGTTAAAAACAGTGATCAAAAACAAAACCTAATTGACTTATTAGTTTCTTTTTTTTCTCAATAGAGGCTGATAAAATCGCCTACCTCCTGGGCCTCAACTCAGCTGACATGCTGAAAGCTTTGTGCTACCCCAGAGTCAAAGTCGGAAACGAGTTTGTGACCAAAGGCCAGACTGTACCTCAGGTAATAAGACTTCCCTGGGGGAGTGGTAGCATTGTGGTTGATTTTCTAATTTAGCTAACAGGAAACTGTCTATTGCTGAAAATCTAAGCAATGCTTTCAACCCATCTTAAAGATAAATGCATTCAACCTGCTAAATAAAGACTGTTAATTTTTTCAGGTGAACAATGCTGTCATGGCCCTTTGCAAGTCTGTCTATGAGAAAATGTTCTTGTGGATGGTTGTGCGTATCAATGAGATGCTGGACACAAAGCAGCCAAGACAGTTCTTCATTGGTGTGCTGGACATCGCTGGATTTGAGATCTTCGATGTAAGACAACATATAAAGGGTTCTGTCATACTCATGGATTACACATCATAAGCATGAACATGAAACGTGTCTCTTTTAAAATACAGTTCAACAGCTTGGAGCAGCTCTGCATTAACTTTACAAATGAGAAACTGCAACAGTTTTTCAACCATCACATGTTTGTGCTGGAACAAGAGGAGTACAAAAAAGAAGGTATCGAGTGGGAGTTCATTGACTTCGGTATGGACTTGGCTGCCTGCATTGAGCTCATTGAAAAGGTAAGAGATTGTTTTCCATTCTGGATTGTTTTCTAAAGCATTTGCCAACATCCTGCTTAATAAATACTCTCTTTCATTAGCCAATGGGCATCTTCTCCATCCTTGAAGAGGAGTGCATGTTTCCCAAAGCCACAGACACATCGTTCAAGAACAAGCTTCATGACCAGCACCTTGGAAAAAGTTCTGCCTTTCAAAAGCCAAAGCCTGCCAAAGGCAAAGCTGAGGCCCACTTCTCCCTGGTGCACTATGCCGGCACTGTGGACTACAACATTGTTGGCTGGTTGGACAAAAACAAGGATCCACTGAACGACTCTGTTGTACAGCTGTACCAAAAGTCAGCAAACAAACTGCTCTGTTTCCTATATGCAAGCCATGCATCATCTGACGGTATGATAAACTATGTTCTATTTGAATAGTTTGACAGTATAATTTGATTTAAAAGAATAATAGTATAATTTTGATTATTATAATTAATAAGTATGAACTTTCAGTATTTTTACTTCTATAAGAAACATATATGATTCCTTAAGGTAATCCCATAAATAAGCCATAAAACAAGAATAATCCTTTTTAATAATCCATTTAAAATCCTTGGTCCAGTGTAACAATTGCCTGTTCTAATGTATGTGTGGTCTTAAAAGTATGAAGTAAATAAAAAGACATCTATTAACTCTAACTCTATCACACTGTGTGTAAAGCTGAGAGTGGTGGAAAGAAAGCTGGGAAAAAGAAAGGTGGCTCCTTCCAGACAGTGTCTGCTCTGTTTAGGGTAAGAAACATTTGACCTTTGAGAAAGCTGTATACAGGTGTGTAGCACCTGTTTCTGCAATAAGACATGCATGCTATTGCTTTCAATTCTACAGGAAAACTTGGGGAAACTGATGACAAATTTGAGGAGCACTCACCCTCACTTTGTACGTTGTTTGATTCCCAACGAGTCTAAGACTCCAGGTATATTGGTCCCTTTTTTGTGCTAATTGATCTGCAGATGTTGAAGATGCAGTGAGAAACTAAATATTTCATCTACTCTAGGGTTGATGGAAAATCATCTGGTTATCCACCAGCTGAGATGTAATGGTGTGCTGGAGGGTATCAGAATCTGCAGAAAGGGATTCCCCAGCAGAATCCTCTATGGTGATTTCAAGCAGAGGTAATTTATTAATTTATTGTTACTACAGCACAACATTTGTAACATTTCCGCAGGTCTTATGTCTTAATTATGTGAATTTGTATATAGATACAAAGTCTTGAATGCAAGTGTCATCCCAGAAGGACAGTTTATTGACAACAAAAAAGCTTCAGAGAAACTCCTTGGCTCTATTGATGTGGATCACACCCAGTACAAGTTCGGACATACCAAAGTAAGTTAACTAAATTATAGTGTTGTTAAATAATCTAGTAAGAAATTAGTAAATAAACCGAAGCATTTGACAGGTGTTCTTCAAAGCTGGTCTTCTGGGTCTTCTTGAAGAAATGCGTGACGACAAACTAGCTAAGCTAGTGACAATGACTCAGGCTTTATGCCGTGGTTTCCTCATGAGAAGGGAGTTTATCAAGATGATGGAGAGAAGGTATAACACTCAAAGACTGTAAAACAAATTGTACATTTGATACACAAAACTGACCCGAATAATTTTTTAACAGAGAAGCCATATATTCCATTCAATACAACATCCGCTCATTCATGAATGTGAAGCACTGGCCATGGATGAAGCTATACTTTAAGATCAAGCCTCTTCTCAAGAGTGCAGAAACTGAAAAAGAAATGGCTGCCATGAAGGAAAACTTTGAGAAAATGAAAGAGGACTTGACAAAGGCACTGGCCAAGAAGAAAGAACTTGAAGAGAAGATGGTGTCATTGCTACAAGAGAAAAATGACCTGCAACTGCAAGTGGCATCTGTAAGCTTTTAAAACCTTTCTAACATACAGCTATCTCTGTATAGAAGGAAATGACTACATTAGTATAGAGAATAAATAAATGTAAGATAATAAAATAATGACCCTTTATAAATTAACAAATCAAATATAATAAGCCTTCTGAATCAACAGGAAACAGAGAGTCTTTCTGATGCTGAGGAAAGGTGTGAGGGGCTCATCAAGAGCAAGATCCAGCTTGAAGCTAAACTCAAAGAGGCAAATGAGAGACTAGAGGATGAGGAGGAAATCAATGCTGAGCTGACTGCTAAAAAGCGGAAACTGGAGGATGAGTGCTCTGAACTGAAGAAGGACATTGATGATTTGGAGCTCACTTTGGCCAAAGTGGAAAAAGAGAAGCATGCCACTGAAAACAAGGTTGAAATTTGACACCATATTTCTTACATTTGTACATATGTTCTAATGTAAAATTTATATACTTTATATATTTATGTATTGTTTATATACAAGATAATATATACAAATAAAGCAAAAGTTTTATTAATAGGTAAAAAACCTTACTGAAGAGATGACTTCACAAGATGAAGCTATTGCTAAATTGACCAAAGAAAAGAAAGCCCTCCAAGAGGCACACCAGCAGACCCTAGATGATCTCCAAGCAGAGGAAGACAAAGTCAACACTCTGACCAAAGCCAAGTCCAAACTTGAGCAACAAGTTGATGATGTAAGGCTACATTTTGCACATCCAAACTAAACATATCTTACTATTGTAAACAACTAACCATATTCTGTACAATTTAGCTGGAGGGTTCTCTGGAACAAGAGAAGAAGCTGCGTATGGACCTTGAGAGAGCTAAGAGAAAGCTTGAGGGTGACCTGAAACTTGCCCAGGAGTCCATAATGGACCTGGAGAATGACAAACAGCAGTCTGAGGAAAAGATAAAAAAGTGAGAGCATGTACTACAAATTATTATTTTATTTTCTGTCTTTACTTTTATTGTATTTTTTATAAAGGATGCTACTTTTCTGCTTTATAGGAAAGATTTTGAGGTTAGCCAGCTTCTTGGAAAAATTGAGGATGAACAATCTTTGGGTGCTCAGCTGCAAAAGAAGATCAAGGAACTTCAGGTGGGTTACAAAAAAACTCAGAAAATGCAGAATAATGAAGTACAAAAACTGAATAATTTACACTACACTAAAAATGTTAGGCTCGCATCGAGGAGTTGGAAGAGGAAATTGAGGCTGAGCGTGCAGCTCGTGCTAAAGTTGAGAAGCAGAGAGCAGATCTCTCTAGAGAACTTGAGGAGATCAGCGAGAGGCTCGAGGAAGCTGGAGGTGCCACCTCTGCCCAGATCGAGATGAACAAGAAGCGGGAGGCTGAGTTCCAGAAACTGCGTCGTGATCTGGAAGAGTCCACTCTGCAGCATGAAGCCACAGCTGCTGCACTCCGCAAGAAACAAGCGGACAGTGTTGCTGAGCTTGGAGAGCAGATTGACAATCTTCAGCGTGTCAAACAGAAACTGGAGAAGGAGAAGAGTGAATGCAAAATGGAAATAGATGACCTGGCAAGTAACTTGGAGGCTGTGGCAAAATCAAAGGCAAGTTTCTTTAAAATTTCCTTTAAAAAATATCAAAACAAGCACTAAAATCAACTTGTTTATTTATTAAGAACACTACAAAAACCTATTAACAAGATCAACAACAACCTTTGATATTCTAGTCTAATCTTGAGAAGATGTGTCGTACATTAGAGGACCAAGTATGCGAGTTAAAAACAAGGAATGATGAACACACACGTCAACTAAATGACCTAAATGTGCAAAGAGCAAGGCTTCAGACTGAAAATGGTAGGTATATAAAACTGCAAGGAGAACAACTAAGCAAATACCATAAAAGAAACTTATAAGCCAAGTGCTAATTTATTCTGTAATCAAAGGTGAGTTTGGACGCCAACTAGAGGAAAAAGAAGGTCTTGTGTCTCAACTGACCAGAGGCAAGCAGGCCCACACACAACAGATTGAGGAGCTCAGAAGACAGATTGAAGAGGAAGTGAAAGTATGTACTATTAGCAGTAAGACAATGCTTATTTTTTTTAAAAAGAGGAATTTTCTGTATTTTAAATAAACTGTATGGCACTGATAGGCCAAGAACGCCCTGGCTCATGCTGTGCAATCAGCTCGTCATGACTGTGATCTGCTCAGAGAGCAGTTTGAGGAAGAGCAGGAGGCCAAGGCTGAGCTCCAGCGTTCAATGTCCAAAGCCAACAGTGAGGTGGCTCAGTGGAGAACCAAATATGAGACTGATGCTATCCAGCGTACTGAAGAGCTTGAGGAGGCCAAGTAAGAATAGTCAACACAAGACATGGAGGGGTTTATTTCCCTTTGTTTATGGACAACTGAGGTGGCCATTTTGAAAGATGTAGTATCTTTGACATAATATCATAATAAATGATAGTTTACCTGTGACTTTTATTATATTATAGCATGTTTCAGTTCGACATTTTTATGAAATTAATACTACAAAGCACCCAAAAAGCTATAAACAACGACTCCTCTTTCCATGCCAGCTGTTTGTACTGCCATTACAGCATGCAAACATCAAGCACTCAATACGATTGATTATTTATTCATTGTTTAATATTATATTATGAATAAGTATGCACATTTAAAACTTTTAAAATTACCACTATCGTCATTCTTGTAGTTATGAAATCCGGGGCATTCTTTTGCTGAAGCATTTTTAATGCATTTTCTTTGAATATGTCAACAAAACCTTTTTTACGCAAAAAAAAGGAAAAAGCTTGCTCAGCGGCTCCAGGAGGCTGAGGAAACCATTGAAGCTGTAAACTCCAAATGTGCTTCCTTGGAGAAGACCAAACAGAGGCTGCAGGGTGAAGTGGAGGACCTCATGATTGATGTAGAGAGAGCCAATGCTCTTGCAGGCAACCTTGACAAAAAGCAGCGGAACTTTGATAAGGTGAACATTTAAAAAAAATTACAAAGCAATTCCTTTATCCACAAATGTATGTAAAGATTATATACTTTACATTTATATTTGGCCACATTTAGGTCTTGGCAGAATGGAAGCAAAAATATGAAGAAGGCCAGGCTGAACTGGAAGGAGCTCTAAAAGAGGCTCGCTCTCTCAGTACTGAACTCTTTAAAATGAAAAACTCATATGAAGAAGCTCTTGATCATCTGGAGACTCTGAAGAGGGAAAATAAAAATCTGCAACGTATGTATTATGTTAAATATACATTATTCTTAACAAATATCCATATTGTTACTCAAAAGGTTATTCCACAATTTTATAGAGGAGATCTCTGACCTGACTGAACAAATTGGTGAAACTGGAAAGACCATTCATGAGTTGGAGAAGGCAAAGAAAACAGTGGAGTCAGAAAGATCAGAAATCCAAACTGCTCTAGAAGAGGCTGAGGTACTTAAATACATATTTAGCTCACCATATGTAGCTTATCATTATATAGACATAGAATCCACTATGGAAAGTGCAACACAAACATTTAATTGTATTATTTGTTATGCTTTCTTAGGGCACACTTGAGCATGAGGAATCTAAGATTCTTCGTATTCAGCTGGAGCTCACTCAAGTGAAAAGTGAAATAGACAGGAAACTGGCTGAGAAGGATGAGGAGATCGAGCAGATTAAGAGAAACAGCCAGAGGGTGATTGAGTCCATGCAGACTACTCTGGACTCTGAGGTTAGGAGCAGAAACGATGCTTTGAGGGTCAAGAAGAAGATGGAGGGAGATCTCAATGAAATGGAGATTCAGCTGAGCCATGCCAACCGCCAGGCAGCTGAGGCCCAGAAACAGCTCAGGAATGTCCAAGGACAACTCAAGGTATTTTAAAGCACACAATATTTCTTAGTCTTGATTATTGTCCTTTCTAGTAACAGCTTAGAAAAGGAGTCATTAAATTTCTTATAGGATGCCCAGCTGCACCTTGATGAGGCTGTCAGAGGACAAGAAGAAATGAAAGAGCAGGTGGCCATGGTAGAGCGCAGAAATAACCTGATGCTTGCAGAGATTGAGGAATTGAGAGTTGCACTGGAGCAAACAGAGAGAGGCCGCAAAGTGGCTGAACAGGAGCTGGTTGATGCCAGTGAGCGTGTGGCACTACTGCACTCTCAAGTAAGAAAGATGCATCAATATGTTTGTGTGTGTTTGTATGTATGGTGTGTGTGGAGTTTTATGGTTTTATGTATCAACACTTATCACAAATTATCTGGTCCTGAGTAGGTCCTACAAAAAAGAAGCACTGCAGGTTTGCCAAGTTGGATCTGACCAAGGCACTAGGCTTCTGGTACAATGTCCTTGAGACAGACAAGACTAAAGTGAAGCTATTTGGCCATAATTCACAGTGCAATTTTCGATTATTATTCTAGTCAAATGTGATTCTGCTACCTGACAGCTAAAGTTTTACCGAAATTGGTGTTACAATGGCCAAGAACAAACTTCAACCCAACCGAAATACTGTGGCAAGAGCTTTAGAGAGCTATGCATAAAAGAATGCTCACAAACCTCAATGAACTTTAATAATGTTATAAAGCCTAAGGGGCCAAAATTTTTCAAATGATGTGAAAATAATGGAAGACAAAGTACTATGTTTTTCACATGATTGTAATTATTTCACTCCAGAACACCAGCCTTATCAATACCAAGAAGAAGCTGGAAGCAGATCTTGTTCAAATCCAAAGTGAGGTAGAGGACACAGTCCAGGAAGCACGAAATGCTGAAGAGAAGGCAAAGAAAGCTATCACTGATGTGAGTGGCTTACATAATAGAATCAAAATTATGTGACAATTATTTTAGAGGTCATCTTGAAAAACATTCTGTAAGACCATGCATCAAACACATATTTTCTTTACAATTTAGGCTGCCATGATGGCAGAGGAGCTGAAGAAGGAGCAAGACACCTGTGCACACCTGGAACGAATGAAGAAGAACCTTGAAGCTACAGTGAAAGACCTGCAGCATCGTTTGGATGAGGCTGAGAATCTTGCAATGAAGGGTGGAAAGAAGCAGCTTCAGAAACTGGAAGCTAGGGTATATTACACACGAAAAACTGTATTTGCGATATTTAAACATTTTGGTTACCAAAATGAATTGAAAACTACAATTTCTTTACAGGTCCGTGAACTGGAAAGTGAAGTTGAAGCTGAGCAGAGACGAGGTGCTGATGCCATAAAAGGAGTCCGCAAATATGAGAGGAGAGTCAAGGAACTCACATACCAGGTAATAATAGTCAATGACATGTCAAAGTCAAGGGACAGGAACTAGTATCGTGTAGGACCACCTTTATCCTGCCTGCAGATGGACCACCACATCCCATAAATACTCAATTAGGCTAATAATTATTACCAAATGTGCAGGTCACAACATTCATCGACATGTTCTTCAAACCAAGAAATCACTTCACAATTAATTTGCATACTACTATCCCATGACTTTTGCCATATCAGTGTACAATGTGTATTACAAACTGTACAAAGCATCTGAAATATGTACCAAATAAAAGAAATAAATAACACAAAGCTTCTATTAATATTGAAATAAACAGACTGAAGAGGACAAGAAGAATGTGAACAGACTTCAAGATCTGGTCGACAAACTGCAGCTGAAAGTGAAGGCCTACAAGAGGCAGGCTGAGGAAGCGGTAAGTAATTGTTTCTTAGCAGTATTTTTTGACCCAAATATTAAGATGAATTAGGTTCAAATTCATTTCTGAAAATGTATCATAGTTGGAAAAAAATGCAATGCCACACAAGGCAAAATTGTCTGCAAAGGCCCAAATTAAATTTAATTATATTTAAAAAGCAGTGCAAGTAATGTACTAATCAAATTCACTGGTTTCGACTTTGACCAATATAAAAGGAGGAGCAGGCCAACACCCACTTGTCCAGATTTAGGAAAGTACAGCATGAGCTGGAGGAAGCTCAGGAGCGTGCTGACATTGCTGAGTCTCAGGTCAACAAGCTGAGAGCCAAAAGCAGAGACATTGGAAAAGTATGTTCTATTTTGAATAAATCTTACTTGATTATAGATGTGAGGCATTTTCCTACCATATACTGCTTTAAGTCTGAAATATATTTTACAAGTGACTAATTACCATCCTGTTCTGTGATTCAAACTAATGTTCATTATGTATATTGTTTTATTTCTTTCCAGGGCAAGGAGGCAGAATGAGAGAACCTTTAACAATGCAGGAAGTAGTCATATAATATGACTTACTTGTGTTCTAATAACAATTTGAGAAACAATAAACTAATTAGAAAATTTTGTAATTTATCCCTTGTTTTGTTTTCCGTTTTATTTCAACAACAAGACAACAACTTTGTCAGAATTTTATCATTACAAGTCAAATCAAATAATAAATAAAATAAATCATGCACTGGTTATAAAAAGTCTACGAACCTTTGTTAAAATGCCAGGTGTCCATGGTAAATTATTTCAGATTTATTTCCACCTTCAACGTGACTTGTAATCTGTGCAATTCAATAGAGAAACAAACTTAAATTATATACAAAATAAAATAAAAACACATTTAAAAATAATGTAGTTGCATAAGTGTGCACACCCTCTTATAACCGGAGATGTGATCAGAATCAACAAATCACATTCAAATTCATGTTAAATAGTAGTCAGTACATGCATGCCATCAATTAAAAAGACTCTGATTAACCTCTTATAAATTTCAGCTGTTCTAGTAGAATATTATTGATATCTTACAGCAAAGAGTTTAGAAGGCATCCGTCAGAAGGGTATAAAAGTTTTCCTAGGTATTAAATAGACCATGGAATGCAGTGAAGACAGTGGTCAACACATGGATAAAACAGCACAACAGTGACATCACTAAGAACCATTGTTCTTGGTAATACCAGGGTTCATACACTTTCAAGGCTAAAGGTAATGGGCAAACAGGCTGTCAAAGTCAATAGTGCCAGATCCAAACACGGAGAATTCTGAGCATACTCTTCCCAGGGGACTTACTTGGCCCAATCCTGCAGTAGTTCCGCAGAAACCTGCCCGGAAATAAATTTCCCCACTCCACCTGGTCGTTGGCTTGCAGATAATATCCAGAGGTCAGGCTTAAAAATTCGCCCAGTCCAGATATGGTACATGGATTGGGGACTGTTGTCACTCACAATATCCTTGAGTAAACCAAGGTATCTAAACACAATAGTTCAGCATTCTCAAAAGCAGTGGGTAAACCAGGTAGGAGAATAAACCATACTGACTTTGAATAACAATCTGCTACAACTTAGATTGTGGTGTTACCTTCTGAGAAGATCAGTTACGAAATCCAGAATAATGTGAGCACAGGCATTAAGGTTTATATACTGTTGAATATTCTGGTGCATGTTCGGCCACCAGTATTTATAGATTAAGATTAGCTTATAAGAAAATTTTATGTCTGTATGTCCACAGCCAGGTGTGCTATGTGCCCATGTAATCAGTTTACAGACCTTTACAGACCTTGACAGATTTTCGAAGGGATAGAGCGTTAGCTTTAAGTTTCTGGCCCCTGCATGGTACGCAATGGAAAACTGGAACCTGGCAAAAAACATGTGGTAGGTGAAGATCTAAAACAGATCTAAAAATGGCAAGGAAAACTAGGCCACTGGGTATAACCTGTCTTTTTCACCCAATCTTTGTGACAATAGTACTCCTACTCCCGATTTCTGAAGCATCAACGTCTACTATGTCGCCGGAAAACTCAATTTTTTTTAATTAGTACAACAGTTGAGTAGTAAAAAAATAACCTATAAAGGATGGAGAAGTTGCCTGGTAAAAAGATCCAACAGAGTCTGAACCATGTATCAAAAAAACAGAAAAAAAAAAAAACACAGGATCAGGTGACATGCAAGCAGGTCGTCAAAACCCAATAATAGAACCGGATCACAGAGAATCAGAGAGAATAAAATAGGGCTTGGTATGGGCTTACAAGGAAATCCAAATACTTTGCAAGGAAAAAAAGAAGCAATGAAGGCCACTGTCAAAAGGCCTACAGCGACATTACAGAAGCTGCCGGAATGTACAGCAAGTGTTCACAACAGAAGTATCCAAATCACAGATCCAAAACACACAGTCACTAGGCAGATCCAGCTCAAGCAATGTATGAACAGTATGTCAGAGGCTTGGCTAAAGGCAAGGTCTTAAACTAGGCAAAAGATACTAAACTGAATCTGAAAAACTAAAGCTGTGGGGTCATTGAAGCACAATTAAGAGGCTTGTGATTTATTTAGAGTTTTCAAGTTCAAAGACAATCAGTCAGTCATTCTCTTATCCACTTTGTGCATCCGGCAATTACAGCCTTTAGTCTTCTTGGGTATGATGCCAAAAGGTTTGCACACCTAGATTTGGGGATTTTCTGCCATTCTTCTCAGCAGATCTTCTCAAGATTGGTCATGTTAGATGGGGGCCATCAGTGAGCAGTCCTTTGTTTTGCTGATACTAAGGTGGAGATTGTTATCCTGGCACAGGTTCTCCAGGTGTTTAATCTCCTCCAGGGGAGACTTTTAGTCACTGTCAGATCAGACCCACCACAACACTGTCATCAGCAAACTTGTAGATGGTGGTAGAGCTGGAAGATGTCATGCAGTCAACGATGTACAATCAGTACAGCAGGGGGGCTCAGGAAACAACCCGGGAGGACTTCAGTGCTGAAGGTGAAGGTGGATAAGAGATGTTTTCCTACTAGCACTGTGGTCTGTCTGTCAGGATGTTGAAGTGAAACAGGGATTAGTGGAGTCCCATATCTTCCATCTTGGTAGCAGGTTTGGAGGGCATAGTGTTAAATGCTGAGCTGTACTCAACAAACAAAATTACCCCTCTCATTGTCTAGGTGTGACAGTGCTGTGTGAAGTAGGGTGATGGCATTATCTGTAGAATAGTTGGGACACAAACTTAAGTTCCATTGTCTTGTCCAAGTGGTGCATGGAGAAGAACTCGATCTGGGTGGCATGGTCAGGTATCATAAAGTCCAGCCATGTCACAGTAAAACAGAAAAGGTTGCAGTCCCGAATGTCCATCTGGAACTTCATTCTTGCCTGGAGGTTGTTGATTTTGTCTTCCAGATACTGGACATTGGCTAACAAGAAGAGCACAGTGTGCTATCTGTACCTGGTTCTGGCCCATTTTCCTCAGGACTTCTGTTGCTTTGGGGATATATGTTTTGTTCTTCTTCAGGATTTCTTTTGGCCAGCTTGGACCTGGGGTTAAAAGCAATGATGAGTGCATTATAGATGAATCGAAACAATGATAGAGATTCTATCATAGTAAATGTGAGCTATAATGAAAAAGAAATCATCAATAAAGTAAAATAAATGTTTAAAAAAGGCAAGGTGTGGACGGAGCAGGCATGACAGGAGCTGACCTCACTGGCACTATCATGCTATTAGAAGCTGGGACAGACCCAGATGTAGGATGTCAGGAGTTTTGTGTATTCAAGTGAATCTGTAAGTCAGCAACCTAGACAGGCAATACACTCAGCACTTGTTTTTGCTAGGTCTGCTGCATCAGAGGCACAGTCCTGTCTATGCCTGTTTTTCCCCCCGCACCCATGCCTGCACCCAAATCAGCTTAAGAACTGACTCTCAAACTGACTGCTGAATCGACTGCTGAATCAACTCCTGAATCTGCTCCTTAATCGTCTCCTGAACCTGAGGAGGATGCCGCCGACCCTGCTCTGGAGCCTGTCTCACACCCTGAAGGGGGGTGGATCTGAACTCCAGTCTGTCTCGCGCCCAAAGGTGGGTGATTCTGAAATCAAGTCTGTTTCAAGCCCTGAAGTGGGCGATCTTGAAGCTAAGTCTGTCTTGTGCCCTGATTAGGGCAACACTGAACCCAAGTCTGCCTCTCATCCTGGGGAGGGCAGCTCTAAACTCAAGCCAGTATTTCACTCTGAGGAGGGCAGTTTGTTCCAGATCTTGCTCCAGATCCTGAGCAGAACAAGTCTAAGTCTGCTCCAGATTCTGGTCCAGATCATGCTCCAGCTCCAGATCCTGCTCCAGAGGAGCATCCACATGACCCAGGACCTGCCAAACACGATTCTGCCGCACCCCCTTGACCGGGAGGCGATCCGCCCTAGAATTTTTTGTGGAGAAGGCTCATCTTCCTCCTCCCATCCTCACCACATTCTACAGTGGAACCTTTGAGAGCATCCCGAGCAGCTGCATCACTGCCTTATTTGGGAACTGCACCGTATCGGATTGCAAGTCCCTGCAGCGGGTAGTGAGCACAGCTGAGAAGTGACTGTGCAACAGCTTCTTTTCACAAACTATCAGACTCCTAAACAACCAAGTGTCTGGTCTAAACAAAGGGACACACATGGACACATCAGCGACTGAAAACACACACACACACACACACACACACACACACACACACACACACACACACATCCCCACCTTTTAAAAACTGTCTACTGCTAATGTTAAATCAGTTGGATAACATTAGTACTGCTGCTAAATTCAGAGTATAGTGTTTACAGTGTCTAATGTTTACATTTATACTAAAATGCACACAACTTCACCTTACAGCTCCCATTAATTAGGGGACTAACTGCACCCCCCACCCCTCGTATTTATTGTTTATTGTCTTGTAATGGTCTTGTGTACTTATAGTATATTGTCTTGCATATTTATTGTCCAGTTTCTTGCATCATTGCACATGTGCACTTGATTATATTGTCTATTGTTATATGTAGAAGGTTATTTTGTTTCACTGTGTACTGTACACCACTGTATATGGTTTAAATGACAAATAAAACCACTTCACTTGAGGAGAAGGGCTCTGTCATGAATGGAGCATCCGTATGCACAAGGGAGTCATGTTACAGACTGTCCTGGTATAAAGGCTCAGCTGCTCGATTAAATTGCTAGAATGTTACTGCAAACTAGTTCCAAGACTTTTGAGATTCAGCTTTTACTGCTGGTTATTTACAGGAATTCATGAAGGGTTACTTTAAAGAAAAAAATACAAATTTAGAAAATTGGCCTTAGCATAGCAACAAACAGTCTGGCAAGCAGTTTTTTATTATTTTGCCAGACTGTTTCTTATAAAGAAGGTTCCAACTGGCATGTCTAACAGAGGTTGTGATCTAGTAATAACTTAAAGTTTAAATTTACTGCTATAGTTATCGTGCATGACTGTGTCAGAGAGAGCAAAAATGGCCTTGATCCTTGGGTGGGGCCTTCAGCTCCACCAGCTGGTATTTCAAAATAATTCCTTTGAACATGCAAAAGTAACAAACTTGTGTTGATGATTTTATTAAACTAAGAGAAAGTTGAGTAAAGTCGGTACTTAAGCCTACCTATGTAAATAAATCGGCAGATATTTCCAATATTCTCTCAGACTTGTGTATCAGGACAAACTTCATGGTTTAATTATTTAGTGTTTGCCTATAATGTTTAGAAAACATAAAATATTTAAAAAAATGTAATAGTGTAATAAAAAATGATTTTCTTAAAAGCAAACATATAAGATATACTTTTCAGGCAAACTAATCTTTAATTATCCAAAAAACTGACAAAGGTGTATTTTCAATCTAAATGATAGAAATCTTTAATGTATAACAGTGGCATTACTGCTCTCAGTTGTTCAATAACAGTAAGCATACATTGATAAGTCAACTTAAAATGCAATCTTTTGATAATTTAGAGAAAATGCTATTTAAAACTGACTCTAAACTAAACACACCTGACTCCTAAACACACCTGAGTTCAATATGTCTGCTCAAAACTGACCTTCCTCGCTACAATGCTTTGGATAAGCTATAATACTAACTAACAATAAGTACATTACATACTTTGTTAAAAAGTACCAATACTGAAAATTATCCAAGCATATAGCATGCATATATGCATAAATCATCATTGCAAGTACACAGCATAAGCATGAATATTAGTATAGGTGTTAATTATGACCATACTACTAATTAAAAAAACATTTAAAATGCTTACTTTAAGTTCTTTGGTGCCACATTACTTCTTTTGTGTGCAACCACTGTGGACAGTTTGGTTATGAGAACTAAAGATACATGGGTTACAATGAAGCTCAAACTTTAGTGCCAAACAGTGATGCTCTGAGGTCATACCTATAACAGATAAGTTATGTGTCTTTATTCTCTTCTGGCCCTGCACACAGAGGGATACTACATACCAGCCTTTTATTAAGTACATAGGGCGACTTTCCAGAAACTATCATTTTAAAATAACTTGACCTCATTAGTCATTAATCAGTAATGATATAGGAAACAGCATAAACAGACCTCATCTAACACCATTACATAAAGTCTTTTACGTAAATTTACGGGAGAACTATGTGTTTGGCAATTCTAGACAACTAGATTGGCATTTAAAGAAGGTCGTTCTGGACTTCCCTTCCATAATAACCAACATAACACAAACAAGCTAAGTCAAGCTTCAGTGTTAAACAATGTCCTTTCCACCGACCAATATCCTGCCCTTTCAAGTATCAGCAGGGCAAGCATGCCTAGGCAAACAGTCAATACTAAACAAGAATTATCAGTCCCAGAAAAGTAAAACATAAGACAATTTGACCATTTGATTTGAAACTTATCCTACATTGTTCATTGCTTTTGATGGCTTATTTGTGCTTTATTGTTTTATATTATTAGGCCTATACTGTTTAAAGTCATTTAACATGCTAACCACCAAAGTTCTTGCAATGCCAGCTGTGACAACCATGCCCCAGTTCCCAGTACAAGGAGAATGCATTTTTACACTACATCGCAATGTTATTATTCTTTTGGCCTTTAAATGGGTATGATGTTGTTAGTATTGTCAGTTAAATTATGTCTGATTCTGGTATAATGCTCATAGATCAATATTTGACATTTCTATGTACATTTTTCCTTGAGTCCAACCTGTCTGTAAAAACTGACAACATTGTCAAACAGACAAGCACTATACTCCTCATACAAGGAATTATGATTTAAAGATGAAAACCACTGCATGGAGTTTGTAGACAAACTTTTACACTCTATCACAAGTTGAACATGGAATGTGTTGCCTTATGTTTCTTTTCTTCTTAAAGAAAAAAAAATATTAACAGCAAACTTTTTTTAGTGTAATCATCAAGTGCTGCTTCTTAAATGAAAGGTAATGATGGGTAAAACTATTTTAGTTAAGTTTAGTCTTAAATTAGTCTTAGATTAATTAGTCAGAGACATTGAGTGGTGCATAATTAACAGCAATATGATCTCCAGCAACCGTCCATATTTTACATTCCTATTTTCACTCACTTTTCATATACCAGCAGTAATAAAAGCAAAATCTGCAATGCAATTGAGCATTACTGCCATCTACTGTGCAGGCAGTGAAATACAGCATATTATCCATTTTGTAAGATGAAAAACAAAGGGAATTTAACCTTCATGGAAACCAGTTAATTCAACTAATAGTTAACCTCCAAGCAATCAGCTTTTACATAGTTCAAATTATTACTGAGCATGCTTCTAAAAACAAAAAAAAAAAAGTTTAAAATCCTCTGTGGTAACAGAGGATAAATATTAAATAGATAAAAATGCATTTAAAGTTGCTGTTTATCACTTATAAACTCTACATATAGTAACAACTGGTGGGAACTATGACACAATACATTTCTAGAATGACATTTTCAGGAATAGGACAACTTAGGGACTGTAACTTTATACCAGTGACATTTGGGCACTCCACCACAGCCACAGAGCTCCTTAAAAGTCAGACTGGCTGTTTATAGGGCCACAGACTCCTTCTTCGTTACTAGTAAACATTAAAAGGTTTCATTCAAGTGTTTGTGTGTCCGTGTATTTATGTATGTGTTTATGTACATATGTTACATATATTATTAGAAAACAATATGGAATAAACATTAACATTTAGTACTAAATATTCAGATTTCATTCATCGATGCTATGAACAGAACAGGACTGATCACAAGATTGCAGAAATATTTTAATAATAATGGCCCAACTGTTACTTAAACGAGTGGCTGATAAGACACAACTGTATAACAAAAGTATAACTATAAATTCTATAACTACATTATTCATTTTAAATTTATTTTAAAAATCAGATTGTTCATGCCCTATCTATTTTGCATAAAAAATAAAAAATAAATAATTTAAAATGTTACAAATAAGTAGTTTACTAATTCATGAATAAAATAAAACACATATCTGCTTCATGTACCTGTTTTAAATATAATAATTTTATTATCTGAATTGAATCTTCTGCATTATTTTGTTTTCATACCACTGTTCCTTGTTCTATTCCATGCAAATTTAGAACTCTGGCTTGCTATGCTAATCCTTTTAAGTATTATTATCTATAAAACACTAAACTAAGGTCATCATAAAGGTTGGTCATAAAAATAAATTTAACAGGCCAATTGGGAGCTTAGAGAAGTCACTAATGTGACTCATTTAAATTGCTTCCCTCTGACTATGATGTGCAAGAAATGGAGTTTTAGAAACTAGTACTCAATTAACATTAATGCAACTACTACCTCCATCTTTTCTCCAATGTGTACAATATAGCACAATTTACTTGGGGAGATTTAAAACCTATAAAGTCAAACACATCCAGCTAAAAACCAATCCTGATAACTGGGCTCAACGTTCCATACCAAAATGACTGAAAATCACCAGCACTAGAGGTCAGAAATGCTAATAAAGTATCACTAACAGTAACTTTTAAACCATTTAAATCAATGATTAATTTCTTTTTGAATATGGGACTTTATAAAAGGGCTAAATACAGGAACTGTCACATGGACACTAAGACTGCATGTAGACAACTTGAAAGCCAATATGAATTCAAATGTCACATTCCCAACAGTAGTACTGCATATTGAAGATGCATTTCCAAGTGCTTTGTGAATGGTCACTGTTATCTATCATTTTAAATATGCTAAGGAGCTATTTATTTTAAATATTAAAGCAACTGTTATTCTTTTTCACCGGCTAATGCCAAAATTGTCACGTTATATCAGGGCACAGGCCAAGCCAAACAGCTATAACTAAAACCTAAAGGGCAGAACAGTTAATCTTGAAATCCTTTAAAAGACCGCTGACATACACACACCAGCTGTCTCACAGGTCAGCCCTCATTCTTTGATAGCACAAAGTAGGAGTCAGTTTGACCACAATAACGAGATGCTGAACATCCATAACTGACTGCACACGTTGTATATTCAAAATTATTTAACATTAACTTAGTGTAGTGTAACTTAGAAATGGTCATTCTGAAATATGGCATTATATATAATATACACTACATATAAT
The DNA here is from genome assembly GCA_028565595.1 of Duopalatinus emarginatus. NCBI lineage: Eukaryota > Metazoa > Chordata > Actinopteri > Siluriformes > Pimelodidae > Duopalatinus > Duopalatinus emarginatus. The sequence goes on from JAOVVF010000001.1 coordinate 4,147,991, forward strand.
CAAACTATAAAGCACTTCTTGTATATGGGTATATAGACTACAAGATAATGGTCATTTCTGTAAAGGGCTTGACAATAAACGCAAGCAAATATCTATGGACAAATCAAGTAACTTGATCTTTATCCATTTACCCCTACAATACTGCATTTAAAGATACTGCATTTGCTACACAGAAAAAGAACACATGTATAATTCCATTTAAGGCATCTCTGAAACTCTCTTGTAACTCTATGACACCAACAGCTGACTACTTCTCCACAGCCAAGAGACTGTAGAATGCATTATACAGATTGTTATGCCATTTTTAGGTCATAAATGAAACTCAGGTTACAGACTTGAAAACAACCCTGCCACAGGGAACACTCTTAAAGCGATCTATCATATTTTATAGCTATATAGTAAATTCTAAAATGTTCTAATTGGTCATCCAATACTGGCTTAAATAACTAACTAACTAACTAACTAACTAACTAACTAACAAAAAGGTACTACGGCATCATGAGAGGATATATTTATCCAACTCAAGCAGAACTTTAAATAAAACATACAAATAACCTTTATCCTGATACTCATATTAAAAATGTTGTCTTATATTAAAAAGTGTCTAAATAAAATAAGATCTACGTAAGCTGAGATGTTGCTCTAAAATGTATTTACAAAAATGTATATTGTTTTAATTTATATATTCATATTCTGTTATAGGTAATCCACCAATATATAACTGCAAAATAACATATGTATGGATTTAACACTGTTATAAAAATTTAATTTTCTTTTATTTATATTTTTTATGTTTAATAATGTGTTTGCAGACCTATTCAGGGTTGTTTTGTGTAACTTGTTATATAAAGTTATGTAAAGAGGACTACAAATATTTTTGATCTTACTAAACATGTTCATATTATTTCTAAAAAGCACCTAAAAAAACTGGCTTTTTATTCCAAGTGAAGAATCTGGTGCAGGAAAGACTGTGAATACAAAACGCGTCATTCAGTATTTTGCAACAATTGCAGTGTCAAGAAGAAGTCAGAGCCTACATCTGGGAAAATGCAGGTAAAAAAGAAACTATTCCTACAACTTAAAAGAGTCTAAGCTCTGATTATTTATTAAAGTGCCAGTTCTCATCACTAGGGTTCGCTGGAGGATCAACTCATAGCAGCCGACCCCCTGCTGGAGGCTTATTGTAATGCCAAGACTGTCAGGAATGACAACTACTCTCGTTTTTTAATAGTTCAGCAAAACTACAGATAATATACAACTGTTAAATAAACACACATTAATGCATGTGTTACATTTATTCAACATTACATTTGTTCAGGGAAAATTTATCAGAATATAACATAACAGAATATAATTTAATATAACTGTATCACACAGACAGCTATTGACACCCTCAGCTTCAATGCTAATGACAAAATAAACATTTACAAGCTGACCGGTGCTGTGATGCATCATGGAAACATAAGTTTCAAGCAGAAGCAGAGGGAGGAGCAGGCTGAGCCTGATGCAGTAAGGGTACAAATAAAATTCCACAACTGATCTAGTCTGTAAATTAAAATACTGTCTTTACTATCTTTTACTATTTTCCTAATTCAGTTGCTGATAAAATCGCCTATCTCCTGGGCCTGAACGCTTTATGCTGCCCCAGAGTCAAAGTTGGAAACAAGTTTGTTACCAAAAGCAAAACACTCTACCTCAGGTAATGTTTCAAACAACAAAAATAAGAACAAAGAGTTTTGACGTAAAGTGAACACAAAAGCTTAACTTTGTATTATTCAGGTCAACAATGCAGTCATGGCCCTTTGCAAGTTGTGGATGGTCATCCGTATCAATGAGATGTTGGACACTAAGCAGCCAATAAAATTCTTCATCGGTATGCTGGATATCACTGGCTTTGAGATCTTTGATGTAAATATACAACATGCTATGTTTGCATTACACAATACTTATTTTAAATAAAAATACAAATTAAGTATGTTTTAAGCTTGACACAATATTCCGTACAGTTCAACAGCTTTGAACAGCTCTGCATTAACTGCAACAGTTTTTCAACCAATCTGGTTATCCACCAGTTGAGTTGTAAGGGTATCAGAATCTGCAGGAAAGGATTCCCCAGCAGAATCCTCTATGGTGACTTTAAGCAACGGTACATTTAAATAATTTCCATCAGAATGCCATAGCAGGTTAAGCTATTCTCATTCTGCTCTCCAAAACTAGACAATTCAACCAGCAGAGTCCAAGTGTATAAGCATTCATTTACACTCTAATGTGAAATAAATTTCATTAATTTGCAGATACAAAGACTTTAATGCCAGTATCATTCCAGAGGGACAGTTCACTGACAACAAGAAGGCTGCAGAGAAACTTCTGGCTTCCACAGATGTCGATCACACCCAGTACAAGTTAAACACACCAAGGTAAAAAATACACCTAAATCAAGAAAAGCAATACTAGTATTTTTAATACTTCAATTTCATAAGTGTACCTTCAAGCACTCATTACTCTCTTCTCAAAGTTATCATTTTGCTTATTTAATTCTCCTGTAGGTGTTCTTCAAAGCTGGTTAAAAAAAGAACTTGAGGAGAAGATAGTGTCTCTGATACAGAAGAAAAATTATCTACAACTGCAAGTAGCAGCTGTAAGTACTTCAAAGACACTATGCCCTAAATGAGTTGGCGAATAAAAATAATAATTAATATACCCTGTAAACCGACAGGAAACTGACAGCCTTGCTGATGCTGAGGAAAGGTGTGAGGGCTCATCAAGGGCAAGATAACACTTGAGGCTAAACTCAAAGAAACAAATGAGAGACTAGAGGATGAGGAGGAAATAAATGCTGAGCTGACTGCAAAAAAAGAGGAAACTGGAATCTGAGTGCTCAGAACTGAAGAAGGACATTGATGACTTAGAGATCACTCTGGGTAAAGTGGAAAAGGAGAAACATGCCATGGAAAACAAGGTTGTCATTTGACTATTTGAACTAAAACATCTTGTTCTTCTATTATCGTTAAAATGTATAAGGTATTTATTTTAATGGTCTTTCGCAGTTTAAGAACCTCACTGAGGTGACCTCTCAAAATGAAAGCATTGCCAAGCTCACTAAAGATAAGAAAGCCATCCAAGAAGCACACCAGCAAACTCTTGATGATCTTCAGGCAAAGTAAGACAAAGTCAAAATCCAAGATTAAACTTGTAGATGATGTGAAAATTTAAAAAGCAATTCCAATTCTCTTTTTAAATTATTATTATTATACTTTTTCCCCCATTCTTAAGCATACAATTTCCCTCATAAACTTAGCTTGAAGGTTCACTGGAACAAGAGAACCTCCGAATGGACCAAAAGAAAACTTGAAGGAGAACTGAAATTAGCACAAGAAAATATAATGGTCCTGGAGAATTATAAGCAGCAATTAGAGGAAAAAGTTAAAACGTACGTTTTGCCGTTTTAATGTATTTTAATTTATACACAGGACATTAAATACAGCTGTGTATGAAATCATTCCAGCTAAATTTTCCTACAAACCTTCTTACAGGAAGGATTTTGAAACAAGCAATCTCTAAGTAATCAACTTCAGAAAAAGATTAAAGAACTGCTGGTAACCGTTTGGTTTGTACATTATTAAATGTTACTATATGCTACTATAGGTTTTAAAAAGGACAATTCTTATTAATAATTGCGCTCTATCGGCTCGCATTGAGGAGTTAGAAGAGGAAATTAAGGCTGAGCATGCAGCTCGTGCTAAAGTTGAGAAGCAGAGAGCAGATCTCTCCAGGGAACTTGAGGAGATCAGCGAAAGGCTTGAGGAAGCTGGAGGTGCCACTGCTGCCCAGATCAAGATGAGCAAGAAGCGGGAGGCTGAGTTCAAGAAACTGCGTCGTGATCTGGAAGAGTCCACTTTGCAGCATGAAGACACAGCTGCTGCACTCCGCAAGAAACAAGCTGACAGTGTTGCTGAGCTTTGAGAGCAGATCAACAATCTTTAGCATGTTAAACAGAAGCTGGAGAAGGAGAAGAGTGAACATAAGATGGAGATTGATGACCTCTCCAGTAACATGGAGACTGTGGCAAAATCAAAGGTCAAAGGTATTACTAGATAATTTTAAATTAAGACACATTTCCGTTGAAGATTCCTTCTGTCCAGTAATAAACAAAGTTTTCTATTTTAGGCTAATCTGGAGAAAATGTGCAGAACATTTGACGATCAACTTGGTAAAATCAAAGCAAAATATGAGGAAGGTTTTCGGCAGCTGAACGATACATGCTGTCAAAAAGTTAGACTTGCTACTGAAGCTGGTGAGATGAATAAACTGTGAACACAAAAATTTATTTTATCTGTAATAAACTAGCACTAAATTGCAATTTATAGGTGAGCTTGAATGCCAGCTAGAGGAGAAAGATGTGCTGGTTTCTTAACTTACTAGAGGAAAGCACAACTACAATCAGCAGATTGAAGAGCTAAAAAGACACACTGAAGAGGAAGTGAAGGTAAATATATATTACATTAAATAATCATTAATTAATCTTTATATCCCAGAGAACACAGAAAGGTCAAAGGAAAAGTCAACCTGATAGCCATCTTTTTATGCTGAAATTAAATATGAGTAAAAATAAAAATTATGCATTAGCAATTAAAAGGTTTTTGTATAAATGTTTTAACAGGCAACAAACATTTTCTCACTGGACATTTGCATGTGGAGTACTGTCACTGATTAGGGGTTTAATAAACTTATAAAATGATTACTTTAGGGAGACCTACATCCTATATAAAGTAAATTAAGAATGCCCTGGCTCGTGCTGTACAATCATTATGATTGAGATCTGCTCAGGGAGCAGTTTGAGGAAGAGCAGGAGGCCAAGGCTGAGCTTCAGCATTTAATGTCAAAGGCCAACAGTGAGGTGGCTCAGTGGAGAACCAAATATGAGACAGATGCAATCAAGCGTACTGAGGAGCTTGAGGAAGCCAAGTAAGTTGGAAAATATAGACAAATAAAAATGAATTAAAAAGTATTCATATGTGTATATATTAAAGCGTTTATGCATTTACTCAAAGGAAAAAGCTTGCTCAGCGTCTTCAAGAGGCTGAGGAAATCACTGAAGCTGTGAACTCCAAATGTGCTTCTCTTGAGAAGACAAAGTAGCGGCTGCAGAGTGAAGTGGAGGACCTCATGACTGATGTGGAGAGATCCAATATACTTGCATTCAACGTTGACAAAAAGCAGAGAAACTTTGGCAAGATATTTTGGCCTTGAACTCGTAGCAAGCCATTCGAGGCAAAACTTTCCTTCAACACTTTAGTTACTGCATAACTGCCACTCATAAATCAAACTAACAAACACACCAATTATCTGAACAAACAAAATAACTAACATGAATTGTATCAGGTCTTGGTCTTTGCCGAATGGAAGCAAAGGTTTGAGGAAGGGCAGGCTGAACAGAAAGGAGCTCAAAAAGAGGCTCATGCTCTCAGCACTGAACTGTTTAAGATGAAGAACTCATACGAAAAAATGTCTTGACCTTCTGGAGATGCTGAAGAGAGAAAAGAAGAATCTACAGGGTATATAAACTTGGCATAAGCAGATTAATCCGGTCTTGTTTTAGTCTTTTTGCTTGTACAATGATATTACTACTAATAATAATTAGATAATGATTTTCCACAGAGGAGATCTCTGACCTAACTGAGAAACTTGGTGGAATCTAGAAAACCCATCCATGAACTAGAGAAAGCAAAAAAGACAGTGGAGTCTGAGAAATCGGAAATTCAGACTGCCCTTGAAGAAGCTGAGGTATTCCAGCATTTTTTTTATTTAATACATAAAATTATTTACTAATAATTTTGTCATGTACATTTTACTAATAATTTGACAAAACAGAAGCAGGTCTTCACCTGATTATATTTTAGGGCACACTTGAGCATAAGGAATCTAAGATCCTTCATGTCCAGCTTGACCTCAGTCAGGTAAAGAGCGAAAGGATGAGGAGATGGAACAGGTCAATAGAAACAGCCAGAGGGTGATCGAGTCCAGGCAGACTGCTCTGGACTCTGAAGTCAGGAGCGGGATTGATGCTTGAAGAATCAAGAAGAAGATGGAGGGAGATCTAAATGAGCTGGAGATTCAGTTGAGCCATGCCAACCGCCAGGCTGGCGAGGCCCAGAAACTGCTTAGGATTGTTCAAGGACAACTTAAAGTGGGTTAAAGCTGTATCAATAAACTGGTTTCCAGTGGTAACATTTCCCCGAGGCTTGAACAACATTGGGCATTCAATGAACAAATTTCTAGTTTCTCCACACAATACAACCATAATTAGGCGGAAAGATGCTTAACATTAATCCCCTGATTTGAAAGAGAATAACAGTACTCCAGAGTTCATAAACTAGGCTGTAATCCTAGGCTGTATATCTTTACCAAACATCCAATTCTACCTAAATAATTAAAATTTTCAATGTTTTCTTCTTACATATTATATATTAGTATTTAACAGCACAGAAGCAACCCAGTGGGTAGAGTATCATATGCTGTTTCATCAGAAGGATATAAATTTGTTGTTATAGAGACAGTAAGTTACTATGCTGTCTTTATAGGAACAGTACGTTATTATAAGTAACCATGTAACCAACTTCTGCTGACCTTAGAAAATGCTTGATGCACAGCTAAATTTCCCAGTTGTTTGATATTACACCTAAATACTTATGAGGAAGAAATACTTATGTGGGAAGAAAATGTTGCTTGTTAAAGATGTAATAAATGTAGTGAAACATAGGACAAAGATCTTTACAGTTAAATATTAATAATCTTAATAAAGGACATACTGAATAACATTCATGTAGTGTATCCCCTACTCACTTCTAAAAACAGCAGCAGTGTAATCACACACAAACACTGAAATTACTAATATAATATAAATCATTATTAACAAACCCTGAAAGTACTTATGTATGTACACACTCACCTGTTATCTCCAATAATGTAGGTGTAGATGCCCACCTGCACTTTGATGAGGCTCTTAGAGGCCAGGCAGACATGAAGGAGCAGGTGACCATGGTGGAGTGCAAGAATAACCTGATGCTTGCAGAGACTGATAAACTCAGACATGCACTGGAGCAGAGAGAGAGGCCAGAAAGTGGCTGAACAGGAGCTGGCTGATGCCAGTGAGCATGTGGCACTGCTGCACTCTCAGGTTAGTGCAGACCAGCTATATTTTGACTATGGTCAGCGAATCATTTTAATATAATTTTAATTCTCAACAGAATACTAATCTAATTAATACAAAGAAGAAGCTTAAAGCTGACCTGGTCCAAATACAAAGAAAGGTGGATGATATCATCCAGGGGTCGAGGAATGCTGAGGAGAAGGCAAAGAAGGCCATCACAGAAGTAAGTGCTCAACTCCACAGATTTTACGTCACTTTGTTTTAAAATTACTTCAAAAAAAGGAAAATGACCTATGACATGATGCATGCACTTGGCTGCCATGATGGCTGAGGAGTTGAAGAAAGAGCAAGATACCAGTGCTCACATGGACAGGATAAAGAAGAACCTTGAGAATACAGTCAAAGACCTCCAGCACCATCTGGATGAGGCTGAGAACCTCACAATGAAGCATGGAAAGAACAGCTCCAGAAACTGGAAGCTAGGGTATGTTTGTCTGCATTTCACTCTGAATATCAATGATCATTTGAATTGTTTAACCTGAAAATAAACCTGAAAATGTTCTAGATACATGAGCTGGAAGGTGAAGTGGAAACCTAGACATGGAGCTGAAGCGCTCAAAGGGATCAGAAAACATGAGAGGAGAATCAAGGAGTTCACCTACCAGGTATGATGGCAGCTGTTAAGTTGTTGGTTTTAGTACTCCTGAAACATGTGTACTCACCTTTGTAAACACTTGTATCACTTGTACCTTTGTAAACACTTGTATGTGACTGCAGGACCTAGTGGACAAGCGGCAGCTGAAGGTGAAGGCCTACACGACACAGGCTAAAGAGGTTGTAGGTAACTAGACACTAAGCTACTTATGCTAAATGTTCGTTTTCATGAATTGTAGTTTTAAATAAAATAAATAAATAAATAACTGTTTGTTATGTTTATAACCAACATTTGAAAAACATTTGCTATAGCTAATTTTGCATAAAAACAACTTTTAACGAGCTAATAAAGGCGTACCTGGTCGTAGAAGTTCCCCTGACAGGATTAGCGTTAGCAAACTAGCAGACAGTTAGCCACCTTATATTTTCATATCGTGTCAGCTGTATTTTACTAACGGACTACCTTACTTGTCACCCGGTTTTTTATTATTATCACTGTAACTGTTATTTGTCGCAAAATAAGATATATAAAATAAGTAACCTAGCGTTAGTTAGCTAATTAACAAAGAATTGTGGAAATCGTGTGGACTTTCAGCCGCGCGTCCGTTTCCCGCCTGAGGTAACGTGCGGAGATGAAACGAGCGCCGAGGCACGTGAGAACTTGGCCCACAGCCACCTTAGATTTCTCTACTAAATCAACACCAGGTTAACTTCTGATGTAGTTACACCTGCACGACGCTGTAAACACACATGAACTGACCTTACTTGTAGACAAGCCCTGATAATAATATAGTATAATTAGATAATTATAATATCATTATTTAATCGATTACTAAATTAATTAATTCAAACACATATTATGAATCCCGTACAGATTTTATCTCCATAAACTAAGTATTTAAAAGGGACAAAAGGTGCGCTATAGTTCTGTTTCTGAAAAACTAAACCCTCTAAAAGAAACGTAAAATGTGTGGGCAAAGATTTCTTAAATGGGAAAAAAAAATCACAAAGTTAAAAAAGCTGTTGATTATTTTTTAAAAACCACAGAGGAACCCATGTATAGACTGATGGAGGTGTAACAAATTAAATATGAAAAGTAGGGTGAGCTACATGTCTTACTACATGCTTTACAACAAATCTCAAACCAAAACCTTTGTTCATAGAAATCATCAGTAACCACTCTGAATTACATAATTTAAAAAGTGCTATCGTATATCCAGTCTATCTCCTCGACATTTATTCTCATACACATGATTTCTGCAGGAGGAACAGGCAAACACTCACCTGTCCAGGCTAAGGAAAGTGCAGCATGAGCTGGAGGAAGCTCAGGAACGTGCTGACATCAAGTTGACATCAAGGTCAGCAAACTGAGAGCCAAGAGCAGAGATGATGTAATGGTGTGTAACATCTGTCTATCCTTAATTAATTTCCCCAAAGATCATTAAGAAGGTGCAGAAAAGAGTTTAAAACAGTTAAACCCGCACTGCGCAGCTCCTGTCTGCAGCACCAAGGAGGCAGTTGTAGTTTAGGTGATTTGCTCAAGCACATTTCGGTTCTGTCTCGTCAGTGCAGGGGATCAAACCAGAGATTTTCCAGTCACAAGGCTAGCTCCTTAACTACAAGCCCTCAGCTGGTCCCATGTTGTTTTTTTTGCTGGAATATGTATCTTTTATTGGGTAGTGGTCTTTAGGTTCCTCTTATTTACCTTAAATTATTTTATATTTAGAATTTAAAGCTAAATATTTACCTTATATATATATATAAGTTACAGGAAAGATATTATATGTATGTATA
>JAOVVF010000001.1:4162837-4174403 GCA_028565595.1 Duopalatinus emarginatus
ATAAAAAACATACGTACATACAGGCAGGATTTGACACACACTTATTTAGCATTTACGGTAACCTGTTTAGCAAAAAAAAAGTTTCGTTTAAAAGAAAAAAAAAAAACTCTCTTTAAATACAAGACCCAGAATAGTCTGTAGAAGATATGCACAATGAGTGGTTACTAAGACACACAGCATCTCAATCAACCCATCTGGACGTGTTGAGAATCAAAGCACTTTAGATTAGGGTAAAAGGACCAGGGGAATTCTGGGAAGACAGCAAAAGCAAACTGAAGCACTGAGGAGAAGAAGAAGAGCAAAGAAGCAGTAGGGATTATGGAGGATTTATGAGTGTAGATGGGAGGAAGGTCAACAGATCAACAGAGAGGCTTAAGATCGAATAGCGAGGTAAAACAATGTTAACTGGACCAGTATGAGGATCCTGACTGGACAGCACAAGGAGTGAGCTCGCCCACACTCCGACGTGTTCTCCTGAGGAACAGAAAAAGAGAGACATGCACATATGCACATATGTACAGAAAGAAAACAAAAGAGAGAAGACAAGCAAAAGAGTAGCAATTTACCATAAAGTTGTAATCAAAGCACTTGTCAGGGCCTTTCCGGTATCGAGCAGAACTCAACACATCACAGGGAATTTCCTCCTGAACTGGATGATTCACATTAAGGAAAACATCTAAGCCTCCTCTTTATGCTTTTCACTGGCCAGTAAAAGCCTTATTAACCCAGCTGACCTAATATCAGTCTAAAACCTGATCCTCACATTAACTTTTTTATGAAGTTAAAGCAGGCAGTGTAAGGTATGAAAGGATACACTCCACCCTAACGTGTGTAAGCTTTTCAATCTCACATGAGCTGCAGGAAAGTGTTTCAGCCACCACAAAGAGCAGGTTGGTGTTTTCTATCCTCTTGGCATGGAATAACCTACAGAGAAACAAAAGAAACTGTAAGTTGTGTTACTTACCTTTAAAAATATTAAAACATAAACGATTACGATGGCAAATAATGGTATGTATTTGCCTAATGGTATGTATACATTTCTCTGTATACATATATTTCTCTTCTTCTTATCATGTCCATTTGATTTGAATGATCTAGCAATTTCTCTCCTATTAAAGTCTCCTACTAAAAGAACTTCCACACAAGAGCATCTAACACTCTCTTCATTATAAGCTAAGTTGTACAGAAAGTGAGTCGTGCCCACTGCCCACATGTAACACACAGTTGTTTATAGTGTGCTTTGCACCTGGAGCAGTTTCCACAGTCCTGCAGCACGTTGAATGAGTTGGTAGTGTTGGTAAAGAAGAACTGACTCTGAATAGTCACACAGCTGCTGCTTCCTCTGGTTTCTGTACCTTCAGCAAAAGCAAAATCACCTGCAAACAAAGCACAGCCAAATATATAGCTATTAGTTAACACCTCCTGAGTGTTTGCTCGTAATCTCTATAATCAAATTAGGCACTAACATCACCTTTTGGTTCAAATGCATTTTTTTCAACCAAAAAAAGATATTTTCTTTGTATAGATCTAGAAAAAGGACTTTTAGAATAAAGGTCATGGTACAATGCACACTGACCTGTGTTAAACCAGCTGTTGTATACGAGGCCGTGGAAGAGCTGCTGCAGTACAGACCTGGGAAAAAAAAACAGGTCAGTATTTCTTTATATACACAAATAACCTCAAGTCTATGCAGAGGAATTAGTGTCAGATTTTAAAAAAGCAGTCACTGCACTGAAATAATGTGAAATTCAACACACACATCATTGCTTTTCCAAACTAACATGCAAAATACATGCCAGAATAAAAAGCAAAGCGGTTTTTACATTTCTTTCACGTCACTTGACCTCTTTACTAAAAACAATACATGAATCATGTCAGAATTTAATACAATCCACCTCGAAAACAAAACGCAAAGCATGTGACTGCATTTAGCCAAGAGCAGCACTGTATTCGTGCCACACTGAAAAGTAATCTGAGAAACCAGACAGAAGTAATCGCTCGTATCCTGCTAGGACCTATGTTGTCGTAGCAACGGTTCATCACTTCCTGTGTAGAAATAGTGTAGTACATTCATATTTTGTATAGTTTTATATTCTGCCCATTTCCCTGATTAACACAGTGAGTGCAGTACAGAGGCTGACATGGACCAGTTGGATTTTATTCAGTTTTACTATGAACTCAGTTTAGAATATCTCAACAAAATGTGTACTACACAATAATACTATACAGTATATACTACACAATAATATTATAGAGTATATATTATGTAAACATAGCACAGAAAGTAAAGAAATTTGTGTCTGGTAAATATTTTTTTGTTGCATCAATATAACAATAACGTATCCAGGCCACCAAACATCAAACGAGTCAATGGCAGTATAAACTGTTTGGCATTGGCAAAGAAGATTTGGCATTTTTTTATGGACACAACCCACATACTCAGCTTGACTGCTTATGCCCTAAATGCATGTTCAAATGGCACCATTTAAAAGAGAAATTAACAGGCTTTTCAATGGTATATGATAATATTGCCAATAATATTGATACAACAAAGAAATAATCTACCAAACACCAATTTCCTTACGTTTTGTGCTATGTTTACATAGTATATCCTCTATAGTATTAGTGTGTAGTGTATACACAAAATATGTAGTAGTACTACAAATATGACCGTACTACACAATTTCTTACCAACTAGAAGGGAAGAGCCGTTGCTTTGACAACGCAGGTCCTAGCAGGCTGGTCTCTGAGGCCTGCTTTGGAGGAGGTTTTCTTTACACAAATCCATTAAATAACTCCTGGTCAATAACTGTAGATTTTACTATACTGCTTCATCTATTAACCCTGAATGTCAAGTTCCAGTTTAATCTTGTTAGCCAGCTGGATAACGCTAGTGGCATAATATCAAACAATAAACAATGAAATGTCATGTTTTCATCTTATTTATTACAATTTCACATATAGCACTATTATTCCGCATTCATCTGATTATTTTGCCATATATACAGTGGGCCACTCAATTCCGAAAAGCACATAGTCGTCTGCAACTATGACATTCTCAACCTGTTAAATCTCTTATTCTGTCCCGAAACTAAACTTTCTCTGGATAGTTACAGCTATGAACGTATACTTCTGTCTGGTTTCTCAGCCATGCCCCAATTTTAGTAGAGGACTGCGATTGGATAGTGTGTTTTGTTTTGGCGCATCCACAGCGCCACACTGTGGAATACAATGCAGTTGAGCTGATTGCATTTTTCGATGGTTCAGCATATTATTCTTTAAATGGAAATCAACACACATCATTTTTCTGTTAAGAGATGGAGCAACATTACATGTCTACAAGATTATGTAAATACATACACTGTAGATATGAATAGTGGCTCACAGTTTGATTTATGAGACTTACCAAGCAAAGGCAGATGTCCACCAGGCTAAATTGAGCATGTCAGCAATGGAGGGCTATAAAAGAGAGAAACAGATGAGAAGAACAAGTGATGGATGCTCAGGGCTGGACATCATGAGCTTCACATGGCTGGAAGAGGAGATGCAATGCCAAAAGAGGTAATATAAAGCCTAGACACCACGACAGTGAAGAAGTTATCATTATCTGATGATCCTGTTATAAATCCTCTGTTATAACTCAGATGTTTAACTCACAACTAACGACAGATTTTGTAAAAACACTGTTTGCCCATAGCCACAAACACACACATACACATTATTTCCCTCAAACTCACCACGATTAAGTGGCGCGGTGCTGCTCCAGTACGGCTGCTGGCTGTCGGCTCACAAGTCGACTGATACTGGAACGTCTGCCTTCGGGCATAGATGGAGTTATTATAGAGCGCATGCATTAGGTAGGGATCTACGTCCCCGAAAAATAAACCGACCTGAGAGAAAAAGAGAGAGAGAGAGAAAGACAGAAAGAGAAAAAGAGAGAGAGCGAGAGAAATAATGAATGTGTGAGGACCAAATTACTGGGATAAATTAGCAGAGAGACTTTCCAGGATAAACGTGACCTAATATCTCTCAGATGCTGTAAAAATGTAGATTACAGGTTTAGTTTTAACGTAAGACTGAGGTTGGATCTATTTATAACCTGAAAAATAGTTTCTTTTCAGAGTATAATACCTTTTTCCAGTGATCTCTCTGATTTGACATCACCAGAAAGCCACCATCATCAATCAGGTAGCAGAGCAGGTCCTGAAAGATCAGCAGGGTTAGCTGAGAAGGTACGAAGCATCTACTGAATGTTAAGAAACAACAAAAGCATTGCCAAATTCACTTACATCACTGTTGACCTCACAGTCCATCTCACAGGATTTCGATGGACCACACTGTAATACATTCACACACAAAAAATAGGATGAGTGAGTACCAGAAAGTCTTCGCCAAATACCAAGTCCAGTGTGTTTCCACCCTACCTTGTGAGAACCTTGTCTGCTGTCAGATACATTGCTGGCCAGAATCTTGAACTTATCGACCCACGCCTCCAAATCCAGTTTAACCCCCACCACTAATCACATACGATGAACACACAGTCACCAATCAGCTGCCAGGGACTGATCATTGCAAACTTCAGACACAGACCTTCTGTCTAAAATTGTCTTATGAACACTAAGAAATTATGAAACATTTAGAGTGAAATAAACGTTCATTAGACAGATTTAGTTCAGATCAGACACCCATTTACACTACAGTGATTTAGGAGACACAGGCTGTTATTATATTTTTATAACATACACACACTTCAAATCATTACTAATAATCAATGAATGGGAAAATACTTAGCGACACACACACACACACACACACACACACACACACACACACACGCACACACACACACACACACCTGCTGGTTTTAGGGTTTTTCCCAGCACCGTAACCTCCACAGCAGTTGTGACGAGGATCCCCACAGTGCCGTTCTCTGTGATCAAAGTGTCCTCTAAAGCTGCAGGTCAAAGATCACAAAATAAATTTCTAAGTTTCTACATGGTTCAGGACCTGTTTTATATACAGTAAGTTCCCTCAGCTGTGCCTGTGATATCACCTGTGCAATGGATGCTGTCTGGGACTGTAAATAAAGCCAGTTAAAATAATACGTCTTATTCCATTTTTCCTAAGGGGTCAGAAGTGGGATAACACTACACAGCATCCTGCATATGATCACATGACTTCAGCATGTGACTGTGGTGTGTAATATTTAGCTCACATGTGCGAGTCGGGGCTCTGAAAATGTAGCCCTTGTTGTCCAGACTGCGGCGGTAGAAGTTCGAACTCAGAGGCTCCAAATCTTCATCCCATGATTCCGCCGCTCTGAAGGAGACAACCACGCATACTTGTTCACACCAACACAAGCAACCGACCATCTAAATTCCTCATTAAACTGTCCACTTATGTTTATACACTTACGTGTTTGGATACACCCTCGTAACTCCCCCATTAGTGGACGCGAACAATGCCAGGAAGCCATACCTGCCCAGAATATCACTCTTATTCTCAACCAACAGCATCAACATCCAGAATATTATATAACATATATTCATATTGGTATATATTTATATACAGATTATAGTAGAGTGAATCAGCACCACAGCCCCCCCCTCAATAATCACGCACAATATTCCTCTTATAAAAGCCTAAACTATACATCATCTAATGATTTTTAAAGTGAAAGCAGTGCAACACTTTCCACTATGCCACTGTGCACATGGAAGTGTAAAGAAAACTGTATTACGGTGCGTTTAAAAACATTTCTCAATTAAATATTTGAAATCTTACGTGTTCAGGTCCTTGTTCTTCCAAGCCTTAGTAGCCAGTTGCCAAATGATCCCTGAATCCAAAATGGCATTGTGAATCAGGCCTTGGTCACCTGTTACAAAACCAACACTGATTAATCAGACTTGAGAACTGCTGCTGAGCTTGTGTTTGCGTGGGCTTGTGGTTAAGGAACCAGCCTTGTTACCGGATGGTCACGGGTTCAATTCCCCATACCAACAATGCCAAGGCACCATGGATAGGGTTGCCCACAGCTCCAGACATGTGTGTTCACTGCCCCTAGTGTGTGTGTTTGACTGACAGATTATATGCAAGGATCAAATTCCACTGTGTACAAGCACAGTGATCAAAGAGTGGTTCACTTCACTTCATATTATATACGTTAATCTTCCTCCTCTTCTGATATTTATTAAATAATAAAATTTGCAGGAAGCCAAAAAACAAAAACAGTTTGTTACTGACACCATATCAGTGTCAAGACTCTAAACAACTTGTATCATGCCTATTATTAGCGCTGCTGCTCACTGGGTTTCTTAGTGGTTAGTGACTCCTACTGCTCAGCGGTGCTTTGGGGATTGCTTTAAATAGAGCCTACTCACTCAAGTTGCTTATCCTCCTAAGTCGCAGTGGGTGCTGGAGTCTACCCAGGACTCACTGCCAGTCCATCACAGGACACACAGAAGAACACATTCACACCTAGGGGTGCTTCAGTATCTCCAGTTTGCTCACTGCATGTCTTTCTTGCAGAACATGCATACTTCACACAGAAAGAACCCTGACTACTCACTGGGGACTCGGTCCCAGACCCTTCTTGCTGTGCTGTGCCCACCATGCTGCCCGCTCGCAGGGACAATATCACATAATTCCAAGTCTATGAAATGTTAACATTTGCCAACAATCAGATCAATCAACCCTTAATGTCCTACTATGACTAGTACATTACTGCTCATAGTATTACTGTGCTTATAGTCAGAAACTTTAGGTGAGGTGGAGGTAAGGTATAGGTATAGTAGGAGAGGTGTGTATATATAGGTGAGGAATGTGTATAAATGGAAAGGTACGCACAGTCCTCTGTTTCTGGTGTGATCTCCACCATAAGTGACAAGAAGCTCTCCAGAAAGTGGGTGTTGTTCTCGGCAATGTGTAGGCGTTTGCAATATTCTCTGAAGAGGAAGTACAAAAAAAAACAATAAAAAAAGCATTCCCTTACAGTCTAGCACTTTCACACTCACAGTCACATACACCTCTCAATTTAGCTCCTTCCTCTCGCTCACACACACATGCACACACACACACACACATACACAAAACAGATCTGCACGGATGCCAGTACCTCGGAGCCAGGAAGACATGTCCGGCTGACTCGAAAGAGCTAGGCAGCAGAGACTGCAGATCTGTAGTGACAGTGAGAAAGTGGCACACAAAGCATGAATCCTGTAATAAGAATAAAAATTCTGCATTTCTTTGAATACTTTTGTGAGCATGATCACCACCCCCAAAGGCTCATGTGATATCACAGCTAGATTGCAATTCTTTTTTTACTCACACTGCAGTTGGAGCATGACATCACTCAGGTCAGCCTGGATGTAGTACTCACTGTATGAAGGCAGTACCAGACCCAGACTGCAGGGGGCAACAGCGTATCACACACAGGAGATGCAAGACACGAAAACATTAGGTAACAGTTGGTGGCAAGCTGGAACAAACCATTCTCAAACAGAGGAGGAGAATCTGTTAATCGTTTTAACATCTTTAAACAAGAACAATCCTGAAAAACATTATTCCGAATTGTAGTTTATCACCTTACACAGAATGTTTTAACCGGTTTATCCAGAGCATTTAATTCACTGGTATTCACTTGTTGTCACATCAAGGGCAATTTTCTCGCACATGACTGAGGATGTCTCTGGTACCTAGGAGCCATTTTCTTCCTGTTACTAATCTGTATGTCTGGAATACCCTTAAAATATACATTATACAGGAATGGAGCTATTGAAGACACTTTCAGACATTTGACCTTGCTGTGCCCTTGACCCTGTCTGGATCATTTCCAAAATCAACTCAGTTCATCTGCTGGCTACAGTATGTGCATGTACATATATGACATACAACTCAAGTTTGTAGATGTATAACATACAAGCACTAATTCTCGAGATTTCACGATAACAAGAATTTCAAATAGATGAACAGGATGACAAAGAGACGGAAATACTGGTGAAGACAAAAGACAGAACATGGTGAAGACAAAAGACAGAACATATTCACGATGATATTAATATCAAAACAAACAAATGAAACATACAGCATGTGGACTAAGCCAAAAAAAAAAAAAACAACACTCAATGGAGGTCATCATCCTGTGAATTTGGTTGTACTTAGTGCCAGTCTCACCTGTAGTCTGTGTCGTTGATGGGGGTCCAAGCATATGTCCGTACTGCCTCGTCTATATAGCGCTATAATAATAAGAATAAAAATAAGAATAAGAATAGACACATTTACACAAAGCACATAAATGAATGCTTTTAAATATATTCTCGTACCTCATCCATCGACTTGACAAGAGTCTTGATGGTCATCTCACCGGCTCGACCATCTATCATCTGCCTTCGGATCTCATGGTGAAAAGTTGTGAGAAAGCAAATTTTACTAAGCAAATTCAATAGCAAAAATAGCTACTAACTACAACATTAAAGTTACGCTGTAAATCAGTGAATTAATAAATAAAAAGCTGTACAGTAGCACATCTCCATTTCACTCCAGTCTTTAGTGTCCCACTGACTAATGTAGAGCATGTAAATCTGCTCTAGAAGAAGGTTCTCACTGAATCTTACTGATAACATTGCTGGCTTTGTTGCTCTTTTTGTTCATGCTTTTACCTCCTGTTTATTGCTGTCCTCCACTTCGGCATCTAAAAAGTCGAGAGTCACAGGTTCAGGCAGGTCCACCACCTGAGAACAGAAATAGACTGGGGTATAGTACTTTGCTGTTTACTTCCTGCGTTTTTCTTCAGTTTTGTAGCTTATACTCCAATGACTATCCTGGTGTTCACTAGGTTTGATACTGTTTAGGGGTTTTCTGGGTTGAAATTCATCCTGCCTTAGCCAAGCATGATGGTCTTATAGCACTCTCTACAGGAGATACAAGTCTAAATGTTATCTAATGTCTACTGTATAGACATAATATTCTGTCAAAACCAGTAAGAACAATGAACACTCAGCCATCAAACCCAAGAATAAGTAACATCAATTTTGTGATTGGTGATCCTGGAGCTACACCCAAAATTAGCCGAGTCTGTTTTAAATTCATGTCACTGATTATCACGTTACTTATATTTGGCATATAATAAGACCAGATGACCCACATTAATCTTATTAGCAGGCATCACTGATTAATTTTTTCCTCAACACCCAAGAAACGTTAAACAATTCAACATGTAAGTCCATAATCAATCCCATAATCCCTTCACACATTGGCAGTGCATACAAATAATAATAATAATAATAATAATAATAATAATAATAAACAAGCCAAATGTGAGAAAACATCCTAAATCCTTCAAATCAACAGATTTAGGCCAATCACAATGTGTGTGATCGAGTGTGAGTTCATATGATCAGATGTATTCTGGTTTGACTCCCTTTAAGATCAGAGATTGATTACTGATAGCATTGTTTACCAGTTCAGTTCACTTTAATTATGTTCAGACACTGTCATACTTATTACCTTGGCCTGCAGGTTTGGGTGAAGGAGTAGATATCCATTTGGGTCGATGGCAAAAATGTAGCCATTGGCTCCCAGCTACAAAAAAAAATTATTCTATTAATTTTGTACATGTTAAGCAAATTTCTAAAAATTGGCAAATGTGAATAGATTGCACTTTTATAAGCTACTGTTCTGTTCAATATTCTGGTAAATATTCACTGTTAAAACACTGGACCACTAACACAGGGAGCTATCCTATTGTCAATAATGCTGCGATCAGACTACATGTCTTTAATAATGTTCCATATGTCAGATCAGGCAATAATAGTGTCATAAGTTCATGCAGAATCTCAGGTGGCACCACACCTTTGACGCCTATCAATCATTACTCATGAAGGAATCAAGGAACATAATGACATTGGAGATGTCAAACTCGGCAAAAATGTATAAAAAAATGTGACATGCTAGACTTTTCTTTGAGGTGTCGTGGAGTATCCCAGCCCCATGGGTAGTCTGTTCCAAGCATTAGGTGTTTAATGTGATTATTCTGTATTAAAATGTGATTATTCTGTAAGAGCAAGGCTTACATTATAGCGTGGTGCGAGTCTCTTCAGTTCGTCCAGGTGAACGTCTACACCCATCACTCCCAAGATTAGCTGATTCTGTAAGAACACCACAGTACAGTTAGATTCTCAGCTTATCTGCCACAAAATAATAATAATAAACAGCAGTCACACCAATCTGCAATACTAAACAACATTTTGCTTAGCACTTGTGCTGGCACCGACTCCCTTCAGTGCCCGTACCGCAGAATCAGCTGTCTTCAAATGCCAAATGAAGGCCCACCTCTTTATAGAGCATCTAATTGAGCAATACCTTTGCATCTATCAAAGTTTTGGAAAAGTGTCTGGTAAACACTAAATGTAAATGTAAGTCTATATATGGATTCACAATGTTCTTATTAAGCATATGATGATGATGATGATGATGGAGAAATACCTGAGAATTTCCATCCATAGTGAGATTAAAGACGGGCATCGTCCCGGTTACCACCAGCCCTAAACCCTGTCAATAACATTAAATCATTGATACAAATTTCTTCCAAAGGCTGCAGAGTTAGCTTTAAAGCAAACACAGTCTGTGCCACTAATTATTATGTTTAACATAGAGATAAAGAAAGAAAATAGAGGTAAAAGAGAAACAATGTTGGCGTACACTTCTAAAAAGTAATTTTAGGAACAACAAAGTAATGCTACAGTTGCACAGTTGGTCTGGGACACTCGTTAGTCTACTGTGATTGATTTATTACAATCCCCTGCTGCTCTCTGCATATAAAAGCCCCACTGAACCATTTGATGAAGGAGTAAATGAAAGAGCAACCGACAGGATTAAAAGGAAAGCAGGCGATAAAGGCTATGTTAATCCGTTACACAGATACCTTTATCCTCACAATTACAATCCACTGTCTGTCCGTCTTATTTTATTTCCCTCTCTCTCTGTATCTCTTTATCTCTCTCGCTCGCTCTTTCTCTCTTTATAAAAATTGCCTAGAGAGTAATTAAATCAATTAATTGATTAATTTAATTAATTTTTATAAGAATAAGTTTGACTTGAAGAGGTTCTGTGCTTTGTAGTAGTGCCTTGATTTGTATCCAGAATTAACCTGAATCATCACAATTTCATCCTTAAACTGATCCATATGGCATCAGATCAACGTCCTGCGAGCATAAAAGTGAAACTCGTGAGCACAGAAATAAGTCCTGCGTGCGTATTTATCATTATATCGCGCTCAAAACGCATTTTTTGCATTCTCGAATGTTTTTTTTCTTCTCGATTCGGCAGTTGTCCTCGCACGCCATGTGTATTACCCTCGACTGCTTTTTGCGCTCAAGTGAATTTTTTGCGCTCGAGTATTGGATGGGGGTGGTTTTGACAGTTTAGGGGCGGGCTCATGGACGTTTCTGTCAGTGAATGCTATTGGCTGATGGCTCCTGGCGTTGTGGCTGACCACACAGTATGAACAGCCCTTCTCCGGAAGACAAACATGGCGGACGATGCTTAAGTTGGTTATTTACTCGCAGCT
>JAOVVF010000001.1:4174503-4192793 GCA_028565595.1 Duopalatinus emarginatus
AAGAGATTCTTGGGGTTTGTTTCGTTTTCCTGACCTGCAGCTTTTGACACACTTGTCGGGAATAGCGCTCCTATTTCTTTATTTTCGTGTAGTTTTTTAATTAAATAAAGGCAGTTTTATATTCTATTCTCATTCTCTGTATTTTATTTACTTGAAATTACCTTCCAGGCTATAGTCTATAATCTTGCAGTGTTTCTTTTAGCCACCCATTCCTGCCCGCAGCTAGGTTAAGTACAAACCGCCCCTTCCTGCGAGATTTGCGTCAGGACCCGCGGGACCCAGCGGCAACCAATCCCAGTGCAGACCTCTAGTCTGCACCTTTACTGTCTCTGTACTGAAGATTCACCCGGAGTGGACTTTCAGTGGTATGTGTTTTCTCCTATCGATGAAGTGAAATGGATTCTTTTGAGAAGAACAGAAACAGCGCTGGGTGAACTAATGTTTTATGTTAAATGTGGGGGGGGGTCCAAACGAAGAATTACGAAATCTGAAAGGGACACGTCCCCCTCAGATTGAATGGTGGCAACGCCCATGCTTGTGTTGGCTTGTGTTGGCAGTGTGTTGACTTGGCCTCCAATTTCTCAATCAGATTCCCTCACATCTGAGGGATGTACTAGACAAACAAGTCCGATCTATGGAGGCCAAACCTCACAACAGGAATTAACGGATCTGCTGCTGTCGTCTTGGTGCCAGAGACCACAGCACACCTTCACAAGTCTTGTAATGTCTGTGAATTGACACATTAATGCTGTTTTGGTGCCACATGGGGGACCTACACAATATTAGGCAAGTGGTTTTTATGTAATGGCGGATCACATGGTCATGATCACAGCCGTGATTAAGACATGACACACATGCCTTTTTTTAATGCTTTGTTACTGGTGTATGCATTAAATATGTTCCGATTCATCATCAACCCCATGATACCCAGCCGTCAACTGGCTGTGTTGTTACTATATATAGCAGATGATGGGGTTGTGCAATCAAATGCCATTACAGTGAAAAGCAAACACATCAGATTTTATCACTGAAGATGTTCTGGTTCTTCATGTTCTGGTCTCTGAGTTTTCTGGGTTCATTGTAGTTGCAGTTTTCACTCTGTTTTACATTTCAGGATTTAAGACACACTGCACGTAGATCTCTCCATTCCAAACCCTCACGGTTACAGAAAGTAACAGACGGCCTGTGTCCTGACTGACTAAAGCAGCATAAATTCTTTATTACAGGAGCGCAAGTAGTGCTTGCTGTGGCGATTCAGCTTCATTTCACTAACAGTAAAAGTGAGGGAGAGCCGAGAGAAAGAGTGAGAAAGAAAAAAATGCCATCCATCATCCACAAATGGCTTCTCATTCCAACCTTCTCAGAGCTCCACTCTGATTGGACAGTGACTTCCTCATTCCAGCAAGTCGTGCAGTCATTGGACGGCCCCATCTCGTTTTTTTCCCCCACATGATGGCAAGGAGAGTCCAGATGTTCTAGTGTCCTGAGCTCAGTAAGCTGCTACAGGAACACATGAGGTAGTATACACAGGGGATTAGCAGCTCCACCAGGGCATCCTTCATCCACAGCCTCGCCTCAATATAGCAAATTCTATCCATCATGTGGATACAGTTATATTAGAAGGAATGTTTCCATTCAGATCATTATGTGAGATGGACCTGTTCCCACTCAGGACATTTCCAGATGTCGTTTCAGTTCACTATGCTGATGCACTTCCATACTTGCTATGACTTGTGTCAGGTGGTGACAATATCTCAGAAAAAGACCAACCAATACTTGAACATTGCTGCCCTGAACCCCAGTGTGCACAACGAAGTACATCTGCAAGAAGAAAATGGATGGCTGCTATCTGGAGAAAATTCTTACCACCATTAGTTTTCAGAGCTTCCCCTCTGGCAACCAACAACCAATAAAAATGGATCCTAAATATAAGAAGAGTCGACCTAAATATAAGAATCATATCTCACCGTATCTATGTGTGTAGTCAACACGTGTCCTAAGAGTTGACCAAGTAGGAGGAAGGCTCTACCTATTCTCTAACATATACTGTACTGCCAACAATATCTTCATTTCCAGAAAGCACAAACTTTCAACACCATTATACTATACCTGCTCTTATACTGAACCTACACTCAGGTTGTGTGGTCCCTTATTTTTCTTCTTTAACCTGACACACCTCTCCTGCCTCATTCCTGTCGGGAACTAAAAAAACAGAGGCATTGAATTCAAAAACAATAACAACATAGCAACACAATTTTATATTTTCGAAGCCTGCTTATTCCAAGGAAAAACAGTGTGAACACCTGAACAGTTCAGTGCTGTCAACTGAGCATAGTTTATATATTATATATAATTCATGCTAGCATTAACGTTTAGGCCTAACAGGAAGTAGCCATCCAAATAGTAAATTTCCCTTCACTGGAACTAAGAGACCCAAACTATGACAATGTCCCTATTCCATGAAGATCTTGAGTGACCCTACTACACACCATCTGAACCCCAGACTTCTTCACTTACACAACATCAGTGTCTGATCTCACCACAGCCAAATCCCAAAATCTAGCGGAAAGAAACGAGGGACTTATAAGAACAGGAAAGTGGAATAAATCTGTGATGAGATGTTTAACCAGCACAAATGGCTGTGATGGTCAAAGGGCACACGCTTTACATACTGGGTATGTTTACTACACATATATTCTCTATTTATGTCTTGGGTGGTCTGTGACAGTTGTTTGCTGCCTATCACTGTACAAGATCCTAGATACATCTTGGCCACATTCTCTGGTGATATCATATCACTGTCCATTAAACAATAAAGAAATGAAAACAGTATTGTTTACACCTACTGTTAATCACATCACTTCAGACTCTGACATTGTTTCTAATATGTACTGATGATACTTTAATACTAATCAACTACCTACTGAAAACACTGACAAGTTTGGATACTAGACACCTATGGTCCCTTTGCCCTGGGTTTTACTGGTAGTTACGTGATCTAAACATGGCAAAGACCATGACAGATGGTGCCGTACTATGCAGAATAAACTGACCCCACAATAACAACACTAGACAATAAACCACATAATAAATGGAGTACAAACGAAGTACCCTGGAAGCAGCTTGGTTGGCTTGAATTGTCCGTGTAAAAACCACTGAGCTCAGATCCGTTTACATTCCATCTGTTGATTAATCTGAGACTCACTTCTGGTATATATAAAAGCCAGTGATTGTGCAACAATAAAACATAAATCATTAAATGACTTGTAGAAGACCATTTAGGTTGTCAACCCCTACTGACCCTTCAGGCTTCTCCCTGTGATGTAAGGGGCCTCAGGAGGGAATAGGGCATAGTGATGTTTTATGGATGTCATGTACATGTGTATATATGATGGAATGTGATCAGTAGCCTATAATTTAAAGTTAGCAGTTCCAGTATTAGATGTAGGAGAGAGAATGGGCAAACACCTCGAGTTTATTGACATTCTTGGACTTGCACGCTGCAACTGCCTTCTTCAAGATCCACCAGAGATTTTCTATAGGATTTAAGTCAGGCAATTGCAATTGCCACTCCAAAATCTTCCAGCCTTTCATCTGCAACCAAGCCATGGTAGAATTGTAGGTATGCTTAGGAGCCAACATCTCCCAGTCTTCAGCTTTGTCACTGACTGCATGACATTTTCACCTAATATCTCCTGGAAGTTAACTGAATTCATGCTACCTTCAACATGGTGGAGATTCCCTGTATCTGAAGCAGCGAAACAGCCCCAGAGCATGACTGACCCAGCACCATGCGTCACAGTGGGCAAGGTGATCTTTTCCATATAGGCCTCGTTCTTCCTCCTCCAGACATATTGTTGAGCCATAAACCCAAAGAGTACAAATTTTGTCTTGTTGCTCTAGAGAACAGTATCCCAAAACTTTTGTGGTTTGTTAACATGGTTTTTGGCATGCTGGAATTGACTCCTCTTGTGCTTTGGAGTCAGCAGGGGGGTGCGTCTAGGAGTTTTGGCACGGAGGCCTTCATCTCGCAGTGTGTGCCTTATTGTCTGCGCCCAAGTCCTGTTGCAGTTCCTCAGCTGACAGCCAGGGATTTCTCTCCACCTTACATTTCAGGCACCGGATAGCAGTCACTGACAGCATCCTCTTTCTGCCACGCCAGGTAGTGTTTCCACTGAGCCTTCAACTTTTAGGCTTCCAATTGTGTCTCCTGGAAGGTTTAATGTCTTTGCTATCTTTTTATATCCATATCCTTGCTTATGAAGAGAAATCACCTCCTCTCTTGACTTCTTTGACGATTCCCTGGACTTCACCATCATGCAAGGACACCATTAACTGTCTAGAAGGACCTGAGTATCTCAGACCTTTTAATCTGCTTAATTGCTGCTCTTTATGGTTCTGTTCACATCTACAGGTGCTTTCAACGCCTGGCTGAAAACACTTGATTGAAACCTCTGTCTTTGAGAGTGTTCATCTTTAAGCGGTTGAAGGACATTTGTAGGTATTTTAGTAATTTAGTAATTTATTTAAGTTGCATTTGTCTATTATACAAGTCCTTATTTGATCTAATTTTGAACATGATAAAAAATAAATGTCAAACTTGTATATGTGTGTGTGTGTATGTATGTCTATGTGTATGTGTGTGCATGTATATGTATGCATGTGTGTGTGCATGTGCGTGTGTGTGTGTGTGTGCATGTATATGTATGCATGTGTGTGTGCATGTGCGTGTGTGTGTGTGTGCATGTATGTGTATGCATGTGTATTTCTCTGTGTATGTATGTGTGTGCGTGCGTGCGTGCGTGTGTGTGTGACGTCCTATTGGTAGTGTAGGCCACTATTTTTGACATAGTATGCGGTTTGGGACACAACCAACCCCTTCATGCAGCCTATCTAGGGCACTAAAGGTCCAGTTTCGGGGGAATTGACCGCCTGAGTGAGGTGTTAAAAGGCGCCCAGTGAGGACCGCTGATGCCTCGTGTGGTGTCCTGTCTCTGTCCTGTTACTCACGTGTAATGATGCGGGAAGGTGAGGCTCTCCACTCCGGTCCACGGCACACTGAAGATGAGGATGATGATCTGGACGCTCAGTAGACACACGGCGCTGAAGGACCGAGTCCGTTTCGCCATGTTCCATTAAACACACACCGAGCGGAGATGTGTCGATGACCGGAGGATAAAACCCGAGTGAAAAAGGGGATTCGCCTGGAGGAAAGGAGATGAGATATCCGGCAGTGTGGAGCGCCTGCTTTCTCTACAGCCTTTATATAGTGTGAGATGAGACGAGGACAGATCTGAAGAGCTGAATTATATCAGGATGCCGGGAGAAGACTGCGGACTTACTGGAGCCGCCCGCGCGCTACTACTCTCTCTCTCTCTCCTGCTTTCTCTCTCTCTCTCTCTCTCTCTCTCTCTCCTGCTTTCTATCAGTCTCTCTCTCTCCTGCTTTCTATCAGTCTCTCTCTCTCTCCTGCTTTCTATCAGTTTATCTATCTCCCTCTCTCTCTCTCTCTCCTGCTTTCTCTCTCTCTCCTGCTTTCTATCAGTTTATCTTTCTCCCTCTCTCTCTCCTGCTTTCTATAAGTCTCTCTCTCTCTCTCCCTTCTGCTTTCTTCTGCTTTCTATCAGTGTCTCTCTCTCCCTCTGTCTCTCTCCCTCTCTCTCTCCTGCTTTCTATCAGTCTCTCTCCCTCTCTCCCTCCCTCTCTCTCTCTCGCTCGCTCTGTTTTTCTCCTGCTTTCTTTCACTTCTATTACTGCCTCTCTCTCTCTCTCCCTCTCTCTCTGTCTCTCTCCCACTATCCCTCAATGAATTTTTTTTTCAAATTTAAATTTGCTTTATTGACATGACAAATGTACATTTGCACTGGCAAAGCAATACATCAGTTAAATATAAGTAATGATAATCGAAGAAAGAAAAGGATACGTGTATAATAAATAGTATGAATTATTAAGTATTAGTTAACAGCAAAAGTAACAAATGCAGTGACATCATGTAGTGACATCATATTTCTTATCTTAGCAATGTGTAACCATACAGAGTTATGAGGTAATCATAACATTTACTTCTAGCTACCTGTCGTCCTAATACTAGTACTTCTGTTTCATCAGAATTTAGTAAAAGAAAAGTGTTGTTGTGGGACATGATTTGAGATACATCCAAAATTTAAGAGCTCATTTTTCGATGTTTACAATCAGTAGGTATCAGCCTCATTCAGCTCTGCATGCATTTGTTCCTTTGGACATTCTGCAGAATTCTTCATGCAGGGCTTCAGTGGGATGCTTGTCCCATCTAGTGTAGTCATGATGACTGAGACCCCATACTTCACCACCACATAGCGCAATGGGCAAGATTATACTGTCAACGATCTTCAGCCAGATTCAAACTGGGATGTCAGTCTTGATGAATTTGGTTTTAATTGAATAGAGGCTCTGCATTTCTTCTTCTTCAGTGCATCCACTGCCAAACTGAAGTCTCCTGAGCCACTGATTATGAGCCCCAGGTACTTATAGAAAAGAGTGTGATCAAGGGTGGTGTCTCCTAGATGGAAACTGTACCTGCCTTCTCTAGATCTGGCTTTCTATTGGAAGATCATTACTTTAGATTTAATATAGTAAATAGGGAAAATATGGTCAGTAGTGAGATGAATTGGTAAAAAGCCAATTTGACCAATTTTGCCAATTTTTAAGCCTTTACTCAAGACACAGTGTTCAGTAAGGAAGGCCTGTATCTGGGTGGTAATGACGCGGCAGAAAATATTCCCCAGGTCACTGCTCACACAGATGCCTTGGTAGATGTTGGGGTCGAATTTGTCTCCACTCTTTTGAATTGGGGAGAAAAGCTCCCTGCACCAGATCTCAGAAAAGCATCTGTATAGGAAAATAATGTTGAACAGTCTGAGCAGAACCTGCTGGAGCTGAGGACTGCTGCACTTCAGCATCTCTGTCCTGATGCTTTTCTGGATTTAAGTTTTTTAATTTGCTTGGGTATTTAATTCTTGCTGTGAAATTTAGTAGTCACTCGGGTTCTGGTATTTTTGATCGTAGATTCTAATATAGTTAGATTTCCTATCATTTTTTGCTGTTCCAAATCGAGGCTATCACTCTCTTTCCATCACCCCCCCCCCCCCCCCTCCATCACTCTTTGTGGATAGGCATAGGATAGGATAATGATACCCATGTTGCCAAAGCAGAACAATACATACAAGTTTGAGTTATTAAAGACACATAAATTTTCCTAAGGATGAATCATTAAAACAAACATAGCAAGCACTCTCTCTTTCTCTCTGTATCTGTCTCTCAATCTTTCCAGTTGTTCCTCTGAATCTACAGGAACAGCAACTTGTTCTTGATCTACACTGGGGAGACATTTGGGTTTGAAACTGAATAATAAATATGAGCTATTGGATCAGAATTTCAGCCTCCAGCTTGTTGTTGATGTCACTGACTGTTGGTTTTGTGTTTTTTTTTCCAACTGATCCACTGTTTTCCTTGGTCATCCTGTTCCATGGCTGATTTTCAGAGTACCGCTGGGTTCTTTCTTATTCAGGACAGATTGTATTGATTATAGCTGATGCCAAGAGACATTCTGAGTAAAATACATAGATTGGTGGCGGCTCCATAATAATATGGGGTTTGTTTATCTAGCATTTCATGGGACCCCTGGTATATCTACATACATCTCTGACAGATAAACACTAAGTGTGTCTCCGTTACACTTGTTCATGTTCTTCATTCTGATAGGTTTGGCCTTTTCCAACAGGACAATGAGCCAACCTACACATCTAGAGACACCAAATTATAGTTAGAGGAACACTCATCTGAGTTTGAAGTCAACACATCTTGGATGCCATGCAACGCGCTGTATAGCACAGAATTCCCACCAGTATTGTGGACCATTCTGTAGGAAGTATGGGTTCATTTCCTACAGAATATTTCTGCAAGCGTGTGGAGGGGACTTACCAAGTATTAAAGGCTGGTGTACCATTTTTGTGGCATTTAAGTGTATATCAGGATGATATGAAATTTTAATCCATCATTCAGTCTTTTGCTTCCGAACCTAAAGGTCTGGCCTTGGTGTTCCAGTACTTCCAGAGGGGACAGTATATCTCCCTAATGTACCGAGAGGAGTGTAAACTGGAAAATAGATTATCTGTTTGTTTAATGGGTTTTATCTCAAGTACTGAGGTCTGGATGTGTTTATCACCACCAGCACTCACCATGCGCTGCAGTCCTGCATTATCCCACATCAGCCCACTTCAGTAACATAACAACCTCATGGCAGGAACCTGGCACTGAAAACAGCAGCCTCAATGGCAGATAGGGAACAGTAATACTGAGTTCATCATGGGGTAGAGATGTAGAGTTAAAACAGACACAGTACTGCGGTTAGGATCGAACAGAGGTCAATCAGTCAGTCAGGCAGTCATTATCTTATCCGCTTAGTCCGTCAGGGTCGCAGGCTCACCAGGCATAAGGCATGAACAAGGCGCCAATCCGTTGCAGGGTTCCACACACCCATTCACACACACACCTAAGGTCAGTTTACGTGTCCAATTAGCCTTACATGTGTGTTTTACAGGAGGCAAGAGGAAACCAGAGCACCCAGGGAAAACCTATGCAGACACTGGGAAGAAAACGCCAAACTCAGGAGTAGACTTCTGCCTCAACAAGGTGATTGGTTTTTATTACCGAAAGGCCGGATTTACCTAACACAACTGCCATGTTAGATGCCGCCCACGTTCACATTTCAAGCAGTGTCCTCTCTCTCTTTGCAGTGCCTCTGGTGTAAGTGTAAACCATCAGCTAGTTTTGTTTACACTGCTAATCAGCTGACTAGCTAGCTGGCTACAGGAGCAAAGAGTTACACCGTTGTCTTTTGCTAACGACATCACAGTGTCTGTGCACTCAGCCTCACATTCATTATCTCTTGAACGTTTTCTGACTAGCAGGCTTAAGCATTTGGGACACAGCCATTTTCTCCGGATTCTCTCGTTCTCTCTCTCTCTCTCTCACACACACACACACACAGTGTAGCAGCCTGTAATCCAGCTGCCATGCCCCAAACTGCACAGCCTAATTACTGACAACACCAACCATGCTGTGCGCTACAGGAGGGAGGAACTTTCTCTTCCTTGCATCTCTCTCTCCCTCTCTCTCTCCTCGTCTCCCATAATTAGGCCGGATACGGCTCTCAGCAAGCTTTGTCTTCGACTTGTATCTCACTAATATATTCTTGCAGTGGCATGCAGAACAGTGCCAGGCTATAATCTCACTGTGTGTGTGTGTGCGCGTGTGCAGGTTTTTCACATCCTATCAGCACAGTCAAAGCTTCTGGCTGCTACAGAGAAATCAGAGACATGAGTAAGAGGATGATGATAGTGATCAGCTGATAATCACACACCACATGTATTCATATCCATTTAGCAGACGCTTTTATCCAAAGGGACTTCCAGTGAGACAGAAAACAATCCAGTCAGCCGACGTCTGAGGATTTGAACCCAGAGCCGTCGCTTCAGTCACTCTCTCAGAACCTCAACACAACAAGGACATAACGCACAGTAGTGTCATTTCTCAGCTTCTCTTTAACATGATAACAAGACAATGGGTGAAGCTGTGGGCGTGTGGTTAAGAAATCAGCCTTGTGACTGGATGGTCGCTGTGTTAATCCCTGGAACAGACATGACATAACATGACAAAACACGAGCGAAGTGTCCTTGAGCAAGGCACCTAACCCCTGACTGTGCCCCAGGCGTCATGGATAGGGATCGTGAATAGACGCTATCACTGTGGGCAGATGTGTTCACTGAACACTACAAATGTAATCAAATAGTGGAATAAAACCCTTGAGGATGAACTGTTACAGGTAAAAATGATCAACTTCGTCATGGCTATAAGCTCTCCTTGAGAGGCCATTTCACATCAATCCAGCATTCATTATTTCTCCTGATAATAACACACCAGGTTGTGTTGTATATTATAGTTTATGCATTATTAATAAACTCTAGCAAGTGACTACAAGAAAAAAAGGAAAGCAGCTGCATGTTTAAATCCCCCCAACCCCTCCCCCCTCCTCTCTTCTCCAGATCTTTTATGGTTTTTCATCTGTCTCTCTTCGGCGTTAATGAGTCTGACCTTAAAGCTGCCGGCTCCAGCAGTGAAGACAAAAAAAGAAAGTCAGGGACGTAGGCTGAGACACTTCACCTGCCTGCCGGTCAGTCTGCGCTACTGAAAATACTTTAACATGGCCATGATTCCCTCTATTTTTTGTATTCACAGAAATAGTGGTGCTGAACATGCCTCAGGAAACCAGAACCTTCAAGAACCAGCCTGCGTTTTCCACCAGTTTATAGCAAAATCTGATTCTTTTTCAGCCCTCAACAAATCCAAACTGTGATGAATCCAGAATCAGTATCAACAGTCCAGTCTCACTCGAGTACGAGTGATGTATGAAGAACAGGGACCTGTACTATTACACAATCAAACATAGAAGTCTGACAGTAGCATATTTTGTTCTATCTATTGTGTGTGTGTGTGTGTGTGCGTGTGTGTGTGTAGAATCTCAAAATAGATTGCCAGTAAAATAGTCTCCTTACATAAGAGACCAATAAGTCATTGTCACTGTATCAACGTTACCACATTAATATAGTGCATTTTAACGATGGCTGCTCCAGTTGTTGCCATGGTGATAACACTTCACAGCTTCTGATGGTCTGGCGTCACTGTCCGTGAGCTACAACTCAACAACCAAACCTTTTTCAGACATTCAGATACATCTGACATAAAGAAGAAAGTTGAGAGATCAGACACTTCATGATGTCACAGCAGGCAACTGTGGAATCCAGTGTTATTCTGTAATAAATAAAGACCATTACATTCAGATAATAAATCCCACATTAAATCCCACACGTCCCTCGGGGCATTACAAATGTTTTTTCTATTCATCGTTATCTCAGAAAAGTGCTTTTCTGTAATGGAGTAATTCAGTGGCTCTAAATTTGTGGGCTGTGATCTGATTTATTTACACTGGTGGAAATCACAACCCATCATTATCATAACCATGCATTTTGTGTGTGTGTGTGTGTGTGTGTATATACATATACATATATCAGGAATGAGTGGTGTGGCTCTAATAAACACACACAACAGTCCCCTACACATCCAATTGCTTCAGATGTCCATCACAACCTGCTTTAAGTAAGGTTCTCTTTTTTATTGGTCTGTTTTAGCCCCACCCACTTTCTGGTTGAGGGTACCTTTCCACTTACGAGTTGTAGAAGATGGACATCAGTGTGTGAAGTTCTCTCCACTGCTGACCTACTGTCTTCTTCCACTCAGGTTCCTGAGATGTTCTCTCCATCTCCAGATCAGTGGACCAGCTCAGCTCTAGTCTTTAATCACTCCACCTGATCTGGGTCATTTATTAACCCATTGGGGCTCGGTGGAGTTTAGAGACCACAGAGCTGTGCAGGAGTTTGAGAAAAGCTCTAAAGCACACCTGCTCCCTCTGGTGGACGTGCACTGTTCCAACAAGCACAAAATACTACAAGAAAAATTTGAGGTTTTAAAAACATAAATATTTAATAATAATTATGATACGCATATAAATCAACCTTGTGACATCAGATAAAAATCAACAAATCGAGTAGCTACAAGATTGTAAACATGAGTAAATCAGAGACGTCCTACTTCTAATTCAAT
This sequence comes from Duopalatinus emarginatus, assembly GCA_028565595.1. Taxonomy (NCBI): domain Eukaryota; kingdom Metazoa; phylum Chordata; class Actinopteri; order Siluriformes; family Pimelodidae; genus Duopalatinus; species Duopalatinus emarginatus. The sequence continues at coordinate 4,186,201 of JAOVVF010000001.1, forward strand.
ACTATATCATCCTTGAATTATATCTCGAGCGTTTAAACACACAGAGGTCGCTCACCTTCTCACTGTGCTCAGATTTAAGACTTAATCTTCCTTTGCTAAGACGAACGAGTGTCAGTGCATCATAAACACCTTGCCGAGTTTATTATTTCTGATTTAACTCGCAGAATCCTGAGTTTTTGGAGGAGAAGCACACGCTAGGAGGAGGGCCGAGGTCTCGTTCGGGACGAGTTCCCTCAGCTCTTTGGTGTTAAAGAAATTCAGGTGGAGGGATAACGAGCAGCTGGAAGTGCACACACTGCAGCGCTTTAAGAGAAAGAAAGAGATGTGTGGAGAGAGTGTGTGTGAGTGAGTGAGTGAGTGTGCACATGTGAATGTGAGTGTGTGTGTGTCTAGGCCTCAGTGGTCAGGGTGGGCACGCTTGCGAGAGCAGGGATTAGGTTCTCGTAGATGTTGATGCCTTTGAGGAACACGCTCTCGTTGATGAACTCGTTGTGGTCATGCAGCAGGATGGGGGTGCGGTTCATGGGCGAGAACCCGATCGCAGGCAGACCCGCCTACACACAGAGTGAGACAGACGGTATGTGAGGTGTGGACAGACAGGCAGATACATAGACAGAATGGATTTGAAGATTAGAGAGGAGGAGTGAGTGACGCACGGCTCTGATGAAGCGGCTGTCTGTGGCAGCGGGAAAAATCTCCTTCTGTATCGTCATGTCCCTGAGTGAGACAGAGAAAGAGAAAAAAACCCTAATCGCTCGGTCACACTGGGGTACCCTAATAACACACCTGAGAGAAGACTTCACAGGATGTGTGTGTGTGTGTCTATGTAGACAAGTATGCTTACAAGTGTCCTTACATGGACTTGCATACGGAGCTGAATGCTCTCCACCAGGGGCTGCTGTCCTCTGTGGACGTAGTGGTCTGATTCATGCCTTTCTGTAAAGTACAGAGAGAAAATAAACACCGTCAATGACCTGGAATTAGTACAGAAAAGAAGAGATGGGGGTAAAAGAGCGGCTGCTTACGGACCTGTGCAAAGTCATATGTGACGTCATCACCCGCTTCCTTACACCAAGCCTTAATCTGCTCCTCAAATTCCTACACACACACACACACACACACACACACACAAGTTCTGTCCAGTACATCCTTCAAATTCCTCTTTTACTATTCAGATCATGCCAACTTTTCAGTCTGATGGATGCTGACACACACACACACACACACACACACACACCTGCAGACTGACAGTGGGTGGGATTCTAATGTCGAAGCTGACGTCCATCTCAGCGGGTATGACGTTGTAAGACATGCCCCCTTTCACCATCGTCATGTTAATGGTGGTGACGTCACCCAGAGTGAAACACTCGCTTGTGTTAAGCCTGACAATGACACGTAAAATCAGTGTGACAGGAAACACAGACACACACACACACACACACACACACACACACACACACACACACACACACACACACACACACACACACACAGTCCTCACTGCTCACCGCTGTCTTTCTTTCTCTCTGAAGTCCAGGAACAAATTAATGACCCGTCGCTGAAAAAGACAAATGAGCGTGTCAGACAGCTCAGATCAGACAGTGAGGGGTCAGAATAATGGGTAAATATACAGACAGAGAGAGTGAGTCAGACAGTCAAGAGTAAGGTGGTTAGACACAGACAGACAGTGAGACAGGAACAGACAATGCAGACGTTAGACAGACACACATTCAGACATACAATGCAGGTCAATGCATGTATAATGTTACTGACCAGTTTTTCAGCAGCTGTGTTTTCCACAAACCTTGAGCCATGACCCGGACTTCCCGGACACCTCACAGTCACCCCTACATGCGCGCGCGCACACACACGCACACACACACACACACACACACACACACACACACACACACACACACACACACACAGTGAGTGGCTGAGTCAGTCACAATTTAAGACACTGATTATGATTCACTTACACCAAGGATTCCTCTCTCCATAAAACACAGTGAAGGCTTCTGTGGGACTGGCCAGTCCTGCAACACACACACACACACACACACACACACAAAACCCTCTCTTAGGTCCCTCAGAGTTTTCCACAAATCTGGAGTCTTTGGTTAGTAATCCATCACTGGGCTCTATTTAAGGTGGCACTGTGCCGAGCCAAACAGGGTTAGTCAGTGTGGAGGGCAATACCACCTTAAAATAACCCTTACTACCTTACTTACTAATGTTCTAAGGTGGAGCCATAAACATAACAGATGAGTGAGTTCCACGTGTTATTTATTTACCCTCATCCAAGGCAAAGCCGACATTGAGCTGGTGAAACTCAGGGTGATTTATAAAGGTCTCCATTCCTTTATGACCTCCGACCTCTTCATCTGAAAAGAAAAAAAACGAGTTTTTCATGCAGTCAACGCCATGATATCATGCACAAAACCCCCCAGAGTACTGCTGTTACAGAAATAATTAAAGACGCAGTGGTGTAATGCATTTGCATTGGGATGATATACTTTAACCTCCTGACCAATCAGAAGGTCCTTTTTCACCTGGGACAAACACCAGGTGGATGGTGCGAGGGAACGTCTTCCCCGCAGCCTTCAGACGTCTGATAGCTTCGATGTACCTGAAAAACACACACAATAATGAGTGAAGGAGCAGTCACCAGTTCATGCTGTACAAACTGACGATAGGCGTGAATGGAGTATAAACACGCAGGACTGAACTCACTGTATAGTGACCGACTTCATGTCCTGGGTTCCTCTGGCATAGATGTTCCCCTCAGCGTCCTTTACAGCAGAGAATGCATCGTACGTCCAGTGCTCCTGTGGAGTTCGTCACACAAACATCATGATTACTCTCCTAAACCGCCTCGGCTTTAAATGTTCATCTCTAGTATAAATGCAATATATCTGTCTTCCTCATCAGCACTGCTCCATATTTCATTTACTACGTGTCACTTTGATCCGTTTGGAGTGTTAAACGATATACACTGAAGTGTTAGAAACACTGGTACAGGCAAGCCTATGCAAAATACATAGGCTGGTGGAGGCTACAAACATCTCTGACAGGTGAACTCTATGTGTGTCTTTCTTGAGTTACATGAGTTACACCAGTTCATGTCCTACATGCATTCTGATGCATTTCACCTCCACTAACAGGACAATGCGCTACTGCACATTACCAGAGACACCATATTATGGTTAGAGGAACACTCTGGAGTCGCCAAACGTTACTGAATACATCTGGGATGCTACTTGGTAATTCCACCACGCAGCATTGACTCCACAAGACTGCGGAGATATTCTGTAGGCCATAAACAATTCTACACAATACTTTTGCATTCCAAAGTGTAGGATTTTTGAGACACAGATACCGTGTATTCCCGCACATGCTTCTGTGTCACATTATTGTGAATTCATTACATTAGGCCTCGTTGGATTAATCATTAGCCAATATAATCAGCTATGTGGAGCTCAAAGTTCCCTCCGTGGTGTTACGCTTTAATTTTAATAGTTACTTTTCTACACAAATGTTATGCACAGATGGCATCAGCGTTTTTGCCTGCTAACATCCTGTTTAGAAATGATTACCTGTCCAGGTCAGAAAAAAAAGAATGAGAAAAAAAACCACCACCACCAGAGTGTGAGAGGAATACAAAGAAGAAAAGCTTTGGAGGAGTATACTAAGGAGGTGACCGTTCACATAACCTCGTCTGAGACGGTCTCATGCCGTTTATTCACTTTTAATTCAGCATGAGGAATCTGTGGGCTCGGTTCTTGTAAATACCTGGTACACAGGAACGACGTCGGTGTGAGAGTTGAGAAGGATGGATTTCAGAGCGGGATTCGTGCCTGTCCATGTCAGGATGGTCACCACCCTACCAGGGCACACCTAAGACACATAATGTATACCCAGTTAATTCCTCTGGGTGAAAAGAACAGGACTGATAAATCTATACTCTAGGAAGTCCTCTAAATGTAGTCCATCAGCCATGGTGTCTCAAGCTCCTTCAGTACTACTGTTCTTCTGTCAGGACACTTAACAATACTAACCATTTATCGTCCCCATAATCCTCCTCTGACAAACTTCCTGTGTTCCCTGGGCCATGTTAAGGCATGTTAGGGTGCTAAAGATTTAGAGGAAACTGTCTTTCTGACACTCTTATACAACGTTTAAAATGACAGACTTGTGTACCTCCACTTTCTTCATGGGCAAACCGAGTTCCTCTGAAATCCTGCCGAGGAAGCCAAGAGCAGCATCTGTAAACACACACACACACACACACACACACACACACACACACACACACACACACACACACACAATTCCAGTCAGCATTTCAGTCAAACAGAGCAACCAAAAATGCTGACCCAGGTCGTTTTCTTGGTATGCCAATGCTAGCCTGTTCAGCACGCTCAGCATGTTCAGCGTGTTCAGCTCATGCGTGTTCAGCAAATCATGATTTGCTGTAGGAAAATGAATCATTTAATAAAAGCCTTATGCAAAACTGGTACACCAATCTAATACTTGGTAGGTCCTGCACAGGAGCGTAGAACTACAGAATTAGGACAGGGCATGGACTCCACAAGCTTGCAGAAATATTCTATAGGCAACGAAAACCATACTTCCTGCAGAACGGCCCACAATCCTGAGATCTGGTGTGAATGGCAAAATCTCAAACTCAGATGAGTATTCTTCTAACCATAATTTGGTGTCTTTAGACATGTGTGGTGGTTCATTGTCCTGAGGCCAAGCCCATCAAAATGAGTGCAGGACATAAAAGAGTGTAACGCACATAGTGTTCGCCTATGCAGATGTACCAGGGGCCCCATGGAATACCAGATAAACAAACCCTACACCATTATGAAGCTTTTATAGACATCTGTCACTTTATAAAAGCACCGAGAGACACAACTAATTATGTGAATGGGTGCCGTTGCGATGTATTTTGCATAGGCTCATCTGCACCAATTTTTCAAGCCATCTATGGAGAAAACATACAGATCTATATTTGACGAAGCATGTACTGTACCCGGCTTTTTCCAGATATGATACACAAGGCTGATTTATGACAGACAGCTGTACTCAGGTTTCACTTTCTACAATGAGGAGAATTTAGACCAAACCTATTACACAATAAGGAGAACTTAAACTAACCCTGCTCTCCTTATGATTACTGTTATTAAATACCATTTAACAAAATACAGCATAATAACTGTCAGAAACATGATAAATATGAGTGTGTGAGTGTCAGGTGACTGAGGGTACCATAGTCCGGTTCTGGGTGGACTGTCTTCAGACGGAGATATTCCCTGAAAAGAGATACGGAGGGATGTTCGCTTGCTTCTCCACCTCCTCCTCCTGCATTCTGTCCATACTGATCAGGCAACATGCCACTCTGTGATGTCTCAGTGATGATTAACTAGCAGGAGCTGACAGGTCACAAACAAACACACACACACACACACACACACACACACACACACACACACACACACACACAGAGATTAAACCCTGCTGCTGCATCAGCACTTCATAAGAGCTGTCCTGCGTCCTGTAGACACCAATTTATTATAATACGTTATTATTATTATTATTATTACAATTATTATCACACTCTTGCTCTCTCAGGTTCTCTCTCCACATTAAACCAAGTTCCTCCAAGTCCTGTTAATATTCATAACCATGACAAGCATGTTTATTCTATAGTATAAAATCATAATATTAAATATTAATGAAAAAACATTGACTTCAGCTAGACACTGAGGAGTGGATTCATGATTGCAGCAAAACTTTTCTTAAAAGTATATTTTTTAATAATAAATCATCATAATAATTTCAATAATATTTTATTATATTAATTTTATTTTCAAAAATATTATTGCCATTATTTCATTATTATTTTTAATAATAATAAACAACAATAATAATAATAATAATAAACAAGAAGAAGAAGAAAAAAGAACAACAACAACAACAATAATAATAATAATAATCATTTTTAAAATAAAAATTAGAGCTCTGTAATAAACAGTAACACTACTGATCTGGAGTCAGTGCACTATTTAAAATAATAATACTGAATTTAAACCTGATCTGAAAACAGCCAGAATACCGTAAATACCTGAGAAGCTGTGAACTTACATTATAAATACTGAATTTACTAAAATAATAATAATACTACTAAATAAAGAGTCAGGACAGATTCCTTCCTAACACCTCAGTTAATCCTTTAATTTAACATGTTTTACGTCTTTAACAGGTTTAAACAGAAACAGATCATCTGTAAATAAAGTATAGGTTAGCTAACGCTAGCTAAATAAATAAATAAAGTGTTGGCTAGCTAACCCTGCCCTGGCTAGTCATCTCTCTACTCAAATCAAGGCTAATAGTTTTTACCTGTTCAGGTCTGATGGAGGATCTTCAGGGCCCCGCGTGTGTGTGTGTGTGTGTGTAACACATGTGTGTAAAGTCCTTCAGGGTGAAAACTCAGAGTTTCGCAACACAACGCAACACAACGCGTACTACACTACACTACACTGTACTACACTATACTCGCATACTATCTAGTACGGTAAGCCAGTCTT
>JAOVVF010000001.1:4266471-4283098 GCA_028565595.1 Duopalatinus emarginatus
TATAGACAGAGAAAGATTCCTGCTGTGGTTTAAAGAGTTATAATTGAAAAGGAGAGAAAGAAGAGGGAGAATATTGAGAAGGACAGCAGCAGGTCGTCGTCGCAGGAGAGATTTTCACAAACACAAACACACGCAGAGTTTTATTACAGTTTATCTGATTGTGTTCAGATTATTATATAAACTTTTAATAAAAACACACTTTTTTTTAGGAAACATGGTCCCATTACATTAAAAGTGCATAAATATCATCCAGGTGTTTCTTGATAACCTGAAACAGACACCAGGAAAGACGTCAGATTATTTTAGACCCTTCCTTTGAGCCTCAGTGGGTTTCCCATAATGCTCTGTATGTGTACGTTTATGGGTGTGGACAGTTCAACACCACCTGCCTAAACATCTCTGACCTGTCGAGGTATGGACTCCACATAACCTCCGAAGGTGTTCTGTGGTATATGTGGCACCAAGCCTTTAGCAACAGATCTTTATGTGGGATCAGACCAGATGGTCTCACACACATCTGTGAGTCACTGGTTCACTTATTGTCCTTCCTTGGACCACTTTTTGAATGTATTAACCACTGTATAAAGGGATACACCCCACAAGACCTGCTGTTTTGCAGATGATGTAACCCAGTGGTCTAGACATGACAATTTGGTCACTCAGATTCTTACACTTGCTTATTTTTTCCTGCTTCCAACACTTCAGCTTTGAGAACTGATGATTCACTTGCTGACTAATATGTCTTACCCCTTGATACCACTGTAATGAGATAATCAGATCTAAGCAACTTTGACATGGACCAAATTGTAATGATTAGATGACTGGGTGAGATCATGTCCTAATCAGCAGGTCTAAGTTCCAGTATGATGAGCGGACCTCTGCCTTTGTATCATGAAGCTCATGAAGTGGAGAGACGAGGTCCTAAAATAAATAATTAGCAGCAAAAAAGACATGAAATCCATTATAGAGAATTAAACCCCACCTCCTGGTTAATCTGTAATTGAGTAGTGCAGTGTCAGTGTCATATTAATTGTAAAGTGACTGGAGACAGTATTTGCACGTTTCACATCCACTTGTATTTGTTTTTAAGGTTGGACAACAGATCTGAATGCCTTTCTCTCCAGACCTATTCTCTCCAGACCTACTGAAACTGCCTTCATGCTCGATTTCAGCTTACGCCTGCATCCGTTTTCATTCCCGCTCATTTTGTTGCTGTCGTTTTCCCGCTGAGTCACTGAGTCACTCTACAGACGTGGAGAGTCTGAACACTTCACACACCTGAGTCTCTCTACAGCTCTAATCTCACTCTCATATTTCATTATCTCCTGTCCTGGATCTTTTTTACACTCCAGTAATCTGTGTTTACTGTGTCTGAGGAAAATGTACCCGCTCTTGCACCTGCACCTTCACATGCACCTACACCTACATGTACACGTACACATGCACATATACCTACATCTACATATTCAATTCAATTAAATTTTATTTGTATAGCACGATTATCATTGGTTTTTCCCCAAAGCAGCTTTACATAAATAACAGAACGGGTTAAACATTTATAGAAATTTTATCCCTGATAAAAAGCCAGTGGCGACAATGGCAAGGAAAAACTCCCTGAGATGACATGACCTTGAGAAGAACCAGACTCATAATGGAACCCATCCTCATTTGGGTGACACAGATAGTGCAATTATAAATGAAAGTTTAGTTACAGTTCTGTCTGTAATCTGATTGATAGTTTCTACTCTGTTCGTTATGGTGTTCTATAGACTGTCCATGTCCATGTTGGGTTAGATGAGACTCCAAGAAGATATGGGGGTCAGAGTAGATAAAGCAGGTTTGGGGAGCAGAAGGAATTATAAATCAGGGTTACTGGTATCTCCTGGTGCCTCAGTTGTATCAGGTGCAGATCTTTTCAATGTGAGGTGAAAAGATCGGGTAGAGAAGAGAATACAAAGAGTTAGGTATGCTCTTTTATTTAATGGTCACATTAAATGTATGTTGTGCAGAGAGCAAGCAGCAACTCCAGCAGACTGGCTAAGATAGCATAACTACACGGTAGAACCAGAAGGTGACACAGTCATCAGGGCGCCCTGGGACATAAAGTGGCCAGCCACTCCACTGTCATTAAACCTGAGTGAATGCGTGAGAGTAGGGGTTGTGGGGGGGCAACAGCGTACAAACATCCCTGTTTACCAAAACACACTAGGACCATGAAGGCTCTGTGCCTTGAACTATGAAAAAACATTTCATATTCTTTTATGCTAGTAAGGATTTTGGCTGCTGCATTCTGGACTAACTGTAGTTTGTTTATGCACCTACTGGAACAACCAGACAACAAGGCATTGCAGTAATCCAACCTAGAGGTAACAAAAGCATGAACAAGTTTTTCTGCATCATGTAGTGACATAATATTTCCTAGCTTGGTAATGTTTCTAAGATGATAGAAGGCTATACTGGTGATATTATCTTCATGAGCTTCAAAACAAAGACTAGAATCAATAGTTACTATGTAATCAGAAAATACCTTTCTAGCTGCTTTTGGTCCTAATAGTAGTACTTCTAGCTCCTCAGAATTTAGCGAAAGAAAATTATTCAACATCCAGTGTCTAATGTATTATAACAGTTGCTTAAATAAGCCTGAACCAGGACAAGGCTGTTCCCTTAACTCCAACAACATTTTCTAGTCTATGAAGGAGTATAGCATGATCAATAGTGTCCAAAGCTGCGCTTAAGTCAAGCAACACAAGCAGGGAGAAACAACCCTGATCAAAGGCCAGTAGCAGGTAATTTACAACTTTAACCAGTGCTGTCTCTGTGCTATGATGAAGCCTAAATCCTGACTGATCAGTTTCAAAAATTTTATTTTTTATGTAGTTATGAACATAGCTGCTGTGCTACAACATTTTCTAGAATCATGGAGATGAAGGGGAGGTTAGATATTGGTCTGTAATTAAACAGACCAGGGGTCAAGGTTATGTTTTTAAACCAGGTTTCATTACTGCTAATTTAAACAATTTAGGGACATAGCCAACACTAAGAGAAGAATTTATCATTTTTAAAAGAGGTTTGATTATTTCCGGTAGTATCTTTTTGAGGAAAGTTGTGGGTACAGGATTCATGTTGCCGATTCTGATGAAGAAATTAATTAAATTAACTCGGTCACTTGGAGAGGTTAAAAGATGTTAATCGCTGATTAGATGCAACTATATTGACATCTAGTTGGTATGTTATCAGATTGCTTGGGCTTAGATTAATAGCATTAATTTTTGTGTTCTCAATTGTATAATTAAAAAATTCTATATACTAATTGTGTGGATGCTTCTGTAGTGGTTTTCTTCCTAGTTAGTTTTGCTACAGTAGAATTATTTTTTATCTTCTATTAGTGAGGAGAAATATTTTGCTCTAGCAGCATTAAGAGCTTGTCTATAAGTTAGGAGATTCTTCTTCCATGCTGTTTGGAACACAACCAGGTTAGTTTGATGCCACTTACGCTCTAATTTTCGAGTGGTCTGTTTTAGGGTAGACGTAATCATTATACCATTCATAATCATTTTCTTTTTGATTATTTTTCTTTTAAGTGGGGCTATACTATCCAGAGTATGCACCTCCACCAAAACATGTGTGTACTCATGTACCAAGAACAAACCCATGTACCCTCACCTACATGTACACCTGCAGATGCACCTACACATGCACCTATACGTACCATGAATGTTCCAGGCCCAATAACATAAAGCCCCTCACTGCTGTGTACGAGTGTGTGTGTATGTGTGTGTGCTCTGACTTTTAGTTGATTTTCTGTCCTGTGTACAGTAATGTGGTTTGTATTGATAGATTAATTAAAGCCTTTGTCACCTGTGAGGTTGTTGAAGTGAAGTTGTTGAGCTACAGGAGAACTTTAATAGCAGTAAACATGAACCACTGTGACACACATGCAGGCTGCAATGAAACACTCCGTTCGTGATTTCATGTCTTACTGAACATAAATAAAGGATATAAACCAGTTTTTTAATAAAGTAAATCTGATTTAGTGAAGCTGATTTACTTCACACACTGGAGCTGTGGAGAAACAGAATTATTTCAAATTTTCTGATTCATGACACTCATTTCTGCATTGTGATGAATAAATGTGCTGCTAGTGTCGTTTACTGATTCCTGGACTCGTGCTGAATAATAGTGATTCTCACAGAGACTGACAGTGAGGACGTGCTGCAAATACAGGAAACACTTTAATCACAAACACTGCAGTAAGACCAGTTCTCATGGGGTTTGCACGTTTTCTGTATTTTCATGTGTTGGCCCCTGTCAGACATGGTAGATTACACTCTATTACACAGATTCCCTGAATATTAAAATGTCATTACACCAGCTCTTCTTATTAATACTACTCTACTTAATACTTAGTAGTAAATGTGATACATATTAAAAGCTATATTGATTTGTTGACTATTGGATCCTGTATCATGATTCTTTAACTTGGGTTAATAAAAGTCTGATTTTATGAATAAAACTCTGATTTTGTGACATGGTTCTCAGACTGAATAAAAGTGATTTTAATTCAGTAAGCTGTTACTGATTCACTACACTGATTCCCTGAACTGACTTACAGTACAGATACAGTACACTAATACTTTGACATCAGTGACTGAAAAATGATTCGGATTCGGTTGCTGATTCTCTTTGTGTTTTTTGTTCTTTCCTACAGCATCCAAAGTAAACCCCCTCACACAGACCCCAGCAATGGACCCAAGCCGGGGGCGATGGCTGGCGGCGTCCCTGATCAGAGCCATTCTCCCCGTAAGAGTCCTCAGGGGGATGCGGGCGGCCCTAAATCGCCCTACTCTTTGCCCCAGATTGCCCCAATGCCCAGCAGTAAACTGTGCCCGGTGTGTAAGACAGCCGACCTGACGGGCATCACAGACGGACAGCCGAACTGCAACACGTGCACGCAATGTCGTGCAACAGTGTGCAACCAGTGTGGCTTCAACCCCAACCCACACCTCACAGAGGTAAGAGTTCAGCAGCCTTAAACATCCTCTCTTCACGATGAACACTGAGTGTTGAAGACTCGTCTTGTAACATCTTAGTGCTGTCTGGTGGATCTGCTAATGTGGTATATAAAAGATGTAAAGACTGCAAAGAAAGAGAGAGAGAAAGAGAGAGAGAAAGAGAAAGAGCCTGACAGATAACAGATAGAGAGAAAGAGTGAGGATGACAGAGGAAAAGAGATAAAGAGACGACGGAGTGTGACCTCGCTGCTCACTGGAGGAACTGCAGCCACTGCTCTAGAGATCTATGAGGAACAGAGATGGTGATGGATGTGATCTCTGTATTAACCAGTACATCTGGAGGTCCTCTGTGCCTCACTGACCACATCCTCCCACTGTCTCTGGGGCAGAAAGAGCCTCGACTAGTGTGTGATTAGTGCATGTTAGTTACCTGGGGTTAGCAAAAACCCATGCTGAGCTAGGACAGCTGGGCTTCTGACCACTGAATATCATAGCTAACTGGCTAATTAAGGATCGTGAGCGCTGCCATGTTGACTCAGAAGCTCCGCCCACTGGTTTTAATATTCTACAGTCGTCCTGTTGTCACTGTAGAGAACAAATAGATGAAACATAATTAACAATATACAATTAGGCAGTGTTGAGAAACAGAGTAATAGATTTATAACTCCAACCCACACACATACACACACACAATTTGGTTTCTCCCACACACATACACCATCGCCTGTTCTTTCGCTCCCTGTCAAAATTCATATTGATTATGTCATGCCATCAAACACACATACACACACACACACACACACACACACACACACACACACACACACTGAGGCGGTGAGAGAGAAAGTGAGGCATTTGTGGTTGTGTGTGACAGATGAGGATGGAAGACGACAGAATGGCTCTGAGAGAAAAAGAGAGAGGGAGGGGATAATTAAGAGGAGAGCGGATGGGAGGAAGAAGGAGGAGGAGAAGAGCAAAGAGAGAGAAGAGGAGAGGACTGATAAAGGAAACAGAATGAGTGAGAGAAAAGAGTGAGAGTGAGTAGGAGTGAGAGAAAAAGAAATAAAACGAAAATTTTGGCTAAAAAAGATGGATGAGGTTTTAATTATCTAAGTTAAAGTTATATTTAGTGGGTGGAGAGAGAGAGAGAGAGAGAGAGAGAGAGAGAGAATGAGGAAGAAAGAGGGAGAGAGGAGATCTGCATAAGATCTGCAGAAGGGACGTCAGGAAAAGAGTGAAGTGAGAGATGAGGTTAAAAAGTGAAAGGATGAAGAGAGAGGGACAGTGACTGAGAGATAGATAGAGAGAGATAGAGAGAGAGATGTGGACACACTTCACTGGTCTCCCCTACAGCATGCAGCACCTCGAGCACTCAGCCATCGGGCCTGTCGCTATTTATAGATCTTCCTGCAATCCTCCACCACTCTGAGAAAGGGAGAGAAAGCGAGAGAGAGAGCGCGAGACAGAGAGAGCGAGAGAGAGAGAGAGAGAGAGAGAGAGAGGGGAAAAGAAGGATGGATGGAGTAAGAGGGAGAGTGTGAATGGGGTAATTAGGACGAGAGAAGATGGAAGGTAGGGAAGAGCAAAAAGAGCACTGGTAGAGAAGAGGCAAATGAGAGAGATAGAGAAAGACAATAAGAAAGAAGGAAGCAATGAAGGAAATAAGGAAAGAGGGATGAGCCACACTGAAAATGTATAACATAATACTAAATCCGACCGATCAGAGACCAGAGTTTGATCATGTGACTTTCACTCTCACTCGTCCGGGTTTATTGTATTAAGAAAAGGCCCCTTTCACTCAACTCAGAGTGGTGGATCAGATGTGTGTGTGTGTGTGTATGTTTGTGTGCATGTGTGTGTGTATCTGTGTATTTTGCGTTCCTTTGTGATGGTGATATTGCAGAGAAAGAGAAATGTTTGTAACAGAGATGAAACACAGTAAGATATGACAAGCACACTGCCTTTAGCATTTAAGCTGCAGAATCACTTAGAAGACTGGCAGCAGGACGTGAGCATAGAGCCATCTGGACTGCGCATACACACACACACACACACACACACACAGACACACACACACATGCACGCCATCCCACACTCACAAACGGAACACTGCCAGTCCTTGAGAGATCTTCTTCCCACCTTCAGTGCTGGTGTCTTGGCAGAACCCTCACCGGATCCTCACTCAGTCCTGGTGAGGGGGTATGGGGGAGTGCAGGAGGGGTGGGAATGAGGAGGGGGTTGTTGACGTGTGGTTGTTAGGGAAGGGAGTAAGTTCTTCAGGCAGGGGTAAGTTAAACCGTCCACTAGTGACGATTAAGAATGTCCTCCAGCTTCTTGTGTTAGACACCAGCACGTCTTTTCTGAGCGTTCAAGCTTTGAAAACATGGACGCCTCTGTAAAACACACTGATGGCTGTGTGAGGGTCAATCCTGATGCCATGATATTATACGCTGAACCTGGGTTTGGGGGTGTGGCCTCTGTGTCTCACAGTCTCAGTGAAGTCATTTCTGTATGTCTGTGTCAATGAAGGAGGTGTGGCTTTTGTATCTGTCAGTCTCAGTGAGGGAGGTGTGGCTTCTGTATCTGTCAGTCTCAGTGAAGGAGGTGTGGCTTTTATATCTGTCAGTCTCAGTGAAGGAGGTGTGACTTTTATATCTGTCAGTCTCAGTGAAGGAGGTGTGACTTGTGTGTCTGTCATTCTCAGTGAAAGGGGTGTGGCTTCCATGTCTGTCAGTCTCAACGAAGGGGGCGTGCCTCCCATGTCTGTTAGTTTAATAAAGAAGGTGTGGTTTCTATCTGTCTGTCGCAACAATGGACAATAAAATCAAATGTTTCCATAGCAACAAAACTTGATAATCCGTATATATGCTACATTTATCCAGTGTCAGATGACAGTGGTGACATGGTGATGATGAGTGGTGTAGTAAAGGTGTGAAGAAGTATGTGTGTGTGTGTGTGTGATAAATATCTATTAGACTCTGTTATCCTGACTCCATGGACCTCTCGATTTGTGGTGATCTGTTGAAATTAAAATCCTTTACCCTTTATCGAGGCTGTGTTAAACCGGGGTTTAATCTGTCTACACTGTCTCACCTTTGCTCTGAACTCATTAATGAAATGACGCTCGCTTTCTGCAGCTGTTTTCTGGTCTTTCATCTGAAGCGGCTTGCTGGTGGATCCAATCTGAACAAAGATCTGAGCACTAACGGTTACAGAGAATGTTAGACTAACATTAGGAAAGTGTTTGGTGTTTGCTGGTTCTCTGACAGTTTTGGAGTTTGGTTTAAGACCCTGAACCACTGAGCTCCCTCCCGCCTGTGGTTTCTGAACCAACAGCAGCATGAAATATGAAACAGGAGCTGGATGTTCCTGCACCGTTGCTCGCCGTGACCCTCTTTATATTCTCCCAAAACAATAGACTGTGACGTTGAGCAAAAGTAGAGTGTCCCACATTCAGGAGGAAGACAAGCGCATCAGTCCATTCCATGCTCCTCTCTCTCACAGTAAAGCACGGACCTCCACATTACACCAATAACAGGGTCACACCACAGCTGCCAGGATAATGTGGGAAATGTTGAGATACCAGTGTAGATAGACAGACAGACAGTCAGACAGACATGATGAGAGATAGACAGTTTAGTGTAACTTTTTCGAAATCTTAAACTGGGACAAGACACATCAGAAACGCACCAACAATTCTTTAAATATCTATCTCTCTCTCTCTCTCACACACACACACACACACACACACACACAC
Organism: Duopalatinus emarginatus; assembly: GCA_028565595.1. NCBI lineage: Eukaryota > Metazoa > Chordata > Actinopteri > Siluriformes > Pimelodidae > Duopalatinus > Duopalatinus emarginatus. The sequence goes on from JAOVVF010000001.1 coordinate 4,275,241, forward strand.
ACACACATAAACACACACACACACCTTTGCCTCACACCTTTGGCTCATTAACTGCCAGCACTTGGCATCAGTGCAGACTGACAGCTCATGAGTGTCTCTTACACACACACACACACACACACACACACACACCAAAAATAGAATGTCCAGACTGTCCAAGTATATGCCTCATACAGTTAATGAGACATGTTTGGTAGTTTTGTGATTTAACTAACCAATAATGGAGTCTAATGGCCACCAGTTTAACATGGTGTACATGTCTTCAGCAGACTGGCATGTCAGCTCCTCATCAGACTACTGCCATGTCCTGCCGTCTGCATTTCTAGGTGGTGAGAGAGCGTTAATACAGTAGTAAGAAGATACAGCAGCTGTGTGTGTGTGTGTGTGCTGTTCTAGAAGATTTATGAAAAGTAAAAAATAGAAATGGAGGAAAAATAAAGAAGCAATTAAGAGGGATAGACAGAGACAGAGAGAGAGACATAAACCCATAATACACACACACACACACACACACACACACACACACACACACACACACACATAAACGCAACCCTAAAATTCACAGCTCTATGTGTGAACACAAATGTCTGGATTAGTCGTATCAGACACAGTATATATGCTCCCTAGTACAAAGGATGTGCATTAGTCACCACCTCTGTCTCCTGTGTGCTGCATGTGGGAAAAAGGGCAACTCTGGACAACGTCCGGACCTGATTCTCTTAACATGCCCTGAGTTCCTATGAGAAAAGGGCGAGAGAGGAACAGAGACAGGGAGAGAGAGATGGGGGGAGGGGGGGGTTGTATTTGCTAAATTAACACTCAGTCCTGTTTTGTCCTCTTCCGTCTGTCTATTCTGGGGTTGTCTTGCGTCTCTGGGGTGCAGAGGTGTGAGCAAGATATGCACACACACACACACAGAAACACATACACACAGAAACACACACACACACACACACACAGGTTGATACACTGACCACTTGGCGAAGCGTTTTTATTTACACCTCCTGCTGTAAAACCCACACAATAACACAACACTGCTTCTGTTCTAATCCACTAAACCCACGTCCACTAGACACTTCCACTGGACACGTCCACTAGACACTTCCACTGGACACTTGCACTTGACAGCTAACAGCTCTGCTGAGAGCGATGTAGTTTAATTACATTTTTAATTAAAGTCTGAATACAGTTCAATTAGTGCAGCAGCTCTTTAACACCCAGCATCTTCATCAGTTCAGATACACAGGCCCAGTGAAAGGGGTGTGGCTACTGTACTTGTCAGCAAGGGATGTGGCTTCTGAATCTGTCAGTCAAGTGAAGGAGGTGTGGCCTATGTATCTGTCAGTCTCAGTGAAGGAGGCGTTCTGTATCTAATGGTCTTAGTGAAGGAGGTGTGTCTACTGTATCTGTAAGTGCGATCCTCAGTGCAGGGGTGTGGCTTCTCTGTCATTCTCAATGAACATGGACATCAAAATAAAAATCACAATAAAATCACATCAGAAAAGTGTAACAGTCCCAGTTTTTTTCTCAGCACGGAGATTAGAAGGCGTGGCCTAAACTTGTAGATTGTAAGTGATAATTAGTCCTGGTCCATTATAGTGGAACTGTTTCTTTAAGGTGGTGTGTGTTTTCATGGAAATGTGAACGTTAGGCTTGATTACTGAAATAGTCATTAAGTGGCTTCACGTTAACTTTGATGTCCCATTCAAATGAGTTCATAATGAAAGAAATGCAAATGAGTGTGATGCTAATACTGAGTTCACTAACAATACGAGGTACTTAAAGTGTGTGTGTGTGTGTGTGTGTGTATGACACATGGTCAGTAGGGGGTGCCATGATTGAAGTTTGCTCACCTGGGATGCGCGTACTTGCTGTGTGTAGATCTCACGCTCAGACACCCACACACACACACACACACACACACACACACACACACACACACACACACACACACACACACACACATAAATGTTATATAAGCAATGCGCCACAATTTCAGCAGCTGTTCTTACTTTGCTTTGCCAATTATCATCCAGACGCTTCATATCTCACACTAATTCTGTTTCACCTCATCACCTGTGTATGAAAAAAATAGAAAGACAGAAAGAGATACAGAGACAGAGAGACAGAGAGAGAGAGAGAGAGAGAGAAAGAGAGAGAGATATCCAGAGCAAGGGGGGTATTTTAGAGGATAATTATATATACATGGGAATTCTAGTAAGTGAGACAGGTAGATGTGTATTTGTGTGAGACAGGTAGGTGTGTATTTGTGTGAGACAGGTAGGTTTGTATTTGAGTGAGACAGGTAGGTGTGTATTTAGGTGAGACAGGTAGGTTTGTATTTGAGTGAGATAGGTAGGTGTGTTTGCGTGAGACAGGTGGGTGTGTTTGCGTGAAACAGGTAGGTGTGTATTTGCGTGAGACAGGTAGTTGTGTATTTGTGTGAGATAGGTAAGTGTGTATCTGATTGAGACAGGTGGGAGTGTATTTGCATGAGACAGGTAGGTGTGTAATTGCGTGAAACAGGTAGGTGTGTATTTGTGTGAGACAGGTCGGTGTGTATTAGCGTGAGACCGGTAGGTGTGTATTTGCATAAAACAGGTTGGTGTGTTTGCGTGAAACAGGAAGTTGTGTATATGTGTGAGATAGGTAAGTGTGTATCTGAGTGAGACAGGTAAGTGTGTATTTGCGTGAGACAGGCAGTTGTGTATTTGTGTGAGATAGGTAAGTGTGTATCTGAGTGAGACAGGTGGGTGTGTATCTGAGTGAGACAGGTGGGTGTGTATTTGTGTGAGACAGGTAGGTGTGTATTTGCGTGAGACAGGTAGGTGTGTATTTGAATGAGACATGTAGGTGTGTAATTGCGTGAAACAGGTAGGTGTGTATTTGCGTGAGACAGGAGGTGTGTATTTGCGTGAGACAGGTAGGTGTGTATTTGTGTAAGACAGGTAGGTGTTTATTTGCGTGAGACAGGAGGTGTGTATTTGCGTGAGACAGGTAGGTGTGTATTTGTGTAAGACAGGTAGGTGTGTATTTGTGTGAGATGGGTAAGTGTGTATCTGAGTGAGACAGGTAGGTGTGTATTTGTGTGAGACAGGTAGTTGTGTATTTGTGTGAGACAGGTAAATGTGTATCTGAGTGAGACAGGTGGGTGTGTATTTGCGTGAGACACGTAGGTGTGTATTTGAGTGATATAGGTGGGTTTGTATTTGAGTGAGACAGGTGGGTGTGTATCTGAGTGAGACAGGTGGGTTTGTATTTGAGTGAGACAGGTGAGTGTGTATTTGAGTGAGACAGGTAGGTTTGTATTTGAGTGAGACATGTAGGTTTGTATTTGAGTGAGACAGGTGGGTTTGTATTTGAGTGAGACAGGTGGGTTTGTATTTGAGTGAGACATGTAGGTTTGTATTTGAGTGAGACAGGTGGGTGTGTATTTGAGTGAGACAGGTGGGTTTGTATTTGAGTGAGACAGGTGGGTTTGTATTTGAGTGAGACATGTAGGTTTGTATTTGAGTGAGACAGGTGGGTGTGTATTTGAGTGAGACAGGTGGGTTTGTATTTGAGTGAGACATGTAGGTTTGTATTTGAGTGAGACAGGTGAGTGTGTATTTGAGTGAGACAGGTAGGTTTGTATTTGAGTGTGACAGCTGGGTGTGTATTTGAGAGAGACAGGTAGTTGTGTATTTTTGTGGGACAGGTAGGTGTGTATTTGAGTGAGATAGGTAAGTGTGTATTTGAGTGAGACAGGTGGGTGTGTATTTGAGTGAGACAGGTGGGTGTGTATTTGAGTGAGATATGCCAGTGTGTATTTGAGTGAGACAGGTGGGTTTGTATTTGAGTGATACAGGTGGGTGTGTATTTGAGTGAGACAGGTAGGTTTGTATTTCAGTGAGACAGGTAGGTTTGTATTCGAGTGAGACAGGTACGTCTGTCAGTAAGACAGGTGGGTGTGTCTTTAAGTGGAAGAAGTGGGAATAAAGATTGCAGTTAATCTGAAAGCCCACAGTCCTGAGTTGGCTTTTTGGCTCTGTTCATGTAAGTGTTTCCTCTAATTTCACACACACACACACACACACACACACACACACACACACACACACACACACACACACAGCTGAACTCTATAAAGCACTTGTTAATGAGCTGATGAGCTGAATCAGGTGTGTGATAAAACACTCAGGGACTGAGAGGCACGGTGCTCAATAATCCTATTAAGCAACTCTTAGTTGTCATGTCATTGTTTATTGTGAATAGTCATTACATAAGCGACTAGAGAGTGGGGTGTTCACTGTTGAGATGTTCTTTGGGTTGTAGTATCAGGTGTTAGACAACCAGGCAGCTGTTGTATGATGAAATACCAACAGAGCTTGTAAGCTTATGTGAAATGTTTAATGAAACGCCTGTAGCGCTGTCTTTCTTTCTCTCTCGTCAATAATTCAGTGCTGCTTTATTGGCATGGCTGCTGTTCATATAAAATTTCCAAAGCATTTGAAAACAGGGGATGACACAAGGTCTCTCTCTCTCTCTCCCTCTCTGTCTGTCTGTCTTTTAGGTACAGGAATGGCTGTGTCTGAACTGCCAGATGCAGAGGGCTTTAGGAATGGACATGGACACCCCACGTTCCAAGAGTCAGCAACAAATCCATTCTCCACAGCAGCCCTCCAAACCCCAACCTCGAACTGCGCCCCAAACTCCATCTTCAACCCAACCAAAACCTTTCCCAGCATCCCAGAATGAACTAAAATCTCAGTCTCAACCGTCCACTCCTCTGAAAACTCAAACCCAAGTGAAACCTCAATCCCAACCCCCTACATCAACCCAATCCCAAGTAAAACATCAAACCCAACCCCCTCCATCAGCCCAAACACAAGCCAAACCTCAACCACAACCTAGTCCATCAACCCAATCCCAAGCCAAACCTCAACCACAACCTAGTCCATCAACCCAATCCCAAGCCAAACCTCAACCACAACCTAGTCCATCAACCCAATCCCAAGCCAAACCTCAACCACAGTCTACTCCATTAGCCCAAGCCAAACCTCAACCGCAATCTACTCCATCAGCCCAAACCCAAGCCAAACCTCAATCCCAACCTCCGACACCTTCACACACTCAACCAAAACTTCCATCCACCCCTCAAACTCAACGGAAATCTCAGTCTCAGCCTGCAACCCCTACCAAATCTCAACCAAATCCCCCTCAGTCGGACCAGCCTTTTGGAAAGCTTTTTGGATTTGGGGCATCCCTACTGAACCAGGCCAGCAGTCTGATTTCGGTCGACCAGCCTCAGTCTCAGCCTCAAACACCTCAGAAGGTTCCAACAGCAACCCCAAAACACGGAGCCCAACCCGGAGCCCAATCCGGACCCCAACCCGGACCCCAACCTGGACCCCAACCTGGAGCACCAGCTCAGCAGCAGAAGCCTAGACCAAAAGTCTGCTGCCCGCTATGTAAGACCGAGCTAAATGTTGGTGTGCCTACAGAACCTCCCAATTACAACCACTGCACCCAGTGCCATGCCCAGGTCTGCAACATGTGCGGCTTCAACCCTACGCCACATCTCACTGAGGTAAGACTTTCTAAAGGTGGTCCAGAACCATGTTTGTCTTCTTTCTTTTTTTTTTGGATGAAAACAATAATATCGCATTAATGTGTCAGTGGTTGATATGCAAGCAAAATGGTGCTGAATCATATTGCTCACAAAAGACTTGTACACCCATTAGGATGTTTTTGGGATACCCTTCCTGCTTGGGAAGTATGGGATAGTGTGTGTGCAGGTGCACATGAATGTGTGTGGTGTTGACATTTCATTTTCAGTCCCAATTGAATAATCATCCAGTATGCAAATGAGCCCTTGTCCTTGAAGATGCCCTCTTGCTGATTGGCCAGGCCCACTTCAAACCCAACTTCCTACATATCCCTGTTTGGAGCCACTGGAACACTCGGGGTAATGATTCATAGAGGCGGACGATCGGACCTTAATTATGCAAATCTGTCGCGATTGAATGATTGTGGTAATAACAGGCTTTCAGACGAGTGCTGGGATCCTTTATGAGCGTGCTCTGTCACACGCCAGAGAAAGCACACATCTCTATGGAAACTGAGGAACGGCAACTGTTTTGTATCTCGTTCTTGAAAGATGGGGGGTTATGGGATGACAAAGGTGGGTGGTACCATCGTGTTGAAATGTTTTCCAGAAGAAAGTTTTACCCTGAGGGTTGTGGGGGCCTTAAAACAAGTTATAGTTTGGGTCATTTTTTTTGGTTTATCATTAGAGAGATGATCATTGAGAATTTTATCTCTCTCTTGTTTTTCTTTCTTCCTGTCCCAAGTTGCAACATGTAACTCCCCTGCACAGATTGCATCAACACCTGAAGAGGTTCCTCTTTACTTTTGGGTCCTGAATGTTTTCACATTGCAGTAGGGTGGTGTAGTGGTTTCCTCCAGGTTGTCCACTTTCCTCTGTCTTTAAGGTGTGAATGTGAGTGTTGCCCTGCGCTTCATCCAGGGTGTTTCATTTCCAGTGATCTCTGGATTTGCTGTGGTTCCAGACTCAGACTGAACAAAGAGATAGAGTTAGAGGTAAACTTTTAAGGTAATGTTTATAAGCTAATGAGACACAAAATTATGTATAATAGTTAGTTAGTCTGCCCTCAAGTACACCAGGGAAAGGGAAAAAAAATTACACATTACTGTTGGCAAAGAAACAAAACAGCATGACTTAGTAATCTGGGAGGCTGTTGAAGGTGCAGACCTGGCATCAGTCTCAGCCTGCTCCATCTCTGTCACTGAGAGGAACAGAAATACCTCCAGTGAAACAAGGTGCAGGTCAGAGCCCTTCCCTAATTACCTGCTTTCTCCTGCTGGCAGTCAGCAGCTCTGCGATCTGCTCATCTTGGCACAGGATAGCAGAACACAGGCATGGGTGGATTTCTGATAGGGGTGTGTCAGTGATGTAGATGGAGTAGATGGTGTAAATCAGGGGTGCCTAGTCACAGAAGCCACACCTGATTTCACCTGTCTAATTAGTCTCTGTTGGCTTTCAATAGTCTATAAGGTGTGTCTACAGCCTGACTGGAATGAAAACCTGCACCCACACCAGCCCTTTCTAGTTAAAATTTAACATCCAAGGTTTATTTAGTGTAAGTAGTGTCAGTAGTGTAGGTGGTGTTATAGGTAGGGTTGGGGGTGTAGGTGGTGCCAGTGGTGTAGGTGGAGTAGGTTGTGTAGATAATTTCAGTGCTGCAAATGGACCAGGTGGTATAGATGGTACAGGTGGTCAGTGGTGTAGATGTTGTTGGTGGAGTAGAGGTTGTAGATGATGTCAGTTGTGCAGGTGGTGTAGGTGGTACAGGTGGTGTCAGTGGAGTAGATGGTGTATAGGTGGAGGGGATGATGTAGGTAGAGTCAGCGGTATAGGTGGAGTAGATGGTGTCAGTGGTTTAGTAATCTCTTCCTTAAACAAACCTGGACCTCCAGTCTGATCTTCATATCACTGAGAACAGACCTATCAGTCTTAATAAACCGAGTGTGTGGAGATGAACGTCTCTGTCCACAGATCATCATTTAGACTTTTTATTATACATTTGTAATACATACAATTTTTTATATCTCAGTCCTGTTTTACTCTAGAGCTGTCTTTGATAATGTAGCTAACACATGAAGGCTAAACGCTTGCTAGTCATGCGCATTAGCATGAATTTAGCTGAATTAGCAAACTTTGGGTCATGGCTACATCAGCTGCGGTTTGGCCTTATTTATATGTTTAGATAAGGCTATACTGTGTGTGTGTCTGTGTGTGTGTGTGTGTGTGTGTGTGTGTGTGTATGAGAGAGAGAGAGATAGAGAGAGAGAGAGA
>JAOVVF010000001.1:4290866-4315495 GCA_028565595.1 Duopalatinus emarginatus
CATTATAACCTTTTAATACACTGAGTAATCATCATAACCTCTTAAGATGGTTATTAATCATTATAACCTCTTAATACCCTGATTAATCATTATAACCTCTTAATAAACTGATTAATAATTATAACCTCTTAATACTCTTATTAATCATTATAACCTCTTAATACACTGATTAATCATTATAACCTCTTAATACTTTGATTAATCATCATAACCTCTTAATATGCTGATTAATCATTATAATCTCTTAATGCCCTTATTAATCATTATAACCTCTTAATATGCTGATTAATCATTACAACCTCTTAATACACTGATTAATCATTATAACCTCTTAATACCCTTATTAATCATTATAACCCCTTAATACACTGATTAATCATTATAACCTCTTAATACCCTTATAAATCATAATAACCTTTTAATACACTGATTAATCATCATAACCTCTTAATACACTGATTAATCATTATAACCTCTTAATACACTGATTAATCATCATAACCTCTTAATACACTGATTAATCATTATAACCTCTTATTACCCTGATTAATCATCATAACCTCTTAATACACTGATTAGTCATTATAACCTCTTAATACACTGAGTAATCATTATAACCTTTTAATACCCTTATTAATCATTATAACCTCTTAAGACGTTTATTAATCATTATAACCTCTTAATACACTAATTAATCATTATAACCTTTTAATACACTGATTAATCATTATAACCTCTTAATTCACAGATTAATCATTATAACCTCTTAAGACTCTTATTAATCATTATAACCTCTTAATACACTGATTAATCATTATAACCTCTTAAGACTCTTATTAATCATTATAACCTCCTAATACACTGATTAATCATTATAACCTCTTAATAACCTGCCTAATCATTGTCACCTTTTCCTGTGCTATGATTGGTTAATAATTCTAACCGTGCAACTGGTTAATAATTGTAACCTTATGTGATTGGCTGATGTCCTGGGCTGATTGATTTGAATGCTTCACTCTGTGATTGGTTAATATAAATGCTTTTCTCTTTACTTGTTCTTCTCACTGTCTCCTGATAGTGTTTTTTCTTGATCAATTTCTCTCTCTCTCTCTCTCTCTCTCTCTCGTCCTCATTCTTTTCTCTCTCCATCACTGGAGGTCTGGATGATCCTTAATTTCCTTTTGCACAGTAATCCTGTGCAGGCTCATGGCAGCAGGCTGTGTGTGTGTGTGTGTGTGTGTGTGTGTGTATGTGTGTGCGTTACACAGGGTGCCACCACATGGACCCATTGAGAGGTCTCTTAGGATTAACTCACATAACTCCTGACTCACGCTTCAGCACTGACACACACACACACACACACACACACACCCACATACAGAGTGAGCTACAGATTTAATCTGAGAAAGAAAGCCGATTTAAATGTGCTCTCGCTCCTGTGCTCTGTCACCCGGAGCTCCAGTTCGATCCTGAAGCCACTGAGTGTAAAAATTAGCACTTCTGTGTATGGAGTCATCTGTCAGAAACCATCCAATGGTTGTGACTTGTACACTGATGTAATATAAAACTTCCCTGATATATTTATATAGTTTACTCCTGTGCTTTGTCTGTATTTTACTATTCTGTGTTTTAAACTGGTTTTAGTGTTTAGTTTGATGGAACAATCTCTTCCTGGTGTGTTTTTATACTGCAGAAAAGACTCAGGGTATAAGACACTCTTTATCACCATGTCACTTCAGACAGGGTGGGTGTGCATCGTCTGGTATTTTTTCTAGAAAGCAGTCTCTCCAGATGTTTACTTGTGTAGTCTGTAAAGAAAAGAAATGCCCGAAGCGGTGAGCATCCCATGTCTATGATGCAGAGGAAGCGGTTGGGGCGTTGGGTGCTTTGCTCAAGGGAACTTCAGTTGTGTCTTGTTGGTACAGGGGATCAAACTGGCAACCTTCTCCTCACAAGGCTTGTTCCCTAGTCTTGAGCCACAGCTACCACTATTTAGTAATAATCACATGATTAGTCTTCTGTGAAACTATTCCTGTGTGAATAGAAAATCCTAAAACTGCCTCCAGGATGAAATCTAGACATGACACACTCTATACTCTATACAGCATACTCTATGCTGTCTATACCGGGACCCTTATCATATGTCTGGAGATTTGGCATTTGTGTTTCTAATAAGAATAAATTGTGTGTTAAATATCAGAGAACAACATACATCAACACACACACCTAACACCTTACACACCTTCACAGAGCTTCCAGGGATTTATTTATAGAAACTGCGCATTACTGAGGACGGTATATGACATCACACGAGGTGTGTAGGTGTGGTTTTAATGAGTTGTGACATTTCCCCCGTCTCAGCATGATGACTGGCGTTCAATGGGCTGACAGCGTGAGAGAGCAGAGCATGCTGGGAAAGGAGGTGTGTGGATGCAATATGGGTTGTTTATGCAACATGCGCATGTGCACGCGGTCAGAGGGCTCTCTCTGTGTGTGTGTGTGTGTGTGTGTGTGTGTGTGTGTAATGTATTCGGGAATTAATTATTAACAGCTGAGACAGATCAGTGTTTCATTTCACAAGTCCACACATAAATATACACTTCTTTATATTAGCATTTGTTTGTTTGTTTGATGATATGTTCATATTTATATGTTCAGGAGACAGGATTCGTGTCAGTCTCTGAAAACCCTAAAATAAAATCACTGCTCTATAGAGATATTGTAGCCGGCAGGGCCGAGTGACTGACATCATCATCAGACATGTCAATAAATCAATCACGTTTTATTTCTCTGAAGAAAAAAAATATCTCAGTTTAATCTTAGTAAAGTTGAAGTTTTTTTTACTCACTGGGAAATGACATTTATTTATTCATTCCTTTCTTTCTTTCCTGTTTTGCAGTCAGGATTGAGTTCTTTAATATCGCCAACGTGCTCCGGGTCAGCAGCAGCATGAAAAGTGCAGAACAGTGAAATCTGGGATTTTATTGCTTATTATTTTGGCTCCTGGAATGCAAAAAAAAAAAAACCTTTGAAAACTTATTTATTTCATTTATAATATTTTGTACTCAGTTTTATGTCTCATCAGGGTTGCAAGATTGGTCCAAAATCTTCCAAATTACACCTACACTCAACTTTAAATAGAACAAAACTCAAAAAAGAAGCATAAATACCCCCGAACCCCTACATTTAGAAAATCTTTATTTATAAATAATATCAGCACGAGGATGTTTTTCTGATTAGTGAAATTACAGATAACCTGCAGAGACACAATCTGTAATATACAACAATCAGCCATAACACCACATGTGAAAATGCGTAATATTGATTATCACTTTACAATGACACCTGTCAGTTGGGACATATTAGACATCAACGGTCTGTTCTCAAAGATGTGTTGGAAGCAGGAAGAATGGGCAAGTGTAAAAATCTGAGTGACTTTGACAAGGACCAAACTGTAACAGTTAAATGACTGGGTCAGATCATCTCCAAAATACAATACAGTGGTAAGTACGTAGCAAGGAAGGACAACTGGTGAACCAGAGACAGGGTCATGGGACTCACTGATGTGTGTGGGGATGAAGCAAAATGACCTGCTTAAGGACAAACGCTGGGACGAAAACTCTTCATTTTGATGCTTTAGTGAACACATAAATAAATAGGAAAAGCCAAATCTGATTTTGTCAACTAAACATTGAAGTGAATGATTAATAATAAATAAAAAGTCAAATAGTGAATAGTTTTTGTATGAGGACTTTAGATGAGAATGTTCAGTGAAATCTGGCGTTGGTGACATCACAAACTCTGGCTCATCCCAACAGAAATAAATAGAGTTATATTGAAAAACTGGTGGACTGTCCGTAATGGGTTTTGGTGTATCCACATTAAAGCAGTTTTTTTTTTAACAAAAAATCTCTATTTAACCAGAGAAGACCTCTGGAAAATGTGTCACTGTGTGGAAATCAATGTATCTAAAAAGCTGTAAAAAAAAAACAAAACAAAAAAAAAAAAAATTAGACAATCAGCTGGACAATCTGGTGATTTTTTAAAAACTGTCAGACAGGTTATGCAGAATTTTATCTGGAAGAATTTTAAAATATGAATGAACGAATGAACAATCAAGCAAGCAAGCAAAGAAACGAACAAATGAAATTTGCACAACCATTAAAATGACTAAATAACTATAATATTTTATATCTAGTCATACCTCATTTCCCACTAATATTCATGTAGTTGAATTAAGTATCACCTAATCAAGAAACATGATAAATGTGATTATAAGGGATTTGTGTGAATATTTTTAACACTAAAAAGCTCTACATTTTTGCGACCAAAAATTATAAAAGAAAAATCATGAGGATTATTGTGGTAAATTTCAGATGTTTGTGACTGTTGCCTTTTTTTCCCCAGCACTGTACTGTAATTTGTTTCTGATGAAACTCATACTCAGTGGGTGTGTGTGTGTCTGTGTGTGTATGTCTCTGTAACCTGAAACCTTTAATGTCTTTAAGTGGAACTTTTAATTGCAACTCTGTTTAGGTGTCTGTTGATGGTTGTATGGATGAGGCGGTTGTCAGAGTGATGGAGCTCTGGGTTCACACGCCCATTGAGGTGGTAACCTGCGACGTTCCCGTAGTGATGCCGGGTCTTTAATGGATGCTAATTAAAGTTAAGGCCTCCTTGATGATTGCTGGTTAATGAGATCGACTCCCACAGCATCCCTCAGACACCTTTTACTTATTAGTCATTTTTCACTGAGATTGTAGACGAGAAGAATAAAAACACCCCTGCAGATCAATCACCATGTATCCCTCAGCTATTAGCTACCTGACTATCTTATAGGAATGACAGTGAGATGGAGGAACTTCCATTATATTCTATATTCATACAAAATGATTTAAAAGGCAACAGATTTTATAGGAATGGTTAAAGTTAATGGTGAAGTCCATTATATTCTCCTCTACATTTGTTGGCGTTCTCTGTACATGGCTCCCTCTTGTGGCTGGACTGAAATGTGTGCTTGCACAGAATATAAAAACCCCCCACTGCACACATTCCAAGCTGTAATAAAGGAATCAGACACATGTGTCCTTTCATATGAGCTGTGTGGAGGCTGTATAAAGGCTGACATTTCAGCTCTGTGTAGTTCCTCTTGTAAAAAGTGGACGAATTTGTTTTGGAAGTCGATATGAAACTCAGCATGACAAGGCAGCACCATCTGTTTAGGCCTTTTCTCAATCCGTGTGTGTGTGTGTGTGTGTGTGTGTGTGTGTGTGTGAGTGAGTGTGTAGTTTCTCTGTACGTGTACTGGGGGAATCATGTTATTTGTGTGAATGAGTCATCGTACATACAGTGGAAAGTAAATGGTAATCCATTACCAGCTCGTAGACTAGAGTAACTCAATACAGCGACCCTCTCACATGGACTTTGAGGTAATAAACCAGACACACACACCTCCTATTTATCTCATTCTGTTAGGTACAACAAATTTCTACACACACCAAGCCTTATATCAATCCTTAATTAAAGTAGTGTGCATAGTTTCTTTCCCACATGGCCATAATATTAATACCACCTGCCTAAACAGCCACCAAGGTATCTCTCACCCGTTGATTAATGGACCCCACAATACCTCTGAAGATGATCTGTGGTATCTGGGACTAAGACGATAGGATCAGATCGTCTAGCCCCCCCACACACACATCAGTGAAACTTGGTCTTCCATGAGCCTGTCAATGGTTCACCAATTGTCCTTTCTTGAACCACGTTTGGTATGTATTAAGCACTGGGACACACCACACCAGAAACACACAGTAGAGGACGGGTCCTCTTTCATGGGTCAGCGATACTTTTACACATTACACAATGTCTGGTGTAGGATATGAATGTGTTTTTCTTTTGACTGGTGAGAGCGGCTATGCAACCTGCATGAAATGTTCCATGTAGTGCCCATTAAGAAATCGAGAACCTGTATCCATCCAGAGAACCACTGATGACACACAATTGAACCAACGCCTTCCTTCTCTCTGTTAGTGGCAAAACAAAATGGCTGCTACCAGCACTCCCAAGCCCACCCATTCTTATAGGTGTTTTCCCATCCATTTTGTGTCACACTCTAATTGTGTTCCCCTTGTGTTCCATGTCCTGCCCCTGTGTTTCTTCCAATGTTAACCTCATGTATCTGTCTGTCTAATGTGAAGAATTCAAATTTCCCCTTAAATCTTTAACAAGCGGTTTGTTACTCCTGATTATTATTATTATTATTATTATTATTATTATTATTATTGGTGTTGTTGTTGTTGTTGCAGACCACTTGCTAGTTTTTGTATTTTGATTTTTGTTTTGCCTCCGATATTCTGTTTGCCATTCGTTCTTGGATCATGATTGTGTCTATCCAAGTTCAACTTAACACTCAGTCTCATTTTATTAGCATGTTACTATTAGCTAATGGTACACTGTTCAACGCGGTTTAGAACTTGATGACGTAGCGATGATCAAATTAAACCATTAAAAAAATCAAGCACAACTACATTAATAATCCACTTAATTTGGGTTTTTAAATTTCCAGAGAATGTAAATACCAAGACTCCCAAGACTACTGTATTTAAAGTGGGATAATTAAACCTACCATTAGAGACATGTTTATTTCTCTACATCTGTTATAACACATGTCTGTCTTCTCGTCAAGCAATATTTGTAGGAGATAAGGGTTTTACTACCCACAATCTATAAACATTTAAAATTTTTGGGCAGTGACAGTGCCATTAAAATCTTCCCACCTGATCTTGACCCACTTTGTCTTTCTAATCTGTATCTATGATTTCATGGCTCATGTGTAACAGAAAGATACACAAATTCTCAGTCAATTAGCACATCAATAACATGCATGATTAGCATTATACCATGAATATTCAGAGTCAGAAGAGTACTTCCTTATTATAAGAGGATGGAGACGCTGCCAGAGTGTGTGAAAAGATGGTCAGATCTTCTCCTGTGCAGTCATGCGTAGATAACACATGCAGGTGTGTACTTTCACTCACTCACACACACATGGTCCTGGCTATGTTTTTGTACCTATTCGTTCACCCACATCTCTCTCTCTCTCTCTCTCACACACACACACACACACACACACACACACACATTTCCCAGCAAGGTCCATCTCATTTTAATTTTACTGTGAAAAGGCAAAAAAAGGCCCAGATGGTTGGCTGTGAGGCGCGTTACAGCGTGCAAAACTCGGCATCTGTTTATATTTAGATGCTGCGTGGTGTACTCGAGAGAGATTAAAAAAAAGAGAAAACAATCAGAAGGCATCTGGCTGGTGCACTAAAGCCTCCCTCAGCCTCCACTTTATTTCATATCCAGAGCCTCAGCGGCAGCCAAGCAGAAAGTGGCACAGACTCTGCCTTCTTTAGACTCCATTTAGCTTTCTTGGTATTCACTTGCTTTTCTCTGAGAGGCGTTACTGCAATGATGGTTCATTTAGCCTCTGAATTCCTTATTAGATCAAGAACCGTTTCACGCCTAAAACATTAGATGTAACGTGCCTCCTCACAATCTTATAGGAAAACAACAGTATATTCTTAAAGTTATTTCTCTACTTAAATTTCTGTTTCCCTATGGTCTGCATCTGTGTGTGTTTGTCTCTAAGTGTTACACAATCAGAGTGCCATGCACCATTAAGTCTGCTAATCAGCCGCACTGGCTCGGCCCACACAGTTCCCCTTAGCAATCAAATAAACCCAAACAAGACGACCAGGTTGGCCCTCCACTTCACTGCTGCTGACTCTTTAAAGTGAGCTGTTTTTTTTTCACCTGCTAAGAAACGTAAGAGATTCAGATTCAGGTTTTTCCATCTTCTTGTTTTGACAAGTGAAATAACAAGAATGGACAGACCAGTGAGATAACAGGCAACAAGATGCAACCTAATAATTCAATAAATCTACTTTTCATTGTGGCTAAGTACAAATTGGATCAGTGTATTAGAGTAAGAAACGCTCAGTCTAATGATTCAGTTCACTGACTCAACGGAATGACTAAGTTAAATGAAGCAGAACAACTCAGAATAATGAATCAATGGAATGACAGACAGAAATCTTCAGTATGATGACTGACAGAACAACTCAGTAGAATGACTCAGTAGAACAACTCAAGAGAATGATGGATAGAAACCTTCAATACTATGACAGGACACCTCAGTAGAATGACTCAGTAGAATGGTTCAGTAGAATGACTCAGTAAAACGACTCAGTAGAACGAATCAAGAGAATAACATATAAAAACCTTCAATATTATGACAGAGAGAACAACTTAGTAAAATTAGACAGGTGGACACCAGATGAAATGGCTCTATTGAATGCCACTTAAAATGACTCGGTTGAATAACAGATCAAACAGCTCAAAAGAATCATTCAATTGTATCACTTGATTAAACAATAGACAATTAATCGAGAGCCAGGTGCAGTTAAACAGCAGATAATATGACTCAGTCGAATGACAGAAACCTTCAATATCCAATACAGATAAAACGACTCAGTAGAACAAATAATTAGTTCAATACTATAACAGATAGAACAACTGAGTGTAATGACTCAGTTGAACAACAGACAGACAGAATGACTGTACTAAATGACTCAAATGACTACTGTGTGTGCCAATTAAATGATTCAACTGAATGATGCACAACAGAAATAAATAGATGTACACAATAAAACAGGCGATAAAAAGAAAGACTGACAGAACAGCTTAGTAGAATGACTACTTATTAGAGTCTTTATGAGAAAAGCCTATATTGTTAAACGGATCAGCAAACTCCAGTATGTCAAAGTGACCAAAGAATGGAGGTTTTACTCTGTAACCCCTGTAGTCCTGTCAAGTGTTTAACCTTCAACATGGTGTCCTTTTGTGTGCATTCAGAATGAGAATGTTTGGATAATGTTGATGAGGTGTGTAGTGGTGAATGAATTTACCTTCATTTGCTCTTAGAACTTTTTCCATTTCCTTACTTTTTATGGTTTCGAATTTGGGATGTTTATGTGGTGGATTTTGTTGGCTGTGTCTTATCTGTTTGGTTCTTCTGCTTTATAACACTGGGCACTGACAATGAAAATTATCTGTAGACTGATAACTCTCATGATAGAACAGAAAGTTTATTAGCTCTTATGGTAGAGAGGTGCAGTCACTGCAATGTCTGCATGTTGATTTATTATTGGTGGTCATGTTCTGATGATTCTTATCACAAAAATACCTGAAGGATGACTTCAGACTCATAGTACCCCTGATCATTTACTTTGAAAGGAGTTGTTTTGCCTTTTTTTAATGAGTGCCGTTTTATACTCTGGGATGGTGATTGATTATGTTATGGCTATGATTTTTGTTTGATGCATGGTAATTTTGTACTTTCTTTGTACTACTTATTTCCAGAAGAAAGAATGGCTCTGCTTGACTTGCCAGACACAGAGAGCCATTTCAGGGGATTTAGGGGATGGCTCCTCTCCTGCTCCTCAGCCAATGGGATCTCCCCGAGCGCCCAGTCCGACTACTCAACAACAGGCCCAGTTAAAGCCACCCAGTCAGCAGGGAGGGGTGAGGCATGCCGGTCCTCAGCAGCAAAAAACACCTGGTGCCCATGTAAGTGGTCCTCTCCCTTCTACCAAACAAGGAACACCACTGAGCAAGGGTCCTGCCCAAGTGTTTCCTACCAAGACAACCCCTACTCAACCTCTGAGCAAAAGCAAAGCAGAGACTCGCAAACAAGAGCAAGGTATTAGCAAGAAACAAGCAGTGTCCAAAACTGAGAAAGAAGGTGATGTGAAAGTGTTCCATAAGAAAGGAACACAGGAAGTAAAAGACCAGAAGAAAAGTAGTGACTCGCAGAAATCTAAACACCATGACGTGAGTGACCCTCTGTGTCCTCATTGTCTCCATACTCGTCTTCCATAATCAGTCCAGGCATGAATTTATTATGCTTTGATCAACATGTTCAAAATACATACAGTTGCCCTGCATGAAAAGCCACATTAAAGCCATTATCATCTTTTATATAATTTTATTACTCACTAAAGTTTCATTGTCATCAGTCACTTTCAGTTGTCTGCCAGGGTAATTGTCATATTTTTAATTCTGATAATGTAACAAAGTTTTAACCCAAACACTGTCATTGATAGGTGGTGTTAAGATCTATGAAAAACATGGTCATTATTTTCATTATCTTTGCAGTTTCATTAACCTCCATGTGGCATGCAATGGTACTTGCATGTTTTAATACTGTTATATGCTTTTAATACATGTTACAAGACTTATATCACTTGCATGTTTATGAAGTTTTACTTAAAAAATGCATGTTTTAATCTTTTGTCTCTTAATTTGTAGGATTCCAACAAGTCAAGTACGCAGAGTCTGAGTGACACTGGCTACTCCTCTGATGGCATATCCGGCTCCCAGAGTGAGATCACTGGACTTATCAGAGAGGATGGTGTTAAACTCAGTGAAGGAGGCTTGTCTACACAGCGCAGTCTTTCCAGCCCCTCTGAAATAAAAAAACTTGAGAGTTCTATGCGACCTCTTTTGCAATCAGAGACAGCCTCTGATATCGATAAGCAGAGACCACAGTCGCTGTCCATAACACAAGACCAGTTTGATTCAGATGGGGAAGTATCAGATGACCTTAGTTGCAAATTACGTCATGATTATGTGGAGGACAGCAGTGAAAGTGGCCTGTCACCTTTACCAACAAGGCAAAAGTTGCAGAAGGACCTAACAGATGAGGAGTTTATGAGAAGGCAGATTTTGGAAATGAGTGCAGATGAGGAAGAAGTGGTAGAGACTGAGGGTCAAGTGAAAATCAAAAAGAGTCACAAACACAGTGGTGATCTAGGAAAAGAGAGGCGACGCCTTACACAGCAATCTAACAGTTTTGAGGATGACACTAAAAGTAATGATGGTACATACAAAGCCAGTGATGGGGATGATATGATGGGTTCACAAGGGGGGCTAAGGCGATTTAAGACAATAGAACTAAATAATACTAACAGTTATAATCGTGATTTAGAACTTAGCACAGAGCATGACCTTAGAGAACCTGAGCTTGAGATGGAAAGCCTGACTGGATCACCTGAAGAAAGGTCAAGGGGAGAGTATTCCTCAACCCTTCCTGCGACCACACCCAGCTATACATCTGGCACTTCTCCCACCTCTGTTTCATCATTGGAGGATGACAGCGATAGTAGTCCTAGCAGAAGGCAAAGGCTTGAGGAGGTGAAGCAGCAGAGAAAAGCAAGGCATCGATCCCATGGCCCACTCTTACCAACAATTGAGGACTCATCTGAAGAAGACGAACTGAGGGAAGAGGAAGAACTCTTAAGAGAACAAGAGAAGATGAGAGACTTGGAACAGCAAAGAATTCGTAGCACAGCTAGAAAAACAAAAAGGGACAAGGAGGAACTCAGGGCACAAAGACGCAGAGAGAGGTCAAAAACTCCTCCCAGCAACCTGTCACCAATTGAGGATGCTTCACCAACAGAGGAGCTTCGACAAGCAGCTGAAATGGAAGAACTTCACAGGTCATCCTGTTCAGAATACTCCCCCTCTATGGACTCAGAGGCTGAAGGATTTGAAGTGGGTTCTAAACTTTACAAGTCTGGCAGTGAGTATAATCTTCCAACGTTTATGTCTCTGTATTCACCTACAGAAAAAACATCTGCTGCATCCCCAGCTTCTGTACACAAATCATTAAAAAGTGCTGAGGAGGTTTATGAGGAAATGATGAGAAAGGCAGAGATGATGCAGAAGCAGCAGGGACAATCAGGAAGACAAGGACTTAATCAGCACTTAAAAACAGGGTCAACATCTCTGAGTCCAGGCACAAGCCCCACACAGATGTCAGCACCTGTGTCATTTTCAGAAGGTGGCACTAGTGAAAGAGGAACTACCAGGGTTAATGACATACAACAAAATCAGTCCAGGGTACCTACCCAAACCTCCAGGATTTCACCGTCTCAGCCACAAGTGCATCAGCCTGCTCCTGGACAGCAACAAGTACGACCTTCCCAGGGCCAAGGTGCTGACTCACAAACATCTACACTAACCTCTAAGCTGTACTCTCCATTCAAGGGTCCCAGTCCTCCAACATCCCCTTCCTCTCCTACACAAAGTCCCACTCATGCAAAAGCTCATAGTCACACATCATGTGTATCATCTACTTCCCAAGGCTCCCACATTCCTCAAAGAACTGGGCCTTCTCGTCTTACAAGACAACAGTCCTCCCAGGATGCCCCAGTCATGGTGATAACACTAGGATCAGGCACCAGTAATCAGCCACCAAAACCAATAACTGTAAATTCTTCAACTTCCCCTCTCTCTTCCCCAACAAGTAGCCAGCAACAGCCAATTTATCGGACACAATCTCCAGTAACATGTTCTCCTTCATCACCACAAATGTCTCAGCTAACGTATCAGAGAGGACAAGCGGCTGAAAGAGTCACTACTGGGTCAAGCATTTCCCCCAGTGCAAGTTCTCAAAGCCATAGATCTGAAAACATATCACTGTGTAAAATATCCAATGTTCCGGGAACCTCTAAAGTTATTGAGCAAGGGACAGTGACTCAAAGTGGAAATGTAGTTGATCTTAGAGCAATGAAGCCTGCTCCAATTATCATGACAGACCATGGTATGGATCTAACATCCTTGGCATCTGACACAAGAAGGTACTCAGTTGATGCAGACCAACCTCCAAGTCGTCATACAGCAGTACAACCTCTAATTATGAACCTAAATGCACAGGCGCAACCTTATGTGACAACATCCACACCAACAACAGTTAGTGTTACTGTGGCAGCTTCTATGTTCATAACACAGCCTAAACACCCAATGGTGTATGGAGATCCACTACAGAATCGAGTTGACTTTGGTCAAGGTGCTGGATCAGCTGTTTGTCTTTCTCAACCAAGACAACCAATAACAGACCCATCAATTCCAAAAATAGATGCATGTCTGGAAGATCTTGGTATCCAACAACAGCAGCTTCACAAGCAACAACAGAAGCTCCAACATCAACAAGAACTCCTTGAACAACAGCTCCAACAGCACCAACAACATGCCGCTTCTTTTGCTCGTTACAACTTAGCAAATCAAGTGCAACCAATATTGTTAAAGAAAGACTTGGTGGTATGCCAGACCAGTGGTGGAAGCACACAAACAGTGGTTAGTGCCATTCCCAAAGTATCCCCACTTCCACCACAGCCCACCACAAGCTCAGTATCTCCTACCCCTACTATTGGCCATGACATATATGGTGGGGTTGCACTAGAACTGAAAAATAAACCCACTATAGCTAACCTCTCAACAGGAAAGCCCCATGCAATGATGGTCCAGTTAGATGAGAGTACGTCATCACAAGGGGGTACAGTTACTCAAATAGTTAAAAGGGAAGAGCCACCTCAAGCAGCAGAAGTTCTTGATCTTACTGGACAGATCAAGTCAGACAACCAAGTGGCCTGCTGTGATGTTGTCTACCAGTTGCCTTTTGCTGGTAGCTGTTCAGGTCCTTTTGGTCAGAGAAGCAAATCAGACACAAATCCATCTGCTGAGACTACCCTAGCCCCTCATCAGCAGACACAGCTAGAAAAAGATGGCTACCCAGCAGCAAATATGCAAGGCGTATCAGAGGAGCATAAATCTTTCACAATGCCTCCACCTGGACGACTTCCACCATCAATGTCAGACACAAATCTTGCAGAATCAGGACTTCAGTACTATCAGAGGACAGATCCTGGGGACCTAGCAGTGGATTTAAGCTCCATGAAACAAGCATATGAAGCAGGATATCTTGGAATGGGTAGCCAATATGGATCCTATACTGATTTACGTCATCAAGGAGATATTTCAACGCCACCGTTACCTCTGCGTAGATATGGCTCAATGTCGAATATAAGTGGAGACTTTGGCTATCCTTCTCGTGACATGGCAAGTGCCCAAGAACCAAATCTAGCACAGTACAGTGCCACCACTGCTAGAGAAATTAGCAGAATGTGTGCTGCTCTTAACTCAATGGATCAATTTGGAAATCGCTATACAAATAGCCCTGATCTTGTTCAGTATGGTGCTGGAAGAGGAGGCCCAATAGGAAGGCTTGGCCTTCAGCAAGGTCTTACATCAATTAGAGCAAACATTCTTTATGGCCCAGATGGGAGGCCCACAGCACATGGACAAGCACTTACAAATTTAATCAATGCTAGACAGGCTAGCCTGCGGGCCTTATACCCTCCTGCTTTAAGGGCTGCTGATGGTATGATATACTCTACTATAAACACTCCTATAGCATCCACCTTACCAATCACAACACAACCTGCCCCTGTATTGAATTCTATGCTAAGAGGAGTCTACAGGCCTTATCCTCCAGGCAGTGTGACGGCTGTTCCTCTAGCCAGCCTTAGTAGATTGCCTCATGTCACTCCAAGGATGCCTCTCTCTGCACAGGGACCTTACAGATATCCCACTCCAACCCATTTCCCAGCATCTACCCCAGATTCAATTTCAGTAAGTGGGCCAACTACTAGTACCTCTCAAGAAACTCCTGTCTATCTTGGTAAGCCTACAGTATCTGGCACGGTAACAACTACAACATTACCATCTGCACCTAGAGCTACTGTCCAAACTAGTGCTATACCAGTGCAAAACAATGTTTTAAACCAACAGGTTTCTCAGGATCATATTCCAGTAGATGCTACCACAGTCCTTCCTCCCACTCAGAATCAAGTTCCACAGGCACAAACCCAGCCTCAAGCACTGACTAAAAGTAAAGATTTGTCCTTCACTCAAGGCCTGCCACTTTCTCAGACACAGGCCCACTTATCAGTGCCACAATCACAACCACATGCCGCTACTAGAGTATTGCCAGATACAGTGGGTAGTGGTAACATTAACGCTTCTACGGACACAGAAAAGGAGAAAGAGGAAGACCGTTTACGACAACAACAAGAACAGCTACTGCAACTAGAGAGAGAGCGTATTGAGTTAGAGAAGCTTCGTCAGTTGCGTCTTCATGAAGAGCTGGAAAGGGATCGCTTAGAGCTACAGAGGCACAGGGAGAAGGAACAACTTCTGGTGCAGCGTGAGATTCAAGAACTTCAGACCATCAAGCAGCAGGTCCTCCAGCAACAGCAGGTTGAAAGAGAAACTCAATTGGTAATACAGAGAGAGCAGCTGGCCCAACAGAAGATGCAACTAGACCAAATTCAGGCTCTGCAACAGCAACTTCAGCTACAGCTTGAAGAGCAGAAGAGGCAAAAGACAGCAGCCGTTGAAGTAGCAGCAGCAGTGGCAGCAGCTGAGGCAGCATCTGCAGCAGCTGCTGCAGCAGCTACAACTGCTCAAGGTGCCATTAATGGAATGGTGGTTGGTGGAACCCCTCAAGCAATCTCCATCATCTGTGATCAGAGTGGCAGGGTTATTCCACAAGATGGCCAAAGTTTGCAGTTTGTACCTTGCATGGATGGACAGATGGTTCAAGCACTTGTGTCCACAAGACCTATGCCCAGCTCAGCCTCTGAAATGTCTCTGAGGAACAGTGATGATCAGGGAAGCCATGCTATAAAGAAACAGAATTCAATGCCCCGCTTAAGGAATGGCACAGAGGAGGAACCAGTGAAAAGGATTGCAGACAGCAGTGTCCAAACTGATGATGAAGATGCAGAGGATCGGTTTATGTCAAGGCGCAGAAGGACCAGGCGTATAGCTGACTGTAGTGTACAGACAGATGAGGAGGACCAGGGGGAGTGGGACAGCCAGCCAGTGCGAAGGCGACGCTCAAGGTACTCCAAACACTCTGAATCAAGTGCGGAAAATAAAGGTGATGCATCTAAAGTGACTTCCAGCATAGCTATACAGACCACCAGTGACTCCTCATGTCAAACTGAATCAGATCAGCTGGGTAGAGTCTCCCCAGCTATTCACATTACAACGGCTGAGACATCAAAGGTTGAATTGCTTCACTACATCTCTGCACCAGAGAGGACACACAAGGGAGAGAGTTTAGCCTGCCAGACTGACCCAGAAGCACAGTCTCAAGGGGTAGTTGTTCCTCAGCTAAGTGTTCCCACCACAATCAGCCCCTATTCCACCAGTTTACAGCTAATTGGTGCTACACCAGCCAAGTTTGAAAGAAGAAAACCAGATCCACTAGACATTGGGCTGCAAGCACAGCAACCAATTGATGCACGTCCACCAAAATCCCCACAAGTGTTGTATTCCCCTGTGTCTCCCCTGTCCCCCCACCGCATGCTGGAGACAACCTTTACCTCTAGTGAGAAGCTCAACAGGGCACATGTCACACCCCAGCAAAAAGCCTTTACTACTGAACCACCCAAGGGACATCAAACAATTCCAAGGCCGATAAAAAGTGTTCAGCGCTCCATGTCAGATCCCAAACCTCTTAGTCCAACTTCAGAGGACCCATCTAAGACCAAATTCTCTCTGTACCAGAGTCAAAACTCCTCAGTCAGTCAGGTAAGATAATAAGTTTGCATTATACAGGTGTGTTTATTGTAAGAAGGGTGACACATTTTATAGACAGTGACTCGCTGGATATGTTTCTTATTATCTTCTCTCTAACATGCTATCTCTTTATGCATTGGTTTGTTCTTTTTATAATTTTTTTTGTCTTATATGTTTTGTGCTGTTTTGTGCTTTCTCTTTACAGACCCACACATACACACTAAAGTATATATATTTAAGAATGCCAAAGGTTTATCCCTATTGCATATCGAGTTTTTCATTTCTGAAAAAATGTGATTGCTGTTCAATTCAGGCTTAAACAGGCTGATACATTAAAACCAAAGGGGACTTTATTTTTGTTAATATGTGAATTTGTGTCTGTAGAATTGCTCTAAATTAACCCTGATTCATAGGTGACATAGCACACAGTGACACAGCATTTTACTTTTGGCATATTGTAATTTAAATAATGTTAAAAGTAATTAATATCTTATTTATATTGTTATGTATTCTTATTTATACAATTATCTCTGTTGTTTTTAGGTTGGGGTTAGTGATTTTTCTATTTTCCATTCTCACAGCTACAGAACTCGATGATGAGGAAAGTGAAACGGACCCTCCCCAGCCCCCCTCCAGATGAGACACCACTTCCCATTGTAACCCCTGCAATGACCCACATGTACACCTCCCCTGGAATGCCACAGAGAGTATTGCCCCGTCCAGCACAAGCTGTCACCAAGGCAGGTCTTTTGAGTGAGCTGAAAGCTGTCGAACAAGAATCTTCCAAGCTACGTAAACAGCAAGCTGAACTTGAGGAAGAAGAGAAAGAAATTGATGCTAAACTACGCTGTTTGGAACTAGGCATTACTCAGCGCAAAGAAACCATGGTAAAAGAACGAGAGAGAAGAGAGCTGGCTTATCTGCGAGGCAATGGCGATGCACGGGACTACATGTCAGACAGTGAACTTAACAACCTTAGATTATCCGGAGTACCACCAGGGACCTATGAAGTTAATGGACTGTTGTCAAGACCAAGCACAGCACCTCTTAGCCAATATCCTTCTGACCCAAATGTGACCTCTCAGTACCCACCCACCTCATCTTATGTTCCATATCCATTTCCACAGAGCCAGTCTGCACCAACACAGCAACTAACTGCAGCATATCAGCAGATTGGATTTCAAGCACCACAGTATCCAACACAATCCCAGCCTCAGCCAGGTACCTTTCAGCCACATCCTCCTCAACCCTCAACATATCAAGCACAAGGAGCATACCAGAGTCATGCATATGCTCAGTCATATCAGCAAGATCTTGGCCTGCAGCAGCCCAGCCATCAGAGCTTTCAGCCTCCCGCAGCTCATTTGCCTGGACAGACATTACCATATCCTAGTCAAAGTCTGCCCTTCCAGCCCCAAGCTGATATCCTTTCTGGTCATCAGCTGCCACGACATACATCACTGGCTGATCTTGAACAGAAACTGCCAACCAATTATGAAATAATTACTAATCCTGCAGTATCAGTAGCCACCTCAGCTCAGGAAACTGGATTCAGCAGTGCATATTCTTCACCCTTGACAAATGCTTATGGGCCATATCGTACCCCTGACCAAACAATGACAGACCACATACCAAGTCCTACATCTGGGTATGGTACAGATGGCCTCTATGCAACAAATTTAGAGCAAAATATTCCCAGAAACTATGTGATGATAGATGATATAAGTGAACTGACAAAGGAGAACATGGGGTCTTCTGATGCTTCAAGGACAAGTTATGGGAGTGAGAATGGTCCACGTGGAATAGGTTATAGTGATGGGTCTGAAGATTTATATGGACGGGCTGGCAGTGCCCCCAGTTACCACCATCAGGGTGCAGTAGACAGTCATGGCCGTCCTACCACAACTGTGAGTGGTGGATCTTCTTATTACTATGATGACTATAAGCATTCATCTCGTAGTAGTTCTGGAATGGGCAGCCAGAAGCATACCTCTAAGAATTTGGCACCTGCTGCTGTTTCCTCCAAGCGTAGTAAGCACAGGAAACAGGGCATGGAGCAGAAGATTTCAAAATTTTCCCCTATTGAAGAGGCACGAGACGTAGAATCTGACTTGGCCTCCTACACAATGACAACACCATCAGGTGGAAGCTGTACCATGGTTTCTAGATCAGGGGTAAAAAAGAATCTGTATGATCAACAGAAGTACTATGGTTCAAGAGAAGGCTTGGATGAAGATGATCGTCTGTACAGCTCTGGAAGGTCAAGGTCCACAGGCTATGGCATGGATAAGATCTCCTCCAGAGACTCAGGAGGGTATAGAAGTAAATCATATGAAAGAGATGCCATGGAGCGATCTCAGAGAGGTACCCATGGCCGCAGTGGACGTTCCACTGTGCGTACTCAGAACTCTGAGGAAGAGAGTCCACTGAGTCCAGTGGGAAAACCTGTGGGTATGGGACGTGTCTCAGACCCACATGATGTTAGAAACCAGTATGGCTCCAGCCATTCCCTTCCTGATGTTCAGGATCATCACATAAGGGATATGCCAAAGAGCCATACCTACAAACCAGATGATCCGTACCTTGTGGATGATATGCACTGTGCTGTTTCGGACAGTGAAGGTAACTGGTGCTGAATCATGTCTGCCTGTTAAAAGTGCATCTCACCAATCAAGAGACTGCATGCCAGTGTTGTCCTGAAGAACCTCATGGATGCATTGTGTTTGCTTTTTATTTCAGTGTTCTGGTCATTGCAGAAAACCATGTATGCCTACTTGTTTGCATGTTGCTTCTTTAAGTTGTCTGTACTTCAGTTTTTTGGGGGATATGCATACTTTTTTATTTACTCGTCTTCGCATTTTTTTTGGACTTGGACATTTTAAACATTTTTGTCAGCTTCTCTTCTCTTGATGTTGCATGCTTGGGGATTTCTCCCACATTCTGCATGAATTCAATCTGTACTTTCTTCTTTCCCTCCACTGGCATTTGACATTTGATTTTTGTTTTGGTTCCTCAAAAAAAGCATATCATTTAGGACAGGAGGAGACAGACTGGTTTGAAAAACCACGCGAGGCCACTTCTGATCGTTCCAGACACCATGGGAGTGGAAGCCACTCCTCGTCAGGTAAGAGAAGCCATGTCAAGCACACCTACCATGATTATGATGAACCCCCTGAGGAAGACTTGTGGCCCCAAGAAGAATACAGCCACCAACGGCATTCATCTTCCACCTCATCCCGAGAGCACCGGCATCATGTTAGCAGCTCAGGACGTCACTCATCATCCCGTCATTCTTCTGAAGAGCCTAGATCCTCCCGTTCTTCAAGATCACACGCTAAGGACCCATCAGCTCGCTCTGAAGGGCGCACCACTTCATCCTCTTCACATAAAAGATCCTCAGAACCTCGATCTTCACAGTCAGGGTATCGGGACTCTGGTGAGTACTCCCGTGACCCTGCATCTGGACACCATCCTAGCTCGAGTGTTCAGCGGGGGCAAAGACAGTCTGGTGCTTCCAGACGGCAAGAATCTCCTTCATCCAAGCAACAACAACAGCAGCAGCATCAAGGTTCTGTAGGTCAACAGCAACCGCTACAACAAGGACAGCAAAGGTCCACAACACAGCCGACAGCTGGCAGGCAGCCTGGATCTCAGCAGCCTGAAACCGTGCAGCAGGGGCCACAGACCAGCCAGCAACCACGTAACCAGCAGCAGCAGTCACAACCACAGCCTGGACAGCAGCCAGTAACAACCACAGCAAGTGTGACTCAGCCCACAGCCATGCCTACTGGTGCTGGAGCTGGAGCCACTCAGCAACAAGCTAAGCCAGGCCAGGCTCCAGCATCAGGACAGCAGCTGGCTGCAGGAGCACCCACAGCTCAGCCGACTCCTGCTGGGGTGAGTAGTTATTGCAATGTTCTTACAGATTCAATATGTCTTATCTCCAACAATTTATTTATGCAGTGAAATCTGATACAGTAAATGCAGTGAAATCTGATACATTTTACTTGAGGCAGGTAACATGAATCATACAGCTACTGTTTCATTGATCTGTTTTGGGATAAATATAAAACAAGAATCAGGATCCAAATTTAGAGTTAACTAACAGCATTTAAAAAAAAACAAACTCTTGTACAGGGAGGACAAATAAAACCAGACACTGCTCCTGCTGCACCAACTCCTGCAGTTGCTATTGGATCTAAAGCTGTACCTCAGCCTGCTAAAGCCCCTATGACCCCAGCCACAGGCATTGGTGAGTCCAAATTTACGAGTCACCCAATAACCACATGAAGGTATGTTTTGTCTGAGAAGAAAAGTAGGTGCAGAGACATTTTAACCACTACAGAAACCATTTTAACCTTCCCTATCTCTAAAAGCTATTGTGTTTGTCTCCCCTCACAGGGTCAAAAGCAGCTCCCCGGCTAGGTGGCATAGGCAGTGCAGCCCAGCCAACACAGCAACCTGCAGAGAGTGAAAACGTTTTCAGCAAAATACTGCCGGGTAGCGCTGCTGAACAAGCAGGAAAACTAGGAGACGGTACGATATCAACAAATTAGTCCAGACAGGCAGGACAAGAGGAGCTTAGATACAGTGATAGATGCAAAGATTTATCATATGTCTGTGGTCCACAAAGGAATTGAGAAAATCTGTCACTAGATCCATTTATTTAAATCTTGGTCTCCTTGATTTCTCTGTTTTACTTCTGGTGTGTTTTACAGCCGTTTCTGCTATTGGCAAGAAGTTTACGTCATTTTGGTGAGCTGCTAACTGGAGGGTGAGTGCTTTGTCATGACAGTTTTTATGTTAATTTCGTGAATGTGTTTTTGTCTAAAGGCACATTCCTGCCTTCAGACTTTAACCCACAGCTTCTAACTACTTTTGGCAATACCAAAATGTATGCTAAGAGCAAAAAAAGCTCTTGACTATTTTCTGACTGTGTAAAGATAACAGTTCGTTATGCAGGGTCAAAAACAGCATTGCTGAACACCTCCAAAGATGCAGCTGAGGAGGCACCACTGTGAAGCATTCATGCATGTACATTTAGTACAAAACTCTTCTACAAACTAAAAGTTAGCTTCCTCCTTTTATTAGCTACATTAGCATTAAATATCCTTGTAGCAGTCCTTGTAGCAATATCCTTTGCACAGCTGTAGAAGCAAAGGAACACTGTATACATTCGATTTTTTGGCTATTTGTTCATTTTTGTGTTATTAGTATTTGTCCTGATGTGTTATACATTACTGTGTTTTTTAGGGTTCGTTGTGGATGAGGAGACACTTGTAACTGGAAAAATAATTGGAAACTGTTTCTGCCGTCTTTCCCATTAATCTGTGGACGGAGGACACCTGAGAACCGGTGAGTTTTGATTTCATGCCCCATTATTCAGTTTGAGCCTCAGTGAGGAGGAAAGCCTCAGTGCTGATTTTTTTGGACAACAAAATGAGACACTACAGGAGAATAGGGTATTAAACAAAAACATTAGATGTCCCACCTATAAAAATAGATGTGATCTGATTCACAAACACTTTTTTTTATTAAAAGTAGTGATCATATTCTCCTCCGGATAATATATTTATTGCTAACATTTCACAGTCACATGAACACAGCATGAAAGAGGAGCCATTTTACTGAAAGAAACTGGTGGTGGCTCCATAATGGTATGTGGTTTGTTCAGCTGACATTTCATATGACCCCTGGTACATCTACAAATGTCTCTGACAGGTGAACACTATGTGTGCCTTCTTTCTAATGAGTTACACTTGTTCATGTCCTGCATTCATTCTGATGGGTTCGGCCTCTTCCAACAGGACAATGCACAACCACATATGTCTAGAGATGTCAAACACTCTTATGAGTTTGGGGTTTTGCCATTTACACCTAAGTCACCAGATTTCAGTGAACACATCTGGGATGCCATGCATCGTGCTGTGGAACATAAAAATCCTACACCTCAGAATACAACAAAATCGTTGACCACTCTGCAGGAATTATGGTGTTAAATTAAAATATGTAATTCTTGGCATATTGTTGTGGTATAAGAGAAATAAAACACAATGAGCTGCTAATCTTGTTGTGGATTATTTTCCATAACAGCACATCCTGTTGGGTTTCATTTCTTATGTACAAGTTAGATTTTTGAGATCTATTAAATGTCCATGGAGTACTTACATCAGTTTTATTTTAAAGTAAATCAATAGACTATTATAGCGCCTGGAACCCGATCATAATAAGGAGGTGAGTGATAATATTACCCTTTACATCAGTCTTGGAATGAGTTGTAACAACATGGCAATGAGCCCTGACTGTATCACTATCCCAGTGAATAAACTTTGTCCTGCCAAATAATAATTTATTATTATCATTATTAATTAATTGGCCTAATATTATGTGCAATGTTCTGCAACATATTATTATAATTTGTGACCATGAACACCACGATACTGAGTGTGTGTGGCTTCAGTGTATAATCCCATGGCCACGCCTTATTACAATAAATAACCTTTATTCTCACTATTCAGTGATCGATGGTCATATAATAGCTTGGTATGGTGTAATCTGTCATTCCTGGTTGCTAACGAAGTTGGTCAGCCAGTGAGAATTAGGGTGTGTGTGTGTGTGTGTGTGTGTGTGTGTCTGCATAAAGGTCAGTGAGTGAATATCATAAGCAGGACTAAGCATTCATTTTAATCAAAGTAACTGATCCCTGATACTCTGTTGCTTTTATCATGACTTTTGCTGTGTGTGCATATGTGTGTGTGTGTGTGGATCAAGTGAGTATATTGAGCAGGATAAAGCAGGCTCAGGCACTCTTAACGCTGCCACCAATCCACCTCAGCCCGCAGATTACAGGCCAATCCTGGCTATGCTCTGCCTGTGCAGGAGGCGTGGTTAGGGCACTAAGATTGTAATAGAGGTTGTGGTTTGATGCTGTCTAATGGAGAGGGACGGAGTTTTAATCTCAGGCTCTATCGCACTGCTAACGGTTTCGTGCTTACACCATAAGGAGATGCTGATGCTGTGGGTTTGATTACGATTGTCTGTGAAGGAGATATTTACCTCTGCTTGCTAACTGCATCTTAATATTCTACAAATGTAGGTGATTTATTTATGATTATATTAGTGGAGTAAATCAACATCTTTCTGTGTATCCCTACGTCTGTGCTGCCCTGGTGATAGGTTCTACCCTCCTGCCCTCTAGTGTTCGAGAAGGGAATTGAGTGTTGATTAAGATCTAACAAATCTAACATTTATTCACTGATTCAGCAGTGATGATCCTGGTACAAGTGGCTCAGCTACAGCAGCAGTGTTGTTGTTATCTCACTCCTAACAATAGGCTTAAGAATCAGAAAAAACTTTAATCAGAAGGGAAAATGGGTTTAAATAAAGGGCTACAGGACAATTAACACCCATTATAAATAGACAAATGATGAACTTTGGAGTATAGTCAGTCTGACTATCATTTTTAAATAAAGCCAGATGAAAAAAAAATGAAAGGTCTTTGGCTTCAAAAATAGCGTAAATATTATTGTAAACATTTACATAATTTGTGTAATTACTCAGATCATATATTGTATTATTATTTTTATTAATACTTTAAAAATCAAAATATAATAATGATAATTATAATAATAATAATTAATGTGAAAGTGAACTATTTGTCTACTTTGTTTGCACACAGAGGAATGTGACTTCCATATTTAACCCATCTGCACAGTGAAACACACACACACTAGTAAACACACACAATTCCTGGCTAACCACATGGCCACAGCTGCCCCCCAAATTATTATCAATTATTACATTATTCATTTTACAACAAATTACAACAAATGTTTTTGTTGCTGTTATTATTATTATTATTATTATTATTATTATTATTATTATTATTATTATTATTCTAATATTATATACTGTAAGGGGTGTGTGAAGTGTAGATGTTTTGATAGATGTTTTGCTCCTTTTGTCCCTTCAGGTGGATGACCAGACCTGGACAAAGGGCCAGAGGGCATTGTCTGTGAGCACCCTGTCCTTCCTGAGCCACCATCATCTCAGATCAGATGAGGATTATGGAGATATTCCAGAATATTTACTTTTACCTGATCACTTTGTAAACCTGTTCTCAGGTGCCCCCCCCCCCA
>JAOVVF010000001.1:4347984-4361307 GCA_028565595.1 Duopalatinus emarginatus
TGTCTGCAATATTAAGTTATATAAGCGTTGCTTGTTCCATATTTAATGTTAAAGTAAAACTTGTATGGGTCCATATTGAAAAGTTCATTTGTTCAACGTTGGCCCGCGGCTTTGTTTAATTTAAAATTTTGGCCCACTGTGTATTTGAGGTTGACACCCCTGACTTAGAGGATTATACTGAGATTCACTAGCGCCCCCTATTCCTCAGAGACTGCTGCTGCATTTCTCTGTTAGTGTGTTGAGTCTCTGAACTCTGTGTGTGTTGTGTTTTTGTTCTTCTCCGCTGGCTTGCCCTACTCTCCTCTGTCCTACTCTCTCATTTCCCCCCACGTCTTATCATATTTTTGTCGTCTAAAATCTCACTATCCCCTTTCTTCCCTCTTTCTCACTCTCTCTCTCTGTCTTTTTGTCTCTGTCTGTCTGCATCTGTCACTCATTTCACATTTTCCACTTTTGTGTGCTCTCATATGCGACTGTCCATCTGTGCATCCAATGCTTATCCCCTCCAATACAATCCAATACATTACTCCACCCATCCGTGTTATTGCCACTTTGTTCCTTGCCTCTATGCCCCGCCCTGGGGGCAGAGCCCCTGCTGACTCCGCCCCATCAGTATCCGCTGCCCCCCAGCAGATTGGGGGTATGGTGTGGGACTTCCTGGGAAAGTGAGTGCTCTGCCCTGAATCATGGCTCGGCTGCATCTGCCTGCGTGGCTGCCTGTCTGTATGTCTGTCTGTCTGCCTTGCGTGTCTGCATGTCTCTCTCTCTCTCTCTCTCTCTCTCTCTCTCTTTTTTGCTCTTTCTTTCTGTGATTGGTGCATCATGTATGCTGTTTCTGCGCAACTGCTGAACATCCACTGAATCTTACAACATGAGTATAACGGAAAATGTGCACGTAAAAGTAGTGCACCTTGATGATTGCACATGGACGGTGTTGTGTAGTGTTTTATCTTGTGCAGTGATTGTGTGTGTGTTAGTTTCTGGTGTAATTTGGATTCTTTTGGTTTTTGGTATGATCACTCATGCATTCCTTAAGTCATTTTGTGTCATTCTTTTCCATATGCAGTGTGTCTTCTGATGTGTGTGGACCCCACCCCACCCCCACCCCCGTAGATGCCATGCCCCATTTCTGACATCATACATATACTGACTCATGACCTTTAGCGTCCTCTCCTGTCCTAATCATTTTCTCCAACCCTTTTTTTCTATTCTCCTTTCCTGTCATTATTTTATCCTCTGTCTCTCACCCCCCTCTCTCTCCCTTTTCATTGAATGGCTCCTCCCCTTAATCTGTGGCATTAAAAGAATACGTCACTAAGAAAATGCTAACATGGCTAACATAAAATGAAAACTAGCAGGCGTCACTTAGCATGCTTCACATTAGCAAACATGTTACCTGATTCCTCCCTTTAGCTTTTATTCATTGTTAGCTGTGTTAGCATTTTTGTTATTCCTTTAAAGCCCAAAAAAGCTTTTCTACTCAAAATTGATCTGAGTCTTTTATTTTGGTCTAATTGTTGCACCCTTGTTCCCTAGCACCCTTGTTCCCTTGCTCCTATCCTAGCTGTGCTGATTCGGCCGCTGCATGTTGGTACTCACACGCTTTGTGAGGCCGATCTAATGATGATGATGATGATGATGATGATAAATAAGCATCCTGCATTATCTTCTTCAGGACCTAATGTTTAACCCATGTACTCCTCTCTGTTTTCTCCAGTTGTGTATCTGATGGCTCTTTTCTTTTTTTTTTTCTTTTCTTCATTGCTCCTCGTCCTCTTCTTGTCCTGCAGTCTCGCACCAAGGTAAGTGGAGGCCTGACAGGTTTCTGGTCCTTTCTTTCTCACAGCTTTGTCTCACTCATCAGTTTGAGTCTTACAGCAGAGTTAAAGTCTTGAAATTTTGTCATCTTCCCAATTTTCTTGAATTTCCAGGCAAGGCAAAGACCAGAACAAAAAGGGTCCTGGTATAAAGCTTGGCCCTCAAGGTGAAAAAAAGGGCAGCAGCATCCTGCCAGACCCTCGCAAAGACAACCCCATGGACAATGCCAAGGTGTGTGTGTGTGTGTGTATGCATAGCTTTCAGTACAACATCTCAAAGCCAGCCTCTGGTGAACTATTGTATTGATGAGTTATCATGTACTTTAGCCATGTAACTCTAACACTGATAGATGGAGGAGTTGATGACAGTGCTGGAAAAGACAAGGCAGGAGCTGGATGCCACTAAGCAGCGCTTGTCCTCCACCCAGCAGTCTTTGTCAGAGAGGGATGGACATCTGACAAACCTCCGACAGGAGAGACGCAAACAGCTGGAGGAAATTCTGGAGATGAAGTGAGAGCTTCTTCTGTCTATACAGAAGTCTATTAGTCTCATTCTAGTCTCATCCTTTTCAAAGCAAAAACAATTTCTCATGATATTTGTCCTTGGGACTCTGTGTGTGTCTGTAGGCAGCAGGCCCTACTGGCTGCCATCAGTGAAAAGGATGCCAACATTGCCCTACTGGAACTTTCTTCTTCCAATAAGAAGAAAACCCAGGAGGAGGTGATGTCATTAAAGCGTGAGAAGGATCGACTTATGCAGCAACTCAAGCAGCAGGTAAACTTGAAACACAACACTGACTCTCACACAGAGCTGTCAGGAACGTTCCCTCATCCGCTCTTACCCCCAAAAACACAGGAACATCAAACACTTGCACAACACTTGCATTCTGTAGACCAGTGACACAACACTTAACCCCCATACAACACCCAAAATCACTTACAAGCAGGTGCGCAACAATCAGAACAACTCACACAACACTCAAAACCACAAAAATAGCACTCATAACCACTTACACGACAGTCAGAACCATGTACACGACACTCTGAACCACTTTTTCAACGTTCAGAACCACTCGTACAACCTTGTACAACCACTGACCCAACAGGGAACCATGCATATAGCACTCAGACCCATTTGTACGGCGCTTGGAACCACTTGCACAGCCATAGAAACCCCTCATAAATAAAGAGGCTTTAGTTGCTATATCGAATTACAACAGTAAACATATTCTCATATGGTGTGTCTCTGTAATCCCTACAGACTCAGAGCAGAATGAAATTAATGGCAGACAACTATGAAGACGACCACTATCATCCTCATGGTCCCCCTCACCACCTCCAACCAGGGCCACCCCACCCACACCCCCACCCACAGGCCCCACCTCCGGCCCAGGGACAGCCTCTGTACCCACATGCCCCTCTTACTCAACAGCAACCCCCCTACCCACACTCTCTTCATCCCCAACATCCACAACCCCTACCTCCACACCCTCATCCTCAACAGACACCTCATCCGCCATACCCTCAACACCCTCAACCGCCTGGCCCTCACCAACATCCTCCCAGGCCCCAGCAGCCGCACCCACAACACCCACAACACCCACAACACCCACAACACGCACAACACCCACACACTGGTCCCCCTCCTCAACAACACCCACAGCACCCTCAACATGGGCCACCGCCACAGCAGGGCCCACACCCCCAACACCCTCAGCACCCCCACCATCCTCCTCATGCCGCACCTCACGGGCCACACCCTCGACATCCAGCCCCGCACCACCGTGCCCCCGCTCGTGGCCCACCCCATGCAGGACACAGACCCACTCAAGATCCGGTGAGTTTTTGACTTGATTTTGATTTTCACTTGATTCTGCTAGTTGCTTTGTTGCTGGCTGTGAGACCTCTCATCTAACTTTTCTAACCTCATCCCACCACCCACAGGATGATGAGGAGGGCATTTGGGCGTAACCATTTCCACAACAAAGCTGTGCTGATCTTTTACGGGGTGAGCTCACATGCTTTATCTCCTTAATCTGCTTTATCACTGTGTGAGCTGGTTGGAGTCACTGTTGAGTCACTGGGATAAAAGGCAAGCGTTACACTATAGCTCTTTCTTTTTCTCTCTCTCACAATTCTAGATGAATGTTGGAGGTGCATAGCCATGTCATACAGATGAAACTATCCATTAACCACTTGGCCGGACTCTATCTCTTATCAGACCGATGCTTCAGCAGGGGGCCTTCACACTGAGGAAGAGAAGCAGGAGGGTGTGAGTGCCTGAGGCCAGTGTACAGACTCACACCCGAGCAGGTAGGGAAATAAAAGACACCAGATCTCACATGGTAACTTTTTGTCAAGGTCAGGAGATGACCAGGACGATGTCTACACAGAGTCTTCCTCTCTTGCTACATCAGTTAGGTTTCTGGGGCCACCAAAACATTTGTCTAGGCAGAACATTATGAATTTATCAGTCTGCCTCTGCATCACTGTGACACTGATTTCTACTGTATCTGTTTATAAGTCCACAGTCAGTCTTACCTGATGAATACAAGAATACCTGATGAACTCCAAAGATCACAAACGCGTTTCTTCAAACTTGCAGAATGGAGATTAGGATGGAGAATTATGCAGGTCTGGATGTTCGAGACACAAATGCAGCTGGTGCCTGATGGACTTAATGAACAAAACAGGAGGACCGTCCTTAAACAAGACCCTGTAAGATTGTCCTCACCATGCAGCTGACCTGCTTTCGTCCCCTCTCACCTGCTTGCCTCCAGAAACTTATACATAACTCTGTCTGCTCGTCCACGCTGCTTCTCTGACTCAGCTGCTGAGCCTGGACGATGGGTCCTGCCAATCAAAAACAAAATTCACCATTTCACGTCTGTTTGTCAACTGCCAGAAGGTTCATGGTCATGACTTTAAAAGCAACATTGTTTAAAATTTTCATTGTTTTAAACATTTTTACTGTTTTGTTACCAAATTTTATAAACAGTTCCGTACATATTAGTGTTTAGTAAACTGGGGAAGGGATTCGAGCTAGGTGTCAGTACAGATCTGTTCCTTCACTGGAAGCTGTGTACACAGTATTACAGCTTACCAGTTTCTAATTAGCTGTGTAACATTCAGAATTTGCCCCTTGACATTTGACCCCTTGACATGATCCTTACAAAAGGACTCTTGATGACTGTTGCCACATTACGCTAATGACCTAGCTAAACGTCTAGCAATGCAAATAATGTTTAGCTTACTTTTATAGTAAGAGTGACTAGCTATCAATCTAGCTAGCGATGTGGCAATTTCTTTTTAGTTACTTAAATGCTGGACAGTTTTATTTAGTACCTTGTTTCAGGGTGCTATTAGTTATCTAGCTAAGTATGTGTTGCTTACTCTCTGGTACTTCAGTCAGAGTCCAATGTTGTAACACTTGCTAGTTTACTTAATGGCAAACTAACTCAAGCAAGCTTTATTTTTTAATTTTTAATTTTTTTTTTTTAATGCACTGTAGTTAACTATGTGACTATGACCAATATGTCAACTTGTTGCTCATTTCTGCTAGTGTTCTTCATTGGGTTCTTGTTTTTAAGCATGAGTCCACACATCTATGCACCTCCTCTGCCATCGACTCTGGGCTGCTGAGTTCATCCAAACCATCACTATCATCATTATGAGGTAAATTACCAAAATGGGCTTAAAACAAAGGAAATGAAATCTTCTACCCAACCCCAGGGTTTATTTTTTCCTAATGGTGCTTTTATTGGTGCTTTAACATATAAAAATGGATGGAAAGAGCCATCGCTACACTGACTGGTGTCCTGTTATGATGTGTTGCTTTGCCACTAGACTGGTCAAGGTTCAGGTCTGTGATACTTGGGTGCTTGGAGGCTATATCAGTTCATATCAGAACAAAATAATCTGACTGTTAACTGAAGTCGAAATGTTTTCTAACCCACAGAGTCCAGGAGGATAACTAAGCCCTTTTCCTTACAGACCCTGGATACTCTATTTGATAAAGCACAGAGCGCTTAGGACCTCATAAGGTCAAAGGTCAGCAAATCTAAAGGTCAAGACCTGAGTATCTTATTAATGGTTATTGCCCTCCCTTCCTTGATTGCCCCGACAACAATCCCTGTAAACCCTGATCCGTACTTAGTGATAAATGCCAGGACAAAATAGATCTTATCATTGGTGTATGTTGAATGGTGGTCAGAATGGTGTGCCCACAAATGCATATTGTAAAAAATGGTAGAAAATGTTTTGTTTAGGTAGAAATTAGTTTTATTTCCTGAGAAAAGAACATGCCAAGTCTCTACTGCAAGACAGTGAGGACCATTGCAAGATCTTGCCTTGAAGATCTATGCAGAATGAGTTTATCAAAGTACAAGTTAATACATTCAGTGGTCCAATAATGGGGAAATCACAAGGTAGAACCCAAACACTGGAAGGGTTCCAACCCTTCACAAAAAGAACCTGGATGTTCTCTCCTGGATGGATGTTTGTTCTCGCCAGGTGATGAGCAGGTTCATCTCGAGTTACCTTAAAATGCATAACTAAACAATTCAGAAGATGAATACATATTCAGACTCGTCTATGCAAGAAGATCAGTGTTGTGGCGATGTCTTCCCAGTTAAACCAATTGGCTTTTATTCAGTTTGAATAGAAAATTACACACATGCCTTGTGATGACATCGACTTGTGTGGCGACCACCTTGGTTTTGGTAGCTCGGTTGACTGTGACTTCCTCACAGTGGCTATTAAGCAAGAGGATCTTAGACACTTTAGGTAAACTGCTTTGTGTTTTTTTGATGTTCTTAGGTGATAAAGAGAGACTCATCTGTGGTGGCTGAGTGTTATTATTGTAGAGTAATAAGACCAAGACCTGACTGTTATTCCTGATCTTTTTGTACAGTTACTGTGATCACTTTCAGCGCATTGCCGCTGTATTAGACCACACCTCTCTCTATTGTAGAACATTCACACTGTCACTGTATATCACAGAGCATCACGCCACTGTTGTAGGAAATATCTTACCCCTGTTATTATTCACTCAGTGCTGAATCTAGAACTTCTACAGCTTTAGTCACTGCTGTTCTTCATGAACACTTGTCTGTCTCTGTGACCCATCAAGTGTCTTTTTATCTCAGTTTGAGGCTGATGATGATGTTTACTTGTAACCTTTACTCACCTGCTGTGTCTGCGGAACATCTTCACCATCATGCTCATTCTAGATCTGTCTTTTTTTTTCTAAATGATAGATACTTTTGTCTTGTTCAAGCTCTGGAGACAGAGTCTACAGAATGTCTCATTTTACCCCATCATTTTCCATTCTAGATTGTTATCTACAGATCACTGTACTATAGTTATTGTTCTAGTGTCCATCTTTCACACTGCTGAGGTGGAGGTTATCAAATGTCATATTGTCACTATTGTCGCTTTGCTCGTTCTGTAATGGTAACACTGTCGTTTAAAAACACTGAATGCTACCCTGGTTGGCGTTGTATGGCACCACATCATTGTCAAAAGCGGGGGACACACAAACACTTCACATGTGGAAACATCCCGCTCATGTGCGCAAATGTCAAACTCATAAGCACAGAAAGAGAAATTGCATTGGTGTCCATCTTTTTTTCTGGTTGTAATGCTTGCTTATGGGACTATGGGTCACAGGAAGTTGGAGTTGTAGCCTGCTGCCCGTGTATGCTAGCACACTCAGAGCTGTAGATTTTCTAAGCTATCTGGACAGTCCTGGGTGTTTGCTGAATTAGATAAGTGCTGTTTTTTCTCTTATTATTCAATTTAATTCGATTTTATTTATAAAGCGCTTTTAACAATGGACATTGTCCCAAAGCAGCTTTACAGAAAATATTGATAAGGTATATACATTTATAGAATTATTTAGAAATTTTTTCCCTAATGAGCAAGCCGGTGGCAACAGTGGCAAGGAAAAACTCCCTGAGATGACAAAAGGAAGAAACCTTGAGAGGAACCAATCAAGTGTATCCCGCAATCTGCTGTATCCCACATTGAATGGTGAAAGCTTTTCATAGTGTGTGGTTGGCCACAAAACCAGGAGACATCAGACAGCTCTGAGCCCACCCCCAAACACTCAAAACCAGCCAGGTCAAAACTCGAGAGTTATGTTATTATCATTATATTTTGATGAGGTTGGTGGTAGCTCAATGGTTAAAATCTTGGATGTTGCTTTGGATAGGAACTTCCACCCAAAAATGATAAGTGTGCACACAGGTCCTCTTTCTTGGTCAGTTTTTACATTTGTGCACATGAAAGGGAATTTTACACATTTACAAATGTTAAA
This sequence comes from Duopalatinus emarginatus, assembly GCA_028565595.1. NCBI lineage: Eukaryota > Metazoa > Chordata > Actinopteri > Siluriformes > Pimelodidae > Duopalatinus > Duopalatinus emarginatus. Next base: position 4,356,121 of record JAOVVF010000001.1, read on the forward strand.
ACGTGCAGGTTTATATTGTCCAGTTGGTTTTGTCACTGATCTGGTGCCATAGTGTTGTAATCTCTGGAGATCTAGAGGCGTTGATACTTTGTAATATGAAAACAGCATATGCTGATGACTGAGGTGACTGAGAATGACTGAGGTGAGAAGAGCAAAGCAGTGGTGAAAACAAGCCAGAAGTAATACATACTATAGAACAGACATACCGTGAAAAAAGTGTCTTAGACTTTAAGAAAAGAAAAAAGTTCAACATGAGCATGAAACACAGTTTGTGTTCCTGAAACTGAGTTACCCATGAACCCTGTGGTGAGGAATCCTACGAACAGTACAGAAAAGAAAACATGGAGTAAAATATGATAAAATAACAAGAGACTGTGATGATCACAGTCACACAGGTGGGAACTCAAACTCAGGAATACAGAAGGATTCAATATAAACACAAAGATTTACACCTCTGTTTATGGTCATTTAACAACAACAACAATAATAATAATAATAATAATAATAATAATAATAATAATAACCTGGACTCAGTGTAAGTCTTGTTAGTTCTAGATAATCCGTTGGAACACTCCGGAGCGTCATGTCACTGCTGTGGTGAACTTGTTGTGAATCTGATGCTCCACCTCATGACTGGACCGGACCTCAGTGGACCCAGTGGTCTGAGGAGATCTTTAGCCTTGCAACACAATGATGTTATGTGCACTTGTGTGTTTGTAGTCAGTTAGTGTAACATTTGGACAGAAATCGAAAAACGTTTTTTTTTTTCTTCAATCCTTCATTTTCAGGTCCTTTAATCAACTGTATACTTGAAGCAGGAGTGAGATCTCCTACCATAAAAAATATATGAAAATAATTATAATGTAGAATATATATATATATATATATATACACACACACACACACACACATTAGAGGTGATGCTGCATGTTGAGTTGTTTGTCAAGGGCTGGCTGTACTGATATGTGTAGTGAAACACTGAACACGTGTGTGTGTGCGCGTGTGTGCAGGTGTGTGTGTTTGTGTGAGAGCACCGGTTGTACAGTTTCAGTTCATGATGTCAAAAATGCAAAACCTCTGGATGGATTAAAAAAGAAAAACAAATCACTGTGACCAATGCTACGAAAAAAAAAAAAAAAGAAAATGGCTTGCTTATTTATTTATTTATTTATTTATTTAATTAACTAATTTACCTTCATTTTTATTTGTGTTTTTTTTGTTATTCTAATTTATTGTCTATGTTTTTTATAAATAGTTTCTGGATTTGGCTCTTGTCTGATTCTCTGTCTGTAAATGTCTTGACGATGTGCAGTAACGAAACAGAAGAAGAAATTTGTTCTGAGTGTCCGCATGCCGAACGAGTAATGTGTGTGAAACGTGGGATTTTGTTTTCCACAGTGCATCAGTCAAAGTATGAGTGGGTGCGGGTGTGGGTGTGTGAAGTGTAACTGCAAGTGTGTTAGCATGTGGCTTACTGGGATGTTAATATGAATGTCGTACCATATCTGTATGTATGTGGGTGAGTGTGTGTGTATGGGTGTGTGTGTGTATGTGAGTCTTGCATGAGTATTTATGTAGGAAAGAGTGAGCGAGCGTGTGTGTGCGTATGTGTGTCATTACAGGATGTCCTGTTAGATCCTGGCTAGGAGTGGAAGGAGTTCAGCATGAATTCTGTATGTCATGTTTGGTGTATTTAATGGCGGTGAGAGTTGTCTCCACTGTCCCTCTGCACCCTCCAGGTGTTTGCTATTGTGTGTGTCGTAAATCTAAAATGTTACTGAGTGTCGGCCAGTTGATTTATATCCATTCAATAAAGAGTGATATTCTTTCTGAAATGGTGTGGTCCAGGTATTTATTACAATCCACAATCACACAATTCCTCATGAAAATAAAAAAACTCCCCAAAGCCAAGCTGCTGACCTTTCCTCATCCTGGGGCCTTATTTATAAAAGGTGAAATTTCTCACGCAGAAACCATGATTAGAGGGGGGGGGTAGTGACATCATGTGGTAAAATAGAGAGTTGCAAGTACATATCACATAAATCAAGATTAAGACAGAAGATTAGGAAAGATTAACACTTACTTGTTTATTTTTACACTGTGTATTTCACTTAGTTTATTTACATTTTATTTGTATTAGTTATCTGTTTTGTTTTGTCTCGCAATTTAAAATCTAAAGGTGCTGTATATAAAGCTTATTATTATTATCATCATCATTATTATTATTATTATTATTATTAGTAGTAGTAGGCTTTTATTATTAGTATTAGTAGTAGTATTAGTAGTAGGCTTTTATTGTTATTATTATTATTATTATTATTATTATTATTATTATTCTTTCGTCAACAAATTAAACTCAAATTAAACTCTGCAGCCGCGTAATGCCACTACTGAGGACTACTTCGCATTCTCCAGATTTTCTCTTCTTTGCCTTGCATTATCCAACTCAGAATGAATGGGTTAGTCTACATTGAAATATTCATGAATAATTTGCATGAACCTTTTATTGGTAAATGTTGGCGGTATGGAGGCGTAACACAAGGCTGGTTCACCTGCACACATTTTGAAGTAGATTGTGATTTATAAAGCAGAAACAGTTTGCAGGTGTGCATATGCATGGTATTATGAATCTGTATTTTTTGTGCCTATGCCATTTCCTGCTTTTTTTGCAAGGACACTTGCACACTTTCACTTACAGAATCTACGCAGCGTTATATAAATGAGACCCCTGGTATTTTTTTCCCCTTGTGCACTTTATTTGCTCTTCAAAAAGACGTCTAACAGACGTTCACTTTTGTCCGAGAGCCAGTAGCCTGTCATGGCCGCCACGGCGCCGATGAACACAGAGGTAAACATCATGTCTCCTTTAGCAGCCAGCGTGGCCAGGGCGCACAGAATCACGCCAAAGAACATCTGCTTCAGCACCTCCACCTCATCATCCTGGAGATCATCAAACAGGCCACGTTCCTCTCCAGCTGGAGAAGAGAAGACCAAGAAGATGGTGGGAGTGAGGGAGTGAGACACACAGCACATGGTAAGAACATCACTCTGTGGATCTTCTGTAGGATCCGGTCATACAGTCTAGTCTTCATCCACCCCCACCACCCTCAATCATCACTGAATCTTGGTTTCCCTTGACCCTGTCTCTGGTTCACTGGTTGTCCTTCCTTGGACCACTTTGGTAGGTGCTAACCACTATACCTTGGAACACACCCCACAAGGCCTGCTGTTTTGGAGATGATCTGACCCAGATGTTCAGACATGATGTTTGGTCCTTGTCAAAGTCACTCAGGTTCTGCCCATTTTTTCTGCTTGAGTTAAGTTTGAGAACCTAACTGTTGACTTGTCTATTATTATCCCACTCCATCAAAGGTGTCACTGTACTTAAATAATCAAGGTGTTTCACTTTACCTGTCAGTGGGTTATGATCGGTGTATATGATTTGAAGGTGTTTTCTTACCAGGTGTCTGGTCCCTCACACACACAGTGTCTTTGCGTGTAAAACCCGGCGCACAGTTACACTGGAATGATCCTTCAGTGTTCACACACAGAGCATTGATATCAGAGCAGGCCAACACCTGCTCACTGCACTCATCAATATCTGAAACACACACATGACTTGTGATCACTGACTATCACCACGCTCTTCAGAACATCAGCTCACCAAACTGACTTTTAAAGTTGGTGTGGCCTCAGGGTCAATCCCAATAAAGGAGGTGTGGCCTCTGTGTCAAGCATAATAAAGGAGGTGTGGCCTCTGTGTCAACACTAATAAAGGTGTGGCCTCTGTGTCAACACTAATAAAGGAGGTGTGGCCTCTGTGTCAACACTAATAAAGGAGGTGTGGCCTCTGTTAGCCCTAATAAATAAGGTGTGGCCTCTGGTTCAACCCTAATGAAGGAAGTCTGGCCTTTGTCAGCACTAATGAAGAATGTGTGACCATTATGTCAGCCCTAGTGAGAGAAGTGTGGCCTCTATTAGCCTAAGTAAAGGAGGTTTGGCTTCAGGCCACCGCAGGGTAGGGGGCATGGCCTCAGTGTCAGTTCCAGTGAAGAGGGCATGGCATTGTTTGTAATTATTTTATCATTATATTTATATGTAGTGTCATAAGATGAGGAATAATGAAGTTATTATTATTGTTATAACATTTATTCAACCCTGTTTCTGAAATGTTACTGTTTATAGATCGTGTTATGACCAAGAAAAACATAATAATAATTTGTTTGGCCCCCATAACTGAGCCCGCATTACTGTACTGTACTGTTATCTGATGGACTGGAAACTCACCTAAACATTTCAGATCAGTTGATCTGTATCCTGGAGCACATTTCTTACAGCGAGCAGGGCCGCTGCCCATACAGCCCACGCACGCCCGGTCACAACCTGACACACACACACACACACACACACACACATCATAACAAAACAAATACAGATTCAGTTACATATTCAACTGTGTGTGTGTGTGTGTGTGTGTGAGAGAGAGAGAGAGACAGAGAAAGAGATAGCTACTTACTTCTACACTCATAGGCCGAATATGTGTTGATGCAGTATGTGTTCGCTGGACACTTTGCCAACTCTGTCCCGCACTCATCAACATCTACAGAAAACAAAACACACTCAGACCGAAGCAAAAACACAAACACACACTGAATAATCACACGCATACACACACAAAGTACTCACACACACAGAGTACTCACCCACACACACACTGTCATGTAGGGCAAACCCTGGCAGACACTGCAGACACTGGTTTCTTTCAGGTCCTCCACAGGCTTTGCAGTGCTCAGAGCAGTTGCTGCCCATGGATGATGTCGGCAGGAGTACCAAAAACACAACGCACAACGTCAACATCACCACCTACAGAACAGAGACCAACACAACACACAACATTACCATTAACACCAACACAACACACATCAACACATACAGACCAACACAACACACAACACATACAAACCAGACAGCAGAGACCAACACGACACACAATGTCAGCCTCCCCCCACAGACCCACTGCTTTGTAAAGAAACTGTTGCTCATCGATCTGAAATCGGTTTACATTTACATTTACGGCATTTGGGTCCAGAGTGACTTACAAGGTTACTGCTATTACAGGAGGCCAACATTGTGTTAGGAGTCTTGCCCAAGGACCCTTATTGGTGTAGCACAGACTGGCTGCCCAGA
>JAOVVF010000001.1:4365073-4377556 GCA_028565595.1 Duopalatinus emarginatus
TAGTAGTAGTAGTAGTAGTAGTAGTAGTAGTAGTAGTAGTATTAGTATTAGTATTATTATCTGTCCACATAATTGTTAAGTGCTTAAGTGGCATGTTTACACATACAAGCATAGTTTCTCTGTGAGGAACCTCGAGCTGGTGAAGCTGCTAGAGGTGGTGATAGACCTGATAGACCTGGTAGACCAGGTGGACCTGGTGGACCTTGTGGATCTGGTGGACCTGGTGGACCCAGTTGTCCCACCACTGGACCCATGGATAATACAGGAAAACCTTGGATGAGCCAAAAAAGTGTTTTTACATAAATTACTTAAAAGTCTAAATAATCCAAACAACCTCTGTCTTTTATTTCTGAAAGCTGTTCAAGGTAATTGCTCCTAGTAAAGCAAGTCTGCTTCTGTTTGCTAGAGGATTGCAGTTACCTACAGTTTTTCACATTATCACATGGTAAATTTAACTAAAAAGATCTGAATCTTTCATCTCTTTGGAACCTTTTTCTCAAGCATTGGAGACGCTGTTTTGCAACCTGACGATTGTTAAGCATCAGAAGACAAAAGAAAAATGTTAGTTGAAGACAAAAGATTCATAAAATTGCAATAGGAATCAGTGAGGCTAGAAGATGAGCATTATGTTTTCCACTTATGCTTCAGGAAAGACAACCCAACTATGCCTAGTTGCAGAACAGTGTCTCCAAGGCCTGAGAAAAAGGTTCCAAAGAGATAAAAGCTTTAAAATACACAGAATATCTTAAGCAGGTACTGAGAATGGGCCATGCTGAAATAGTTCCACAACATCGACTTAGAAGAGAGGATGGTAAAGTATGGTAAAGTACATTCAACATCATGGTGTATACCACCCATGGTGTATACCTGCTTTTGATTCTGGAGCAGAAAAAATTCAAATGTGTATCACTGAATTCTGAATTTCTGCAGGGTCCCAATTTGACAATTACTCTTTTTGGAGTCATCTCAAGATTTTGCCAAGAGCAAGTACCAGTAATGGCTGACCAAATGCATGTTTCATCAAGTCAAGGTGTTAGGGTGCCATGTTGACTTTATGCGATTCTTATGGTGGCCTGAAGGTACTCCTATAAGTACTCTTCCTGTAGAACATACAATGCTAGTACATTTTTTGGTGCAGTTTCTTCACCCAGCTGTGCAAATTTTGTGCTTAGACAAACAGCCAGAGACAACAGAAAAAGTTTCAGATCAGAAGTGATAAGTACAATTGAGAACATTTTCTATGTTGATGACTGCCTAAAATCCCTGGCTACTGAACAAGATGCAGCAGGATTTGTCAGAGACTACCTTGTGTAAAAAAGGGGGACTTCATCTTGCTAAATGGATCAGCAACAGTCGTGCTGTACTGTCAGCCATACATCGGGAAGAACGATCAAATGAAGTGAAAAATTTGGGCTTGGATAGGGATAAACTCCTAATGGAAAGAGCACTTGGATTGTTATGGTGTGTAGACAGTGACACATTCAAATTCAATATCACTGTTAAAAACAGACCCCCACACCAGAAGAAACATTCTATCAATTCTGAGTTCCATTAATGACCCACTTGGCTTTCTTTCTCCTTTCACACTTACTACCAAACAAATTCTCCAGGAACTTTGTAGGAACAAACATGCTTGGGATGAAGAAATAGCTCAAGCTGACTCTGTCAAATTGGAAAGATAGATGACCGATCTTCACAAGTTAAAAGACTTCGAAGTATTAAGCTTTTTGAAACCGACTGCATTCGGGGTACCTGTAAAAACACAACTGCATCACTTTACAGATGCTAGTGAACTTGGATAGGACACGGTATGCCATTTTAAACAGTCATCCTCTCAGCACAGTGTCTGATGACAGGCAAGATCTTGAGCCATTTACTCCGAACCACATCCTTCTTACTAAGTCAAAACCGGCTGAACCACCAGCGATGGTTTTGGAAAAGGTGGACACAGGAATACTTGGCTTTGTTTTAGTTTTCAAGACAATACAAAGATAAGTATTAGTATATCACACATTCTTCAATATTCGTATAATTTACTTATTAAATTCTTAAGAGTGAGCTCCTTTATTTACATATGGTAATTGTTGCTTATGCAGACAATTAGGGGCTGGTATGTAGGAGTCACATTATCACTTTATCTAATTTATTAGTTTATAATAAACATTTGAAGACTGTGCTTCCTCTGCAGGTGAAAAAGTTTCCTGGGAGATTTAAGTGAGTGCTCTTCCAGTCCTATCAGGGGCGCTGATACCAGCTCATACAGTCTTTGACCATGTGGTTCATGGCTACAGTGTGTTTGATGAGCAGACCAGGGAACTTTATACTTTTTTTGTTACCTTTTTGTTTGCTTGTTTGATTAAAATAAAGTACAAGTCATCACAGTTGAATCAACACTTGCTTGGATCTGGACTTATTGCAGTACAGTCAAAACAGCTACCATCAGCTACTCCCAAATTGGATTTGAGTGGTCAAAGGGTAACCACCATATTTTGTTTGGGTAAACCCAAGGTTTTTCTATGTATATTCTTTGTGTGAGCTGTTAAACAGACAAGTATTTCTTGAAAAACATTTATAAATGTTTAATAAACTATTTAGTTTTTTTTAGGCGTTTTACATCAGTTACTGTTGCAAGGTGTGTTGTGTAACTTTTACCACTGTTTTGTGTAACGAAGCCTATTCCAAATTGCCTCTCTGCCCCTTCTTTGGGTTTGTGGGCGACCTGTGTCTCCTCAGCCTGTGGCTTTGTGACCACCAGTGAGGTGAGTGGAGTCACAAATTCATATTTCAGAGAGAGATCCAGAGCTTTTTTCCTGGCTTCTTCTTTCTCATCTCCTTTCAGTGTCACTCTGAGACACATAAACACATAAAAACGTCACAACATGCTGTAAAAAGTTATTTCTTCAGGGAAATCATTACTCACTCTTTTTCCAAGAGCTGTTTGACTGTAAGATAAGCCCAGAGTCTCTGGATGAAGTTTTCATGTTGTGGTAAAACACTGATCACATCTTTTGTTGACACAGAATTCTGGTATGTTACATTTGTGTTTATCTGTAAATGAGATAATGAACAGAGTCAGTTTACCAAGGCTGCAAGATTTCAAGTTTTGTTTACTCTTAATTGAAATTAACCATCTTACTGAGATGGCGACGATCTCAGTTTGTAAAGTCTCCAGGCTGTTGTCTGTGATTTGTCCAGCCACAACAATCTCTGAACCGTTATAATACTGCCTGAAACTGGTCCGGGTGAGATTCGCTGCTTCATTATATTTTATTTGAATGTTAGTTAAGAGCGGAGTTGCAACTTCCTCATAGAAACCCTACAAAAGTGTGAAATGGAGTTGAATCATTGCCATTGTTACGTAGAATATATCTGTAAATTTCCATTACACTGTATAATACCTGCAGCTGGAGGTCAGCATCTGAGTCCTCATAGATCCTGCGAGCAACTCCATCATTTTCTAATGCAATTGTCTCCAAGAAATCTAAGTTTACATCGAATCCAAACCCCAGGCAGTACAGTGGAAACTGACCACCAATGGCCTCTTTGACATTATTTCGAATTCTCACTGTGTTTGTTTCACCTGCAGTCATTATTAATTAAGTTAGTAATGGAGTAAAATGCACATATAATGTACTGTACGTAATGCTACTTTATAAAGCATAGCATGCATTACACTATCAAAGCAATTTAATTATAATGTTTACTCTTATCTGCAGTAATGTTATTTACATGCTGTTAAATTGGTAATTTGGACTAAAACTGTTACTTAAGTGTGAAAATATATCCAGCGTATTAGCTTGGACTGTATAAAAAATGAAAACTATATTATAGATTGTTACACAATTGTCGGATAAAACTTCATAAATCCAAGGTCTTGGTAATTACTTCCTGAGGAGTTTTGGTAACAAAGCATCACGAAAATAGTGGGGTGATTTTACAAGAAACTACAAGTTTTGATACATTTTATTCTATATTTGCAAAAATAAATTTAATTAATCACCTGACAAGGTACATATTACACAGAAAAGTGTGATGGTTCCTGAGTGGCACAAAATAAAGCCCTGTCATCCAGAGATGAAGTTGGAACATTGGTAATGTCAACACCATCCATTTACATGCTCTCAGCGAGCAAGGGATGTTTTACCCACTCACTCCTATCAATCATAGAGACATGAGCCAATTTGTGAACTCATTACATTAAAAATGATGCAGTGGGCTGGCTTTACATTCCTCGAGGGGAAACGTTATATCCTTCCTCGTTTAAAAGGCATTAATACAAATGTTGCACGGACTCCGTTTCCCAACAACACGAAGAGGTCACGTGAGGCTTTGCTGCCTCTCCGCGGTCACGAGACTCCTTGCACGCTCCTGAGCCGCATTCCGGGGGTACTGATTAAGATTATTTAAGCCATGCATTTGGTTCTTCATGTTGCAGGTGATTACTCTGTACCCTGATGTTCTGGTTGATGCTTGTTTGGACTATGCTTGGGACCTGTATCTTAGTAATTTCATTTTTATTCTTTTCCTGCTTTTGACCCTCGTGCCTTCAGTCCATTTTTGTATGCACATGTGTTTACCTCCATTTTGACTCAAGAGACTTTGTTCTGTTTTTCTTTTTGTATATGTATTAAAACCTTTCCCTGCACTTGCATTCAAACAATGCTATTGTCTTTTTATATACAACATTCATGACAAATGGTTAACACTGTTTCTTAAAGTGCAGTATTAAAAGGCCACCACTGCTTGACCTGTTCACAACTTGGCAAAGAATTGGTAACAGCCTGCATTCTCGAGAAAGAGCCTTTGCTTTTAAAAGCTTTAGGGTTAATTCATTTCAGGTTTAAACATTTAGTACCTATAGTTGGGTCTCCATCAGTAAGGAGGATGAGGATGGATGCAGTTCCCTCCTGAGGGTGTCTCTTAATCATTTCCACACCTTTCAACACTGCAGCATTGATGTCAGTTGCTAAAGGGAAGATGATTAATCAGTTATTGGAGCCGTTTATGTAACTAATATACTTGTTACCATTAGTTGTAACCTCAGGTTTTTTTTTAAAACTGGGCTAGAGCTGTGGAACCTAAATAATAAATACAGCTTTGATAACGATAAGTCTTGACTGATAACCTCCACTGTGATCCCCACCTTCAAATGTTAAATGTAAGCCAGGATTTAATTATTTTCTTTATTTATTCAGTGGAACCACAGTTCTGTAAGACCTTGCACTTGTACCATTCAGGAAACAAATCAAATCATTTTAACCTGTTGTGTTTGCTAATATTTTCCACACTAGGTTCAGTACTGAGAATAAGTATACCTCCTCTATCTCTAATGTCCTTCACAAATTTCTTTGCCGCCGCCAGATTGCTCTCTGTGGCTTGGACTAGTTCAGCCTTCCAGACATCTACATCCGAGTCAAAGATGATCAGCCCAAAGTAGTCTTTCTGATGAAGATCTCCCAAAATCTTCAACATTGCTGTACGAGTCTGAGATGGAATATACATGTAATATACATATGTACATATTCACTGATAGAAACTCATTATAGATTCATTATATTAAGTCTGATTCCAAAAAAATTGGACTGCAGCTGCAAATAAACCTGTACATGTACATGTTAAACTGTACCTTCACAGAGAATAAATAACAAATATGATTATGTTTACCTGTTCAATTTTCTTGCCATACATAGATCCACTTCGATCAATAATAAAAACCACATTTTTGGGGATTTGCTGAATATCTGTAGGGGCAAAGTAGTGGACGAAATATCCGCCTAATGCCTGAAAAAAATGGCATTGACTGTTTAATAAAGAAAACTCTTGTTTCAGATTTTAAGTGTAAAATTCTGATTAATCTGTGGCTTTAATGTATTTAATCACCTGTAAGGAACCTTTATTAGTAAACATTCTATATGGAACTATTATGATACTCTAAAGTACCTGCAGTTCTCCATGCTGTTGTGTTCTCTTCACATCATACTCTATCAGCAGGTCTCCATTTAATCCATTTTCTCCACAACCTTCACAGTTTATCTGCTGCTCACGGGTAGGATAAAAGTTCACCCATGCCTGAACATACAGATGAGTAAATACAAACACATTCATTTAATTATCTGTGCTCAACCACTGCAATTCAGTATTGAATAATATTAATTTATTTATTTTGGTTTCTAAATGGCACAGGCTCTGATGTTTTAAGTGGTTCATAAAGCATAACTTCCATGTTTAATTCTCACCTCCTTGGTAGAATCAGACAGAGTACTGATTACAGCAGAAGACAACTGAGTGTTCAAACCTCCTTTTACCTCCAGGTTGGAGATACCTGGATGCTCATTAATATACACATCAATCTAGTGGAGACACAAACCACATATGACATTCTTATTCAGAAAGTCCTTTTAAATTGTTTTGGATTAAGTGTAATGGAGCTGTATTTTTGAAGGTAACTTTATTATAGAGGAAAATAGCAGCATCCTGAAAAATAATTTGAAATAAGATGGAGTTGTTTTGTCCTTTTTTATCACCTTAAAATCTGCTACAGGCTGCATCGGTTGTGCATTGATCCGTAACTCGTATTTTCCGAGTCTGCGTTTTAGTAGCTCCTCATAAGTGAGTTGAAAGGTCACCTTACTGAGAGCCGCCACTGTCACTGAGGTTTTAAACTCCTCCAGTGTTCGTCCTACTGAACTGAAGCCCAGAACAAGAGTCACCAATATTTAAGCTAGTTGTATATTAGGTAATGTTTCTGCTTCTTTATTAAACCAGTTAGAGACTTTTGTAAAATAATCAGGATTTATATATATATATACATTTCATATGTATTACTGTGATACCTGACAATCCCAGCACTTTCTCCTCTAGATATAGCTTCACTGTACTGCTGCTGTGCCTCTTCTTTCTTCTTCACAACTCCATCATAGGTCTTTCCCTCTATGGTCCTGCGGAGACGGTTTTCAGGGTTCAGTGTTATACTTAACAACCACAATTTAGGATTCCTGCATTATGATTTAATGTGCAGTTCACCACCTAACCACTATAGGTTGCGGCTTTCACTATATTTCATCCAGGAGCATTTCTTAATGCTTTGGGGAAATTGCAACTGTTCTCATTTTGTTTAAGAGATTTTAAAAAATGAGAGGAGGAAGGAAACCACATGGTGGTAAAGGATCTAAGGACACTGAATATGGCTGTGGTGGCTCTGTAAAATGAAACTGTTATTATTATTGGTATGTAATGTTCTCCTCGTAGTCTAATAGTGGAGCAGAAATGTAAAAGAGTCTATAGTGCCCAGGGTGGTGGTGTTGACAGAAATGGATGTCAATGTTGGCTTCTGTGGAAGTCAGTGGACATCTAAGCAATTTAGAGAGTAGTTGACTGAATCTGGAGTTCTCTTTTTTGGGGAACTCAAACAGTTATTGCTTTCTGAAAACACTTACCATCTCTTTATTATGTAGACCTAGTCTAGATAATAGTGATGAGAGGGACATACATTATGGCTGTTCACAAATAGCACTACTTCTTCTTATGAAGCCATTCCAAATAGATTGGTATGTGAAACTACAAATGATTTTCTTTATTTTGACAGTCACAGCTGAAGAGAAGAAGCCTTACACTATGTTGCTACTACCACCATGGGTTTGTTGTCCTTTTGGGTGATAAGTGTTATTATTTTTGCACAAAAGTTTTCTTTTAGAGGTACATCCATAGGTTTCTACCCTGGTCTCGCCAGATAATAAACATGTCATGTTTGTCTGCCACATTTTGATGGATTTGAAAGATTTCATAAAACAAATAGGCTTCTTTGTAGCCACATTCTTTCATAGCTCACGTATATGAGAGATTGCTGTCACATAAAACAACTGTGTCGGTATAACACAGTAAAAGTGCAAGAAGATCTAAAATAACTTATCTTGGGTTTTTAACAGGGGGGTAGCCGTGGCCTGGTGGTTAGGGAACCGGTCTCATGACCGGAAGGTTGTGGGTTCGATCCCCGCCCAGGGCAAGACACGACTGAGGTGCCCTTGAGCAAGGCATCTAACTCCCCTAACTGCTCCCCGGGCGCCGTGGTTTGGAGCTGCGCCGGGCAAGTGTGTTCACTGCCCCCTAGTGTTCACTGGTGTGTGTGTCTCACTGCACGGATGGGTTAAATGTGGAGGTCACATTCCTCTGTGTGCAAACACAGTAGACAAATAGTTCACTTTCACTTCACTTGTATATAGTACATACAAGTACGTTTTTGGAATTCCCTTTCTTCTGCCAGTTGTTGTAGCTTTTGATCATGATTTTGGATTTACCTTGGACTGATTTTTGATTGAACATCTGTTCAGTCTCACTGATACTAACCCTAAATAGACTACTGAACCATTACTGATTATTTAATTACTTACTAAAATTACACCCTGGTCTTACACTTACATTTTGAATTTGCTGATGAAAGCGTTTTTTGGTATCTTGACCTGGAAATGAACTTCTTTGGATTCATTGAGTCGGTTCGCCACACGGCTTGTGATGACAGTGATGGCATAGCGGCTGGTTACTGTAGTGTTGATGTGGAAGCTGTAGATATCAATGTCTTGTCGCTGTGTTGAGACAAAAAAACAGCAAGACTTTGGTTTCTATAGTTCAATTTCTTATAACAGGTCCAAAATGTATACGAAACAAAAAAAATAAGTGAATTGAACAGATGTTATACAGGAAAAAATATTTTGGTATAAATGTACTTTTTTTGTTGATCTGTTGTGCATTTATCACAAAAGTACACTAGTCTATACTTTTGGCTTTGTTAAGGTAAACACTATCTTCTCCAAAACATACAGAACAAACTGTCATTGGACCTTCACCCCAAAGTTGCTACTGTTTACACATTTATATCAGGCTCTCTGTAGTACTGCCTATTGCCCTGTTTTAATAATTATTTCAGCTTTAAAAAGTAAAACTGTAGGACCATTTTCGGATAATGTATTTTAATAGAATTTCAATAACAGTGCTTTGCCATGTTATAGTTTAAATAAAAGTACAGATTGTGGTTTGTTACATATTTTTAGTTTGGGTGTATAGTTTCTATTGAACACTATTTTAGAGGTTATTAAAACATTTAAGAGAACTCGATGATGTTTTGTAATAACAGCAGCTTTCTATCATTGATCAAGTTTATAGATGTTCACTGTAAAAATAATTGAATAAAAATAAAATGAGTAATGGAAACATCTCTGACTTTACCTGCTTGGTCGGGGCCGCGGTGACATAGAGGAGTAGAAGTCCACAGACTGTTAAGGTGATTGTGGTTCGCTCCATGATGCTGTGATCCAGACAGCACCTAGGTCTTACAAATACACCCAGCACAGCACCTCGGTCTTACAAATACACATGCTTTTTAACAAAAACCCTTTAGACTCTTGGCTAATTTCCATTGGTTAGTGTGTGCTAACTCCACCCACTGTGCACTTTTCACTTGATACTAGGCTAGAAACAGCCACAATACAGACTGAAAACTGATGAACACCTTTTATGATTTATTAAGCTGTTTCGGTGTTTCAAGTGTTGCATGACCTTCGTTTGCATACTAAACCATGATGATCATTCTAAATCATGATTGGCTACTTGTATTTTTTGTGCATGATGTCATACATGAGGTAACAAAGCCAAGCTATTTAAAATGTCGATACTTGACTAAATATGTTTTTGTCTTTAAGTAATATACAAAGCTATGGTGGTGATTACTATCTTGATTTATTTTTGTGTTTTGACTATTTTGTTCTTGTATTTCACTACGAGACTCATTTTGATGAGTTAATTTTATGTCCCCTTTAACTTTATCGGTGTAAAAAGCAGGATTACAGCAAACCTTAGTTAGAACTGCATCATCATTATAAAAAAGCCTCACCCTCATGCTGTCTTTATGATCATTTTATAGGACACCATAGAAAGTGTCCCAGGAAGCTAATGGTATAAGCTTGGACTCTGTCACACTGCTAAGATCATACAACATAAACATGTTGGTCTTCATCATTTTCATTAAAGAAAATGTATTGCAAATACTGTATAAGTATACAGACAGACTGACCAACGAAATTTTCTTGATTAAGGAACAAAACGATAAACACTATGAACTGTACATTCACTGATAAACAAATACAGCAATAAAACCTTTTTAGGCAACTGTTACAAATACAGCTGATCATTAAATCTGCATAGTTACAATGCAGTGACTTTTGTTCTCTACTTGAGTGAGTGACTGCTGAGTTGTCTGATAAACAATGAATTAAAAACAGAACGGCATTAAGACATTGTGTTGTGGATTGACATTTAGCACACGTCTACAGCTGTGAGAAATCAGACAGCTCTCCCTGAAGGAAAGACTGGAATAGTACAGGTTAACATTATACACTAGGAGCTGCAGGGAATCTGGAGTCAATCGTAGAACTCCTTTAATAAACGATCAAATGAACAAATGAACACTTACAAATTTTTGTTCACTCTTGAAGAAGAATCTCAGACAGACGGAGAACAGGACATCTGATTCTTCTTCCAATCACTGGTTTAGGTATAATAATCAAAAATAATCTCAGACATTTAAAAAAAACAAAAACCTTTAGACCAATTAGACTGATACACTGAATCAGCCTTTTTTTTCTTTAGTCCTTTACCCAGACTGCCTTGAATGTTAGCATTTATTCCCATTCCCAACCATTCCCATTCCCAACCATTATAACCATTCCCAACTTTCTTATAAAGACGAAAAAACGTGCACGCTTCCCATTGTAACATCTAATTCATCACTCAGAAATATAGACACACTGTAGATAGACAAACTGATGAATTAGTTGAGTAGATGACATGTCCAGCACTCACTGGGCTGTTAATGGTGCTTCATATCGATTTAAAAAAACTACACAAGTGTTCCTGCCTTTGTTATATATATAAGTGTTGGATTTCAACCTTTACTGGGTCTAAGTGTCTTAACACACCCATTAAGGTAAATTACTGAGTGGTTGACCAGAGCAGCACACAGGCAAAGGCTGGTAAATATACTAACATAAACCTTTCCACCATCAGGAGCCTGATTTATTTCACCAGGGCAAATTTAGAGCGAATTACCAAAAAATTGTGAAGTAAGGGCATAGTGTTAGTTTATTATTTAGATATAGATTATAACTGTAACTGACTACAAATGATGACAGAACAATAAAGAAACCCATAAAGAAACATGACACAAGGAACTAATGAGTTGATCTGTATATACAACAAACAACTTTTATTAATTGTGATTTAGTTTTTACCCTTTCACGGTTCTGCTATAGATGGGATTGATAAACCAAAAAGCTTCACTAGTCTATATCTGGACTGAACTTTCAGCACAGTAACAACAGCAGATACATTTACATTTATGGCATTTGGCAGACGCTCTTATCCAGAGCATCTTACAAGGTCACTGGTATTACAGGTAGGCCAACGTAGTGTTAGGAGGTTTACCCAAGCACCCTTATTAGTGTAGCACAGACTGGCTGTCCAGACCAGGAATCAAACCCAGGTCTCACACATAGGAGCCAATGATGTTACCACTGTACCACACCAACCTACTAGATAGCAGCAAGCAGTGTTGGAAATAAGCTGAATAACATTAGTAATAACAATATTGTTGACCTTTTAGAGCAATTAGTATTTTAACCAAGTGTATATGACATGATCCAAAGTCAGTACTGCTATAAACTCATTTAAAATGAAAGAACAGCAGTTACGTTTGTGTTCTAACCTGCTAAGATATCAATATCTCATACCTGCAGTGAGGAACAATGGTGAAATCACAGTTTTAATTTTAATTATAAAATTATTAATATCTTTACTTTTCATTAATGTTTTAACTGGCACACTCTAAAAACTTTAAATCCTGAATATATTCTATATATATTTATGTGTAAACACAAAAATCTTTGGCACATAATTAAAAAAAACACAGCCAAGTTGGAAATACCATTAGCACAATTTCATTACATATTTTCATTAAACATAGTTTAATTAATTATCTTTTATATGTTTATTGTCTGTGATGAACTTTTATTGGAGTTATATCAGTGTTATTTTAATGTTTTGATGGACTAAAGGAGAAAATGTTCGGTTAGACAAAAATAATTCCGACATTAAATTTCAGTAGCACTGACTCTTTATATAAGAAATAAACTAAAATCCTCCAAACTGATTAAAACAGGTAGAGAACACTGAGCAGCTTTTATCAAGCATCAGAAGGTTAATTTATAAACAGTTCCTCAGTGAATCTAAAGATCACACTCCAAAATCATCCCAGAAATTTTACCCAGAATCACTTTCAAACCTACAGCATGACCTTCTGAGCTTTCCTTCTTTATTGGAGCAGAATTCACACAGACGAGCAAGAAGCTCAAGTAAATCTGATTGTGTCTCGCTTCATGGTGGGACTGAGGTCTGAGGACACAGGACTGAGGTCTCTCTCTCTCTCTCTCTCTCTCT
>JAOVVF010000001.1:4377656-4388449 GCA_028565595.1 Duopalatinus emarginatus
ATGTTGGCCTACCTGTAATACCAGTAACCTTGTAAGTCGCTCTGGATAAGAGTGTCTGCCAAATGCTGTAAATGTATGTGGCGGAGTGATATTTGGAATTATCGTGTAATAACAGCACTCATGGAATGTCTCTCAGCCAATCAGATTGCAGATTTTGTTTCTGTTTTGGAATTTGTTCTCTTTTGGAATTCATTTGATGCGTTTGTTTCTCATTTCTGTGTGGATCAGTACCTGTAGCTATTTGTACACTAACTACTATTTACCTATCACAAGATGGAAGAGGTGTCACCAGGTGTTTCACCTGTAAAAGACAGTGTCTTTTTTGGCCCTAGCTGTTCAAATGTGGACATCATATTCTCCAGCAATATTATTTTGCTTTACTTACAGGATGGATTTGCTGATAACGTTTACCTGTTGAATTTTAATGCCGCGCATGGAGCCGCTTCGGTCAATCAGAAACACCACATTTTTGGGGATTTTTTGAACATCTGTAGGTGCGAAGTAGTGGACGAAATATCCATTTAGTGCCTAGAAATGAACAAAGACAAAATAATTTACAGTAAGAAACATATATGTTTGATAGTCATATGAAATCCCATCAGTGTCATGTCACAGTAAATTCTTATATGTTCATAGTAACCTGCAGTTCTCCATTCTGGTTTGTTCTCTTCACATCATACTGTAACAGCAGGTCACCGTTTAATCCATTTTTTCCACAACTTTCACACTTGGTCTGCTGCTCACGTGTGGGATAAAAGCTCATCCATGCCTGAACGTACAGACCAGTATTGCTTATTACAGTCTCATACTTCATCAGTCGTGCATCAACACAATTTATTTTTCTAGTTTTGGTAGAAAGTAGTACACAATTTAACAGCTGTTTACTAGCACAGTTTACATGTTTACCATAGTAAAGCATTCTCACCTCTTTGGTAGATGCAGACAGTGTAGTGGTTATAGCACTGGACAGATTACGAGTGTTCAAACCTCCTTTAACCTCCAGGAAGGAGATACCTGGATGCTCATTAATATAAACATCAATCTAATGGAGACACAAACAATTTTGTGAAATACAGCTTTATTTTAGCAGTATTTACAGAAATCCTTTAACAATCAGACAAGTTTGAGACTTTTCTCATTGCATTCAATGTGAATATGGTGACTTAAATAGCTGAAATTGTACAGCAGGATGTTTAAATCTTATTACTGAGTAATTTGTAGTGAATCTAGGATATAATAACTCAGTTTAGAATATGATAAAGTAGTTTCGTCCTTTTTTATTACCTTGAAATCTGCTACAGGCTGCATCGGTTGTGCATTGATCCGTAACTCGTATTTTCCGAGTCTGCGCTTTAATAGCTCCTCATAAGTGAGTTGAAAGGTCACCTTACTGAGAGCCGCCACTGTCACTGAGGTTTTAAACTCCTCCAGTGTTCGTCCTACTGAACTGAAGCCCAGAACATGCATCATCAATGCTTTCTCTAGTAATTAATTAGTAATTAGTAAGTTTTTGCTGCTTCATTACGCTAATTAAAAGCATGAATTAAAAAAAAGATCTGTGATACCTGACAATCCCAGCACTTTCTCCTCTAGATACAGCTTGACTGTACTCCTGCTGCGCCTCTTCTTTCTTCTTCACAACTCCATCATAGGTTATTCCCTCAATGGTCCTGAGGAGACAGATTTAGACGTAATTTTGAAGTATATGATTGACTGTTATTCCATTCAATCAGTCAGTCATTCATCTTATCTGCTTTGTTTGTCAGGGACACCATACAGTCAAACTTCAGTTTAGGGTTTGTTTGTCTTAGCAACCATTGTGACTTGACCTTAAGACCATTATTAATATTAATATAACTCGCATGTAACTGGATACTCACAGTGGCTGACATTGCACCTGCTTTGACGTTTAACTCCATATGTTTTTTTTTAATTCTGTGAATTTTTGTCTTACTGGTGACATTCTTATGTGTTCCTCTAGAAAGCATACTGTACACATCTGCTGAAGGAGCCATTGTATATTATATAATCATACCCATACCCATTATCACTCTCCACCGCCAAGATTTTTTTAAAATTAGATCTACACAGTGCTTAGATCTCATCCAAATTCCTGAAAGTAATGGGTGGAAAAATGCATTTAGCCAGCCACTGTGAGTAATTCTTAATGCCTTACAATCTAACAGCAGCTCCTAATGTTTTCTAATGTTTTATTAATGATGTTTTATGGCACATGCTTGACGACCCGTCCCGCCGCACCTTGGGGAAAAAGCTGCAAAGGCGTGGGAAGGAGGGATGGTTTGTGGGGGGTCCTGGAGAAGCTGCCGTGCCTGGCAGTCCATCTGGATGTCTTAGTCTGCAAAGTGACATAGCGATAACACAGCAAGTTGCCATGGAGCCAACCTTGATCAGGTCCCAGGAAGATTCAACAATCTCCAAGTGTCTAGGTAAACCGGAATAAGGGATACAAGAGCGTTGTTGTTCCAGCAGCGGCCTTGGCCAAGGCCAGTGCTGATACGGGGAGCCGAAAGCAGATAAGATTATTTAGGTTTCGGATGAGAAGACGCATTTCAATTTAACGACTACTCGCTTTGTCCATTCTGGTCTCCAAAACGATCAATTTTCCTGTGCAAAGCTGAAAGCTTCTCTAAGATGAGTGCTGACAGCTCTGCCCACCACATCAATCATATCGGGCAGCTTTGTGGGGCCTCGGACAGCTGCCCCATACCTCGAATTTCACGATAACCCAGGGCAATGCCTAATCCAATCAGCAAAAAACTCGTTATTATGGTTCCGAATAGGTAGACGTCCTCAATGTCCTCCACGGAGACAGCAGCCAGGCACACGACACGCCACTTCTCCCATGCGTCCATCACGTAGCCAGCTGCAAACGTTCCAGCAGGACAGGTTGGTTCCTCCAAACCCAGACTTCTCGTTGAGAAGTTTCTTAATTTTTTTTTTTTATTAAAGTCTTTTCTTAATTTGAAGAGCAGCGCAGGGAGAGTCTCTCAAAAGTATAAGACATTAGACTGCATAAAACAGGAGAGAGCCAAACGAATGTATATCCTACACCATTCTTCCTCCTATGTGCTTCATGCAAGCAATCAAATTGGAACTGGATCAGAAAATCACTGCCCTCACGGACACTAGCACAGCTACTGCTTGCCCTGTACATTTAGTCTATGTTCTCTATCTCTAAGAGGCAGATATATCATCTAGGCCCATTGCACACCTGCTTTTAGACATCCTGGAATTTAGTGCACTCTTAAGCTTATATATAAACCCCATATAGTCCTACTTGGATTTCCCTGTGAGCCATTAGGAATCTGTGTGTTATTCTGGTTGCTTCTGTTTTTGACCTTTGACTCTGACTCTTGTTTTTGCCTCTGCTACTTTATTTGTTGATTGCCTGAACTTTGGCTACCATCATTAAACCTGCATTTGTGTCCAAATTCATTTCTGCATGTGTTCTGATACCGCATGTAATAGACTCCATATGTTAGTGAATTAATTGTCTGATCGTGATTTTATCTTTACCCATTAGCTTTGATTCCGTTCTTATGCTTCTGTACATTAAGTCAAAATATTTAATTAACATGTATTAACATTTATAATATTTTTTTTTAGCATTACTGATTACTGATTATTTCTTTTCCTTCTAGGAAATGATTTTCTAGAGATTAAGTTGTTTATCGCAGTTCATTTGTAGAAATGACATCTTTGTGTATAAATATTTTTTATTCACTTACATCCTGAATTTGCTGATAAAAGCATTTTTTGGTATTTTGACCTCAAAATTAATTTCCTTGGACCTATTGAGTCGATTTGCCACACGGCTTGTGATAACAGTGATGGCATAGCGGCTTGTTACTGTAGAGTTGATGTGGAAACTGTAGATATCAATGTCTCGTTCCTGTGTTGAGGGAAAATAGCAAAATTATGTCATTTTATATTTAAATATAAAAAAAAAATCCCTTTCAGCCTGCCAGATCTGATGGTCCACCAGGTTACTGATGACACACACCTAGTACTAACTACACATGTAAAAACACACGCAAACTATTAAAACACTCATGTTCAGTCTATTGTGAAGATGTCTATTGTGATTGATGTCATATTCTGGTGTTCATCCACTTCCTTGTTGCTTTCTAGTCAATGCAAAATCCTTTATTGTTTTTTTATTTTTACTGTAGTTAACACTGATACACTGTGAACTCCAGTAACTTCAACAAAAACAACCAACAAGGTCTGAGTGGACCTTCACCCCCAAAGTTGCTCAATGGTGTTCAGTACTTGTGTGAATTTTTATATTTGTAGTAATAATGTAGTAAAACCAGATGATTAGTCCTGAAATGGTGTCAGACTTCTTTTAGTACTGTTTTAATTGCCATTTTACAAAATTTTGTTTGAATAAAAGTACAATGCTGTGACAATTTATGTATGAGATACTTAAATGTAATGTTTAAAGAACATTACAAAATTTAGAAAGGACAACAAAAAATATTCATTTAACAAAAGAAGCTAGATATTTTATTAAGTTTCTGTTTGCTATTTCAGAGATTCTTTTCAACCAAAATGGGAAGAAAAGTGATTTGTATTTATGTTCAACAGCAGAGAATTTGTAAATGATTGACTGGTAGTGTTAATACAGTAAATTTCTAAATAAATTTGTGAAATGTCGGCATGAAAAAAGTCAAACAAGCACTGTAAATAGGTGTGTAGATCTACTTTAGTTTTACTGAAGCTTATTCCTATGTTTAACTACTTTAAAGGAACTCATTCAGATTACTGAGGAATGTGGAACTTATTCAAATTTAAATAAAGAAAAATACTTTGCAGCTTTAGTGGAGTGGATTGTTTGAGAATCTAATGAATATGAATTTTTTATAATCTAGTAAAAATGAATTTTGTCTTCTATCACTAGCACATGACTGTAGTTTTCAGAGCAGTCCAGTGTAAAAGTAATTTAATATTCAGATGAGCTATGGGGCTTAGATTTAATTCTTACCTTCTTGGCTGGAACTGAGATGACACAAAGAAGTAAAGATCCACAGACAGTTAGTAGGATTGTGACTCGATCCATGACCCTCTCTCTGTCTTACAAATGCACATAACTTTGAAATGAACCATATGCTTACTGCCCTGTCGTTCAGACCTTATGTTAGGGTTCAAACAGCCACAGTAATGTTTACTTACGACTCTGGTTGCACAATGCTTTAAATCAGTAGAAATTTTCTTATTCTTATTTTCAATTTTCAGTGAAGTTAGCAAACTAGCAGTGGAAGCAATAAGGTCCGGTTCAGTGTGGTATAATAGTAAACACTGCACACTTCTTAGCAGCAGATATACTAATGTATGAGGACAGTTCTTAACCGCAAACATGAAAACAGTTTGAAAAAACGAGAATGTGTGTATGTTTGTTCCAGTCACTTTTTCCAATCCAAATACTCGTGGCCCAGAATGCACCTAGGTGGTATGTGTTTTTCTGTACAAACTGTGCACAGAGCAAAGTACCCCACAATCTCTCTGTCTGTAAACTGTTACCTCTGCCCATTCAACAATATAGTGTAGATTTGGTCAAAGACCTCCTAGGCCTATAGTCCAAAAGAATCCAGCTGGGTCCCTGTGCACAACATCATCAACCCCACGACCCAGGGGATGACTCCAAGAAGGATAAAGTTCCCAAAACCCCCACATTGAGCTTATGAAACCTAGGACTCATTGTGAAGTGCCTGGATTTCCTTTCTGTGTCATTACATTGTGAACTGGTGTATAGACCGGTTTACAGGCTTAAAGTTTCCAAATGATATTATTTCAGCTCTATTTATGTGTTTTGCATCCCGTGTCAAATGTTGCTGTTCTGCATTTTGCTCCAGATCCAAAATGGTGCTTTTGTTTATATATACATCTTTATGTCCATCTTTTCACTGTTTTTATCTTTCTGTCTGCTTCACCATCCTTTTTTTTTCTTTTCTCCATGTCATGCTTCCAGAAAAGAGGCAGGAGCCAACTCTTGTGCTCCAATAAGAATTAAGCACAGTGTATACCAACCAATAAACCTCATATTCAATTATGAAAGGGTAACTCATTGGCTACTAATGTGACTTTCAATCAACTGAACAATTAAACATATATACAAATTGTTTTAACATATTTCTTTTTCAATTTCAATTTTCAATTTTCAAGGTAAATTTTTATCATTAAAATGAAATGTAATGTGGATAAGAAGACATAAATGTTTTCTTCTGGGTTACATCAATGTGCAGCAATGCACAGCTTGAAACACATCATCTAGTTTGTGGATGACACAACTGTGGTGGGTCTCATCAGCAAGAATGACGAGTCAGCATACAGAGGGGAAGTTCAACGGTTAATGGACTGTGTAGAACCAACAACCTGTCATTGAACGTAGACAAGACCAACAAGATGGTTGCTGTCCACATTTTTATATTTAGACCACGCCATTTGAATGAGCTTTCCTCTGACTCACTTCATTCACACAGCTGTATCTTGCCTTGTGTGTGTGTATGTACGTCACTGACCATACTCACTGCATTCAATTGATCTACCAGAGTGGCAGCAAATCGCAACAGCTCTGTCTTTCTAACTTAGCATTTATTAAGTTTACTAATATTATTTTTATTTAACCATCTCTTTTTACTTATTTGCTTTTATTCCTTCTCAGTTTTCTTTTAATAAGACAAACCTTTTTCTAGTTATCAGCACTTTCCCACTCTAAATGGAAGTACAGCTTGCCTAACCTACTTACGCGAGCAACTTCTGAAGCTTCATCAATCTGCTCCATGTTTCATTAATGTTCAAATTCCTGAGGGAATTTGGAGACCGTACAGAGGATGCAGAGCTAGAGTACAAGTGAAGAATAAGAGGACATGTTACAAGAAAAAAGAAAAAGGGTGGAGGTGTTGCGATGTTTGTTAAAAACAGATGGTATAATCCAGGACATGCTACTGTCAGGTGTCATTGATGCCCATGTGTTATTGTTGCCTGAACAATGACCTTTGTCCTGTCGGCTTATGTCCGTACTATCTGCTGAGGTAATTTACGATCGCCATTCTTGTTGTTTTTTTTACATCCCACTGGCAGCTAACACAAAAGTCTTTTGTTCACTTTGTCATGAATCTCCCTGATTCCAAGAGCTATCAGGCACCTAACTCCCCCAACTGCTCCCCAGTTTGGGGCGGCCCCAACTCTGGGCAAATTCACTGCCCCCTAGTGTTCACTGGTGTGTGTGTTTTAGTGTACAGATGGGTTAAATGAGGATGTCCCATTCCACTGTGTGCAAGCACAGTAAGCAAATAATTCACTTTGACTCCACTGACAACCCCACATTCAATTCCCGGTTCAAGAGGAGTAAACAAGTGTGGTCATCTACCCACCAACACTTCCGGAAAGCAGTGAACCAAATGAACACCCTTGCAATGGCAGACACTTCGGGAGCCTCTAGGCCAGGTCTTGAGGATTGAGGAACAGCTTTTCCATTGTACATAAATTGCATATTATATTGTCATAGTTTCTACATATTCTGTATATACATTTAATATACACATATCTAACCCAATGTAACTTAACCTGTAATTTATTTCATTTGTACATCATGTTTATAGTATGTTTCTATTCCTTCTGTATATCATGTTTATTTTCCAATCAACCTGTATATTATATTTACAATACCACTTTAATATATTCACATGTATATTTTACAATAGTTTACAATACCACTAATATATTCACATATAGATTTGTCGATACCTCTGCCTATATTTTGTATATACTGTACATTCTGTACTTGCTGCTTATTGTACGTGTGGTTAGATGGTAAACATTTTATTGCCTTTTACATGTGTAATGACATTAAATTGAATCGAATCTAATCTAATCTTGGCTTTAATTTCCCATATGATATTTTTTTCAGCTCTAATTTTTTTAAACACTATTTTCTTTTTTCTGCACTGATTTGCTCTAGTCTCACACTGTAAGCATTTTGCACTGTATGTAGCTTTTGTGTATTAGACCTGTGTTGTTACGTGTTGCACCAGGCTTGTTAATGATAAACAACATTTCTTGGTATTTAGGTATAGGCCTTTAGCAAAACTGACAATATAAATGTCTTCATTCACTTAGAATTGTACAGTGAAGACACAGTGAATTCTAGTGTTGCAGTTGGGGCAAGAACTTTATTGCATTTGGTTCAAAAGTGATTCGGCTATAAATCAGCATTTAGCAGATAATAAAGCTACAGCTGTGAGACAGTGAAGTCAGATAGCTCTTTCTGCAGGACAGACTGGACTGGTACAAGCCAACATTCCACACTAGGAGCTGCAGGGAATCTGTAGTCAAAGGCAGAGCTCCTATAATAAAACAAACACTGGTGTTTAAAGAGCATCCAAGCGTAACAAATTATGTATGTGCATTAAAAATCTGTTTCCTTACTGGGATGCTTCAACTTCCTGGTCATGGATTTTAAGCTTTGATCCTGGGAGCTCCTCATAGTGAACATCAATTTTCTCTTGAATATCAGATATAAAATGCTGAGTTACTGTCAGTCCTCTGAGAGCTGCTATTGTACTTCTATTTTAATTAATTTTTTATTTTTAATTATTTTACTTAATCAAATAAACAGCTAATTTGGGCTATGAAAATATTTACACAATTAATATTTACACTCTGTAATTGTAATTTAATCCCCAATCCACCCAAATAGAATCATAAAACTTTTGTTTTAAAGCCCGACTTTACTTTTCCGCAGTGTCTTACCAAGAATGCCTTTAATGTTAGCATTTTTTGGCTGTTGATGAACAAGAGGCCACAGAAAAACATCCCCAGCTTTCTTATGAAGAAGGAAGACAACACGCACACTTCCCATGATGACGTCTAATTCGTTACTCCTCTGAAATATAGACACACTGAGGAAAGATAACATGATCAGTAAGTTGAGTAAGTGACCCATCCAGCACTTACTGTGGTGTAAATGGTGCTAACTGCCTTTATGTTTTCACATTACAGCTTAAATAAAATACAGGACAGTTAAGTTTTTTCCCCTTTACCTGTCTGACTCGTGACTGCTTTGCTCCGCCTGCCCCCATCTAAACTGCACATTGGTCCCTCCATCAGAGTAGACACTTTTGGTGGGGTTCACAACAAGCTTTGCTGTTTTATAGTGAACAACAACCTCCTGAAAGCCTTTACCTAAGAGCTGGCCATTGATAGAGATGTCTGGGGGGAGAGAGGATGGGAGGGGGGGTACACATTGTATCACATTGCTGTTGTCTATTAGTAATACAGACACCCGTACCACAGTATGTTTAAAAAATAACAGATGATCTAATGTCTGATGTCTGATAAAATGCAATTGAAAACCATAGACAAGCCGTCCCTGGAAATGGATCTTATTTTACAGTAGCAGCTCATTAGGTTGTTGTAAGAGGTGTGTCACCTTAGTCACCTTTCTCACGGTTGGACATTAGTGGGAGTGTTTGCTCATTTTTATTTAATCCCCAATCCAAAGAGAATCATAAAACTATTGTGCTAAAGCTCGACTTTTTTCTTTTCTGCAGTGCTTTACTCAAAATGCCTTTAATGTTAGAATTTTTCGGTTGGTGATGAACAACAGGCCACAGTTGTTCATCAGCAACGTTTTATTTATTCCTATGTAGTAAATTATATTCGGCCCGTTTCCCTGATTAACACACTGGGTGCAGTACAGAGGACGACATGGATGGATTTCATCAGTTTTACTTTGAACTCGGTTTAAAATACCTCAATGTACTTCAGGTTTCTACTACATTTTAAAATCAAATATCTTAGAAGTCAGAAATTTGTTGGTACTTTTGTCTCATGCATGCATAAAAAAAAAAAATCAAAATGAAAGAAGCATTTTTTGATTGCTTTGATTGCTTTTTGATTGCTTTAACTTCAGTTAACTGTGTGCAGTCCAGCACCTGCCTCTGTATTCACACACACAGAGAGAAGCAGGAGAGATGGGGATCTCAATACAATATGTAACATGTAAAAAAGTGTGTAATCAGTGTAAAGTTAGAGGTGTACTATTTGACACAGATTGACTTGGTCCACCTGATTCACCTGCTCTCCTCTCTCTGTGTCAGGGTTCCCATGGGGAGACAATACACTGCAAACATATCAGAGTTTTATTACAGTTAACTGAAGTTAAAGCAATTAAAGTTCAAAGCACCAAGTTAGTCAGTAGATGATCAGTGAAGTGGATTATCAATACTCAAAATCAGACAGAGTGATCTGAGGTGTGGTTATGACGTAACTGATGACTGATGTGAACATGATGGCACATTGGTCCACTGCGAAACACCTCATTCACAGAGATTCGTAAAACGATAAATACATAATAAATAAATAAATAAATATGCATAAAGAAAACACTTATCAAGAGGGGGCTTTGTTATTGTTAATAAATTTAATTTTAATGTTGCTATTAGTGTTGTTGGCAGTGATTACGATATGAATAGCCTTAATCAGTAGTGCTCATTCCTGGTCCTGGAGATCCATCATCCTGGAGATTTCAGATTTTATAAACCTGAGTCTACTCTACAGGGTGGTAGAACCCCAAAGCTGGTTTATTGCAGTTGGGGGCCCCCCTTCCTCCTGTCTGTTACCGAACATTGAACAGCTCGCTGAACATGCCATTAACACACCTACACGCGCTACACACACCCGGATCTCACACGCTCTTCTTCACTCCCTGCAGCCTTAACCTCTCTACCACCACCAACAGGTCACTTCACAATATGACATTCCCATCT
>JAOVVF010000001.1:4456423-4470029 GCA_028565595.1 Duopalatinus emarginatus
TAATGTTAATGTTAATGTTAATGTTAAAGCTACTCATCCACCAGGCAGCTAGGATTAAAGCCCCAGAGAACTCGGGGACGATATTCACACGATTCAACCAACACATACCACCGTGCTCCAGACACTGCACCGGAACATCACGGCACCAGTTTTAATATATTAAAAGGCAGAACAGGGACCAACCTGAGCGGCGTAGAGTGAAATCTAATCAATACCGAGCGATTTATTTACATTAAATAACCATCGTGGTCTCATCGCCAGACTCTGCTCAGATCTGCTGGAGACCAAGAACCTTAGTGTGCAGTTTAGGTGCCAAGGAGGACTGCGTTTTGCCCAGTCATCACTAGGTTTATTGCGTGTGTGTGTGTGTATGCGTGTGTGTGTGTGGGAGGGTGTAGTTGAAATGTTGAGTCAGGTTACAGTACGGCTACTTTTTGGCTGGAACTTGTGTTTCCTGAGTGGATAGTTTGTGTGTGTCAAGCTGTTTTGTTGGAATGAAGTCGCTAATAGTCGTGTGTGTGTGTTTCGGTGAAAAAAAGAAAATGTACTATAAGTCTTTGGAGCATAAATAAACTGTGATGAGTCAGAGATATTTCTGGGCTGCTCCGCCCCCTCACTCGCTCTCTTAGTGCTGATGTATGAATAAAACAGATGGGTGAAGGCCTAGACGTATGTCATTCTCTCTCTCTCTCTCTCTCTCTCTCTCTCTCTCTCTCTCTCTCTCTCTCTCTCTCACTGTTGCAGTGACAGGGATGGCAGAAAATCTCTACACTGACACAGACCAGTTTAAGGAGTAAAATATATAGACAACGTGATTTTTCTCTATTATACCACGGCAACCTGCCAACGATTACACACGTTTATTTATTCCTGTATGTGATGTTGAGGAATATCCATCGGTTCCAAAGTCGTTCCTTTACGGGCTCTCCCATGTCTCTCAGATTGTTACGTTAATGTTCAGAAAGCACTGATTACAGCTTTACTTACAACACTGGAGACTCGTTCCGTAGCTGTTAAATAAATGTCTCCATATGGAGAAAATCCGTTTATCAGTGACGTTTTTAATCAGTTTTTCCGACACGCCTCTGTACATGTGCCTGTGAATGACCTTTTACTAAGAACCCATAACGTGTAAGAACAAGCGCATTAAAAATAAAGTAGTTCAGTGTTAAGTAGTTCAGTGACTGCTTTGAGCCCTCATTTCCATAATGCATAGGCTAAACGTTGATGTAGTCTGGATGTTTCTACAGGAACATAGAGGAACTCTGGGTTCAGTGGTGTTGCATTGATCACTCTGGTGCAGCAGATATCTCTCTCTATTTGTTCTGACATGGTAAAAATCACACCGGTTTTAACAAACTGTACATGTACACAAAACGTAACCACAAGTATGTGGACACCTGAGTATGACGACTCCTTTTTCCAAAGTAGATGAATACACTCCTCCAGTACTGTTCCGGACACTCCTCTTTTTGTCTTTAGAGATCGTCCTCGTTCTGTCTGACCACACATTATAAAACAGTTAGTATTGTATCTGATGTATTCTCCTCTGCCACTCTGTCTTTCTTTTCTCTTTATCTCTCCCCCTCCTTCTGTCCATGTCTCCAGCGGTAGCCTGAGCTCCGCTCCAGCCTTTTATACATTAACAAAAGCTCCTGTCTCTCTTACACTGGGATAAGTGCTCCATTCACTTCTCACTACACTGTTGGCAAAACAAGAGGCCTGCGGCAACCAAAGGGCTTCACCATACACACACACACACACACACACACATATATAGATGCATATACACATGCATACACCCACAGGCATGGACATACCCACACACATACACACAAATGCACACCCACACACACACACATACAGTGGTCTTAAAAATAGCAGTGAGTTAAACAATGTGAGTTAAGTGCAAAATCATTATAAAAACTTTCTATGAATGCAAATGCACTAGAAATACTACACGTTCAATTTCAAATTAAAACTTTAATGAAATGAATCCAGTTTGTGTTGATCTTTTACAGAACGTAAAGAAAAAGGAAGACGTTCAGAAAAATAGCGGGGCCAGCATTTTTCTAAAAAAAAAGAAATTATTTAAATTTTTACTCATAAACTTTTACTTTACTTAAACTAATATTTTGTTATAATGTAATATAATGTTTCTGAAAACTGCCTGACATCTGTGCTGCAAGTCGACCAACTTCTGGCACCTCTGAACAGGTTCAGTCCAGGATGATCGGACTACAATCCACACTTCTTTTGCATTTATGGGTTTTGCTGCCTTGGGTTTTTGTCACCCCACAAATTCTCTTTGGGACTGGGCTCAGGGGATTGGACTGGTCACTCCATTACCTCAATCCTGTTTACCTGTAACCAAGATGTTCTTTACTTACTTGCATGCTGAAACACTCATTTCCAGGGCATATTTCCTCTGCGGCATAGGGCAACACAATCTCCTCAAGTATTTTGATGTATTCAGACTGATCCATCCGTGTATGTGAGAAAAGGCCCAACACCTGTCACAACGGTGGAACGGACCAGACACACGCGGATGCAAAATTGGAGTTTCAGGTTTATTGCACAGGGAGGTAATAAGGGTGCGGAATGTGCACAAAACAATACCACCCACTCTGAACTCAAAGTGGGAGCAATATAAAAAAATAAACAAAAAAAAACGGATCCAAAAAACAAGCCAATGTCAAAAACCAAGTCCAGGCAACCAAAACAAAGGGGAAAATCTGACAGAGTGAACGAGTAATGAGCAGAGGTTTAAAACCAAAGTAGGCAAAACAGGGTAAATGTTTGGTATGCAACAGGAAAGGTTGGCAATGAGAAACATCCCAATATTATGATTTTTGCACCACCATGCATTTTACAGCATCTCTTATCCAGAGCGACTTACAAGGTTACTGGTATTACAGGTAGGTCAATGTAGTGTTAGGGGTCTTGCCCAAGGACCCTTATTGGTGTAATACAGACTGACTGCCCAGACCGGGAATCGAACCCACGTCTCTCACATGAGAGTCAATGATGTTACCACTGTACCACACCAACCACCAGCTTTACTGTCTTGACAGTGTACTGTGCTCAGGGGTGCTCAGGGGTCATCTGACATACTGTCCACAAAATGTCGCGCCATTTGTATGTGGTCAGTATGTTCCTTGGCATATTTGACCCTATTCATGTCTTTTTATCGTCAACTTTTTGGGAAGTTCTTGCAGGTAACTTGGCTTCTCTTAATCATCTTCTCATTGTAGCAGTACTTACAGGTGACTTCTTCAGGTCTGCAGGTATTTCTGGAGGCGATCCTTGGTTAAGCTTTGCCATTTTGGCTATTGTTCAATCCATTTGAACAGTAGTTCCCTGCTTCCTTTCATGTTTTTCAGATTTTGGTTACCATTTCAAGGCATTTAAGATCATTTGAGCAGACTGACCTATAACTACACCTTTTTAATCACACTGTGTTCTTAAACGGACTCCTCACTGCTATTACTTTGAATACGACACTTTTAATGCACACAAGCAAGCATACACATACATGCACACGCACGTACACACACACACACATACTGCAACCAGACATACAGTAACCAGAATCATTCACTCGTGGTCATCACTTGTTTGGTGTGTCAGAGATGGAGGCACTATTGGGAGGAATACAGAATAGTGCAACAAGCAGGCAGGGATGTGAACACTCGAAATCAAGAGGGGGAATTACAGCCTCCAGGTGTGCTAGCTAATTAGCACACAAACAATGATGGTGCCTGATTGAGTTGAACTCACTCCAGCGTCTCGTTAGATCTTCTGAGAGCTTGAGGAAGATTGCAGTACAGCTGCTCATGATTTTTACACTAGCTGAAAGACCTGTTCCTATTTTTTTTATCTTGAGCCTTGAGTCAGTGCAGCTTTAAATAAAAAAAAAAAACAGTAAATGAGGTGAATGAAGGAGATCCTTCTAATTGTTTAGACACACGGATGGCGTGAAGGTTGTTTTCATGCAGCAGAGATCTCCAGCATGGTTTATGCTTTCTAAGCACTGGTCACTGATGTCTCCATGTCTGGCGTTGCAGAGTCGAGTGCGATAACACTGGCACTGTGGGGCTTGTTTAAAGAGCACAGAATGGTCATGAATTAAGATTTTAGAAGCAGGACTTCTCTCTTATCTGATTCAGAGAGGATGTTAAATTTCTCCTTTATTTTATCTTCTTCTCTAATCTAATATTTACTCTCACAGGTGTCTAATATTCAATTTACTCTTTATAGCATGCCATATCTCGCAACTCTGCGTAATCCTTTTATTGAGGACTTGATGTTGCTGTTTTGTTTATTTATTTGCTTGTTTACCGGCCTACCTTCTCATTTCCAGGGCATTTCCTCCTCGGTATAGGGCAACATGATCTCCTTAAGTATTTTGATGTATTTAGACTGATCTATCCAACATCCCAATATTATGATTTTTGCACCACCATGCTTTACTGTGTTCACAGTGTACTGTGGTTTGAATTCAGTACTCAGGGGTCGTCTGACATACTGTCCACAAAATGGTGCGCCATTTGTATGTGGTCAGTATGTTCCTTGGCATATTTGAACCTATTCAGGTCTGTTTTTGGGGAGTTCTTGCAGGTAACTTGGCTTCTCTTAATCGTCTTCTGATTGTAGCAGTACTTACAGGTGACTTCTTCAGGTCTGCAGGTCTTTCTGGAGGTGATCCTTGGTTAAGCATTGCCATTTTGGCTGTTTTTTAAATTTTGGTTCCCACTTCAAGGCATTTGAGATTATTTAAGCAGAATTTTTAATCACAATTTTAATGTTCTTGAATGGACTCCTCACTGTTATTACTTTGTTTGTTTGTTTGTACATTTGTTTTATTTGCTTACTTTCTTACTTACCTGCCCACCTGCTTGTTTGTTTGTTTATTTATTATCTTACATGGCCACCCTCCCCTTTATCTATCTAATGATTTATTTTTATTTATTTTATTTTGTTGTATATTTTATTTATTTATTTTTTGTTTAGTTAAGTGACAGAGTTTGTGGCATGGTGGTAAAAACCTTGACTTTGTGGCATGGTAGTAAAAACCTTGACTCTGAAGTCAGGTTGTGGGTTCGAATCTGGCTTGTTCATGTTTGGTTGAGGTGAGCAGGTGAAGTGGCTGAGGGATAAAGGTGAGAGGTCTGTGTTGAGATTTTTGTTTAAAAATAAAATGCAAAGCTCACCTTTTACCTACCCTCTTTTCTTGCTCTGTCTCAGCACCCCTTTCACAGTCTCTGCATGAAACCTCCTCCACACCTCTTTGCCGCCCTGTCCTCCACCTTGGCCACCTGTTCTAGGAAGAGCTGCCTTTCCCTCCACCCATGCTATGTCACAGCATCCTTTACTGCTTATGTAGTAAAGACCTGCATCAACCCCACCCCTTGTTGTGCTACAGAGTTTTCACTCTTTGCTTCATGTCCTTGAGCCACTCACATAGAGGAGGCTTGTCCTTCTGTTTGTCCTCATCCTAAGCCACTCATTTCATGTCTTTTGCTTTTTCTGTTTTTGGTTCTGGCACCTTTGCCACTCACTCTTAGGACACCTGCGTGGTCTTTAAACCCAGAACCTTACAACGCTGCACCAAGGCGACCAGGGACCTTGTGTGTAAAAAACCATTACACAAACCACTGCACAACCACAGTTTTGGAATGGAGAGTTTGTAAATAGCCTTGGGGCGATAAACGATATTGTCAAATATTGCGATAATTTAAACCAATGACTATGTTATGTACATTATCATCCCACATGAGTTTTTTATCTGGTGGGACATTGTCTTCATTTAACCTCTGACTTTGTACAAGCATTCTATACTATGGTAAACTAAACATTTAGTCCTATGTAATTAAGTCCTATGTAACTATTACACATCGTAAATATATAAAATCACCAACTACAGCTAGAAATGTACTCTTTAAAACGCGACTTAAAAAGATTAGAATGTAGAGATGTAGTCTGGCAAAGAATGCTGGGTACATGCAAATGTACAACTCCGCCTCAGGCCTTTTCCTGGGTAGACAGTGAAAATGGACGAGCTTGTACAGAAGAAGGGTGTCACTGCGCAAGTTTGGCAATATTTTGGTTTCCAACCAGATGAACACAGAGAACATGCTGGCACAGGGCATCGGGGGGAAAAGTTACATTTGTAATAAACTGCTGTAAAAAAGAGTTTTACTGCTGTAATAAAGGTTAGTTATTTATTGCTTATCCTTTAAAATCTTATTAATAAATGAATACATCTATTCTTTAAACTTTAGTTATTTTATTTTATTAATTTTTGTTAATTTCTTAAAGATGCTGTCCAGGTTTTTCCAAGCTCTTAATTTGAAGTTCATAATGTTTGCACGAGTACTTTGCTCGATGCCCAGTGAATTTCTTTTACTGTAGTAATGAGTGCGTAAAGGCTTGTCACTAACGGCTGAAAAGTAACATGAAAACAAACAATAATAGGGTTATTGAAGACTTTATATCACGATTACTACAGGGGTAATGTACATGAATCAGAAACGATTATAATTAAAACAATAATAATAACAGCAACAATAATATTGTTGTTTTTCTTTAACATAACTGCTTTTTCTAGAATTAAAGCCTCACTAATATAATTCTCCTTTTGCTGTTGCCACATATGCAGCAAATCATGTAAATAGGCTGCAATAAAATGATCACATGACCAAACAAAGGCTCACATGGGTTGCTTTGTAACGCTCATAATTATTAACACGATAATATCATTTATCAGGATAATACTGGAGACAAAAAAAATCGCCCACTTCTGAATGTTGGTTCTACCATAGAAAAAATAAACGACCACAAACGTTGTGAGGTTTGAACCGTTATGCTAACCACTGCACCACCACAGTCTATTATTACTTTATCAGGAATGTGGGTTCCACAATGGAGAAAATAAAATATCATGAATGTTGGTTGTACCATAAATAAAAGTGAGGCTTGAACCAGGGAGGTTGTGTATAAAAGTCTAGGACTCTAACCACTACACTACACCAGAAACAGTAACCTGTGCTTATTCTAATGGCTGAACTATTATGAACATGGGTTCCACCACCCACCTTACGTATGAGAGGTAGCAGCACTAACCACTACATCGCTGCTTATCACTTATAATTAATCCTTGATCCCAACCTAACACAGCAAAAATGAGGTTTGAACCAGAAGTGTTAAGCATAACAGACCACCACACTAACCACTACACTACCTCAGTAACAGCACAAGGCATTTATTCAAACGGTTAAATGATCAGGAATGTTGGTTCTACTACGGATGAATGCGAAAGCGATGTCTGAACCAGTGACGTTCTGTACAAGAGACCGATTACCTCCTTGGTAAAGAGAGCTCTGAACCAGGAGTCTTATGCAAGACACTCGTCCTCCATCTTGCACACTTCTTTTCCTCTTGGAAGACGTCCCAACCTCTCATAAGGTTTCTGTTATGTTTTATAGTGTATTAGATGGCAGGTAGGTAACAGAGTCAGCATTACTGTAGATTCCAGAAACCACTGCAGTCCGCTGATGAAACGATCACTAAAACACGGCTGTGTTTTATAGCAAGTAATCCAGTGAAAAAGTCAGCACATCCCATTACAATTTCACAGTCTACCACGCTTCATTACAGCAGGACATAGTCTGACTTCTCAGTTCATATGCTGCAGCATCTTATACACCATCTGTTCCCCAACCAGACTCGAGCTCTTCTTCCACAACACCCGTCATGCCAACAATTCCCCAACACTCGTTGCCCTTCTCTGGGAGATTTGGCTGGAGATCCCTCTGACAAACACTCGACTAAAATCCAGTTGAGATGCAGGACTTTTTCTCTGGAATAAAAGCTAAAGCAAAAACGAGAGCCGTGAGGATTAAGGCACCACACAACACAGACTATGCTGCTAATCACATCATCACTGCCAATGCATCAGTTTATTGGCAATTTCTTTGGAATTTGGTTCCTCAGGTCTTTTACTGGAGCGTTCCAAATACCACCAGGCTGCGTTTGTGTTAGTCATAATGATTATTAAGCTCATCAGATACATGGAGTCTAAACTGTGTTGCCTTTAAGCAGACAACTTTAGGGATTTTCTGGACCGTAAGACTCATGAACGCTTCACATCCACCTGGTGCTTTTTCTCCAGCCAGGCCAGACATTTACATTGTGTACACATTTTGTACATCACACACAAACACAAACAATAAAATCAGCAAACTGTAGCGTTCTCCTCTCACGGCCCTCTACAGGGCAGAACCGGCTCGGTCACCATGCTGCAGCTGTTCTATAAATAAAAATGTCTGCTTTTTTATTTTATTTTTACTCTTCACGTCTGTCCTGAGTGAAACCGGTTCTGAAGCATCTGGGCCAAATCTTCTAGATTCAGACAGAAAATCAGTTCTTCACTTCACCTGGGAGATGTTACGTTCTACTTTTTTTCTCATGAACAAAGCATTGTCTAGTATCATTAATATTATACAGAAGAAAGAAGTTTACTTTGCTCATGTTTATTGGTCGAGCACAAAGGAAGCGTTAACTCTCTTTATAATGAAATGGTGACATCTAAACATCTTTGCTAACTTCTCACAGGATTAATGAAAATACAGCGCCACCCCAAAAAAATCTGCACCTGAATTACTGAACACGTCTCATTATAAATGCGTTTAATGTGTTTAATGGAGCACGGGAGGTTTCAGGGGACGTTCTTAGTATTTACTTAAATTAATGCTGCTGATGTACAAAGTGGCGTCTGTATTGATCTCCAAGCAGAGTAATCCAAAGGGTGATGCACACAAACCAGAAGTGTGTGTGTGTGTGTGTGTGTGTGTATGTGTGTGTGTGTGTGTGTGTGTGTGTGGACTATTTATTAGTCCGTGTTTGTGTGTGAGTTTTATTAGCAATAACAGGATGTTTAATCTTGATTGTTACAGTGAAGCAGGTCCACAAGGAGATGTTTTAGTCCCAGAACTCCAGAGGTTGTGCAATGTGAGCAGATGGTCTGAGAATTATTACCCAAGGGGAGTGTGTGTGTGTGTGTGTGTGTGTGAGTGCAAAATTGTGCAAACGTGCATGAACATGTAAGTGTCATTTTATAGGTCCTACTCTCTCAAAAGTGAGCTGTTAAACATCCTATATGAGAGACATTGTGATATTGTGTGTCTCACTTAAGCAGATATATAACCACACACACTGACACCAACACACACAGAAACCACTCTCTTCACTTCATGGCCGGATGTGTGTTACCACATCTGTGGCAGCGGTACAGTGGTTTAGCACATGACCACTTTCCTGTAGTGTGTGTGTGTGTGTGTGTGGGCTTGTGTCACAGGCTGCACTGGCATGTTTGTGCAAAAGTGGGTGTTATAAATTCTACCTTTAATACATTCAATTAAAATAAAACAATTAAATGAAACAAAAATTGTCTGTTACCGTTATAGGAAAATAATCAGTGACAGGATGGTGTGATGACGCGAGTGAGTTACTGCTGTCACTACAGAATAGATTAGTTTCCTATAACAGCAGGACACAGTGGTTTGCTCTTAAACTTCAAGTTAAGACCAGAGAGACACCCTGATTTATTAAAGACACTGCCGTCAGTCCTGCAGCTTGTGTAATCCTGAGCTCAGGCTTTATCTGCTCCATACTGTGTCCAAATCCCTGGAGAGAGAGAGAGGGAGGTTTAACACTTGATGCTGATAAACATCCAGACTACATTGGGTTCACAAAGACATTTTCACATCCATCAGGAGACACATTAACACACCCTGATGTTTTGTTGTAGGTGTGTTTGTTAGAGGAGATTAATGTTTTTGTGTAAATAGAAACTCATTTAAACATTGATGTGTTGCTCCACATCGTCTCCAGCTTCATACAGGAGAATATACTCAGTCACTTCTGCTGAAAAGATTTAATTGGACAGATGTCCTAGTCAGCGATCCAGTGTTCTTTACATTCTTTCTTGTCTACCTCTGTGTGTATTTACCACCTTCTGACCATCAGGTATAAAACATCAGTATTTCTGTAAATGTTGCACCTCTGCATTGTGATTAGATAGATTTGACATGTTTCTCTTGGGAAGGAGACATGAGGATGGCACTCCAGTGCAATTACTTATCCTGCTGCGACTTAACGTCTCGGCTCGTTCTTAATAAACACTTTTTTTAACACTAATTTATCTCCACATTTCTCTTTCCCATTTCTCTGTGTTACAGGAAACAGTTGAATATGCCTTCCTCATCATTTTTACAATCGAGACCTTCCTGAAGATCATAGCGTACGGATTGGTCATGCATCAGAACGCGTACGTCAGGAACGGCTGGAACATGCTGGATTTCGTCATTGTTGTCATTGGGTAAGTGACCTGAGGAACTGAGGAACTCTGTAAACACCAGTCACGGTTATCCTGTCTGTTATAGCAGCTTCACTCAGAGGCTTAGATGCAGGAAACAGGAGAATACAAGCAGAGTACCACTTCCAAATGTTTATGATTTTCCAAAAGTCAAGATCCAGAGCAAACTAATAAGTAAAGACATGATAGGATAAAAGTTTCTGTATGTAAATAATGGACTATAAAGTGAAGGAGACAGAGAGAAACTATAATATTTACATGGACACTCAGGTGTTAATACACACAAGATGGCCTCAGGAGGTCAGAGATGCAGTTAGTGATGTTACACTGAGTATAGACTAAGCACACTGGTCAGCCATAATATTAACACCACCTGCCTGAACAGTCTTACAAACAGATTCTTACACTTGCCAATTTTTCCTACCTCCAACACATTAGCCATTGATAGGTGCCATTATTATAAGATAATCAACATTGTCACTTCACCTGTCAGTGTGTTTGTGGTGTTAATGTTGTGTATCAGTCTCTCACAAAGCTACATTCGAGAACCAAAATCTCCTGATCTACTTGTACTGCATGACTCCATGACCTTCATCTAACGGCTCAGTAGTAATTTTGAATGTGAATGTGTTGTTGAATGTGTTGAAGGTAGTTCCTCTAAATTGTAGATAAATTACAAATCTCTCTTGTGCATTTACACAAGATTTGACGTGTCTAATCTTTATCCAGATATAAATCTGATGATGAGTGAGGCCTGAACACACACAGGCGTAAGCATAGTCTGATGAATCATAAAAAGATGGAGTTTTGCTGAAGGTCGGCAGTGTGTGTGTGTGTGTGTGTGTGTGTGTGTGTATGAGGTGATGTCATACAGGTCCTGCTGTGCCAGGACTGAATATATCAGCTGTACTGAGAGACACTTCCAGTCTGCTCCTGATCTCACAAGCTGATGCGTTAATTCACTACAGTCACGTGTTCGCCTTTCTTTTGTCATCCTCTAAATGAAAATCAGCTTTCTCTCATTCTCCCTCTCTCTCTTTCTCTCTGAGCTCCTCCTCCTCCTCCTCTGCTGTAGTCACGCTCCCCAAACACACACACACACACACACACACACACACACACACTTGTACAGGGCTCTTCAAGCAGCTATATGACCCAGAAAAGACACAAGGAATAACATCAAGTCTCCACACTGATAGAATGACTCACCATCTTTCTCTTTTTGGAATAATGATCCATTCCTCATCTCTTCCCTTCACTATGTTAACCCTGTTTAATAAGTTTTTGTCATTGTTGTCATTCCTCTCTTCTTCTCTCATCCTGACTATTCTATTCTACATACACTCGCACCTCAGCCTGATCCCTTCTTCCCTCTGTCTCTCTCTGTCTGTCTGTCTGTCTGTCTGTCTGTCAGACTGATGGTGTTAATGATGTGTAACTGCTACAGACTCCCTGTGTAATGCTCAGATTATTAATGAGATGTTCGGAGTGTTCCGCAGACACTACAGTTAGATCTGAGAATTAATTCTGACAACCGTGATTCTTTAATGACTCCTATTTATCAGGGTTCTCTCTATTTTTTCATTTTCACAGCTCTTACGCGTTATATTTCTTTACATTTCTTACTCAGATTTCTTATTTGTTATTTTTATATTAACAATTTGGTTAAAACGCTAACCTCGGTAGTCATATGTCACACAAACACATGCAAACCTTTCAGAACACTGGAGTTTTTGCAGAGTGTGATATATGTGTTGTGTTTGCGCAGACTGTTCAGTGTTGTCCTAGAAATTCTGACCAAAGAAGGGGGCCAGCAGCCGACAGGAAGCCCCCCCCCCTCCTCACACGGCCATGGAGGCAAACCCGGAGGCTTCGACGTCAAAGCACTGCGAGCCTTCAGGGTGCTGCGACCCCTTCGTCTGGTCTCAGGAGTACCCAGTAAGTGACCTTTGACACGTTTTTATATTTTCGTGATGGATCGAAACCCTTGTTCATTGTGTCCTCCAGTGACTCGTATGAATCTTGTTTGAAATGATTTACACCGAATACACGTGACGGGGTGGGGGTTGTAGCTGTTACGCTGTTACCCTGGTTGTCCCGCACTGCAGAAGCCCTTCGTAGGGTGGATGTGAACACGGCTACACCGCATGGCCATATGGCAGCTCTCGCTCATGTCCCCAGGAGTGTTCATTCTGAACAAGCTGTTAAACCCTGAGCGCCGAAGCACACGCTCGTGAATGTGTGAATATCTTTAGAATTACTGGGCTGAAATGCACACACAATATGAACATTAGGGGTCTGGGAAAAATGTCCAGCAAACACCACAAACACAGCAGAGTAAATGTAGTGACCGATACAGAAAATGGTAAAGAGAAAGCAGGTATTTCTTTCAGAATGCCAGTGAGCTGCAGGTTTATTATGTGCACGTCTAACACCTAATAACTCTCAGCTCACTGGATAATTTATGTCATCACTACAGTCACCGACAAGTTTATATATGGCTGCTAATGAGAGTGTGTGTGTTTGTGTACTTGCAGGTTTACAGGTAGTGTTGAACTCCATCATTAAAGCCATGGTTCCTCTTCTCCACATTGCTCTGCTGGTCCTCTTCGTCATCATCATCTATGCCATCATCGGCCTTGAGCTCTTCATCGGGAAAATGCATGCAACCTGCTACATAGCGGGGACAGGTGGGGTTCAGATTCAGCTTCAGGCTACAGACCCAGGCTTGATGTGTGGATGAGTTGGCAGCTTTGCCTCCTGTTTAACTTTTCCTTATGTTTATTATTTATAAAAGTGAACGACTCGGTTATTCTGTAACGCACTGTACTGTAATACAGCAGAGAAAATGACATATTTACAATTATACAGATATGTGTATGATATAGTGAGGTTTTCTATTTTTCAATGTGTGTGTGTAGCTATAATACTGGAGGATGAGCCAGCTCCCTGTGCGGTAAACGGTCACGGTCGTACCTGCACCATGAACAATACGGTTTGCAGAGATGGCTGGCACGGTCCCAACGGCGGCATCACCAACTTTGACAACTTCCTGTTTGCCATGCTGACAGTGTTCCAGTGTATCACTATGGAGGGCTGGACAGACGTGCTGTACTGGGTCAGTCACACTGCTGCATTCATTTTATTCTTGTAGCGAGTGCTGTTAATCCAAGTCATTCCTGTGTAGGGAAATCTTTTCTTTTCTTTTCTTTTCTTTTCTTTTCTTTT
>JAOVVF010000001.1:4476614-4491898 GCA_028565595.1 Duopalatinus emarginatus
TTACTAGGTTAGAGAGGTGTGCAGGGTGTGTTTACTAGGTTAGAGAGGTGTGCAGGGTGTGTTTACTAGGTTAGAGATGTGTGCAGGGTGTGTTTACTAGGTTAGAGAGGTGTGCAGGGTGTGTTTACTGGGTTAGAGATGTGTGCAGGGTGTGTTTAGTGGGTTAGAAATGTGTGCAGCGTGTGTTTACTAGGTTAGAGAGGTGTGCAGGGTGTGTTTACTGGGTTGGAGATGTGTGCAGGGTGTGTTTACTAGGTTAGAGATGTGTGTGTTTACTAGGTTAGAGAGGTGTGCAGGGTGTGTTTACTGGGTTGGAGATGTGTGCAGGGTGTGTTTACTAGGTTAGAGATGTGTGTGTTTACTAGGTTAGAGAGGTGTGCAGGGTGTGTTTACTGGGTTGGAGATGTGTGCAGGGTGTGTTTACTGGGTTAGAGAGGTGTGTAGGGTGTATTTATTGTATTTGCAGGGTGTGATGGGTGTGTTTAGTGGGTTAGAGGTGTGTGTTGATTGTGTTTAGTGGGTAAATGTGGTGTGTTGGGTGTATTTATTGGCTTAGAGAGGTGTGTTGTCTGTGTTTAATGGGTTAGAGAGGTGTGTTGTGTGTTAGAGAGGTGAAGTGTGTGATGACTCTCAGATCCATTCTCCAGATCAGTCTGATGTTGAATCTGTCACTTATGTGCTAAGTGGAAAACTAAATTGTAGAACTACATTTAGCACTAAATATTGAACCTCTGTGTTCTCTCACCTCAGCCTCAGTATGTTTCACTTTCATTTCCAGACAAGGACATGTTGAAAGGACAGACGTTAGAAAGAGTGAGGAGACATTAAGAGACAAACAGAC
The DNA here is from genome assembly GCA_028565595.1 of Duopalatinus emarginatus. Taxonomy (NCBI): domain Eukaryota; kingdom Metazoa; phylum Chordata; class Actinopteri; order Siluriformes; family Pimelodidae; genus Duopalatinus; species Duopalatinus emarginatus. The sequence continues at coordinate 4,477,456 of JAOVVF010000001.1, forward strand.
TTTAGATAGATGAAGGTCAAAGTGAGAAAGTGAATTAGCAAGTTGAAAAACCTGCAGAGAGAGAGAGAGGGGGGGGGGGGTAGAGAGAGCAGAGTGTTCTTTCTATCATCAAGTTTTTTAACATCACAATCCTGTGATTTCACACATATTCACATCCCAGAGTTAGGAATGACATTTTGCCCTTCAGACATAATCATGTTATTGTGAAACTCTGTTAAAAAAACAGTAACAAGGTGGTGTTTGGTGGTGTTCAGGAGTGAGAGGTACTGTTGATCGCTACTGATCATCAATAGTGGGCATGTCTTGGCCAGCAGAATAACAACGAATGCTAATACTATGCTCAGCTTAACTTGGAAGTGGGAACTTGGAGCTTGGAATGATGGAGTGCTTCCATGTTTGTCTTCAGAGGTCTTGTGGAGTTTCTCGACAGGTCAGAGCTGTTTAGGCAGGTGGTGTTTATGTTATGGCTAATTGGTTTGTATGACAGCAGGCGAAACAGCTTTCCTTGCATCTCAAGCAGTAAATGGGAATGAACTACAGGTAGAAATAAAGGTTTTGAGTGGGGAACTGAAGACGCATCACAGCACACTCAGTACAGGATGGTCCCGAGGAATCATCCGAGACAATCGATTGGATGTTTACAGCGTTTTTTACAGCGTCTCAGCTAATTGGCAGAGATCTGAGAGAATCTCAAATGAAATGTCTCTTGTTGCCGACGCTTTGTGTCATGCACGTACATAGAAAACGATGACACATCACATGACCTCACTGACCTCCTCACATCGCTTCTGTTTCTTCCTCCTTTCCTTTCTCTCGCTTCTTTCCCATCCTCTCCTTTCTCTGCCCTTTTCACTCGTTCCTTTCTTTTCTCCTCTGTTGATCTTCAAACCCCCCCCTCCTCACGTCCTCCGCTGAAATTAATCTCTTTACCATGGCCTTCAGTTCTCCCACCATTTCCTCTAACTGTGAGGACATTAATACTCTTCCTCAAACTCTCTCTCTTTCACACTCACACACACACACACTCTTCCTATTTGGACGCAAACCAAGTGTGTCCTATAGACAAGGGCAAACTGAGGCAGTCTAAGAGACTGTGCACACACACACACACACACACACACACTCGCGCACACACAGTCGTACATAGCAGGGATTCCTGGTCCTCGCCTATTTTGTCTCACAGCGTACTCGATATGGTTATTTTTGAGTTTCTGACTCACTGCTGGAGCTGTGACTCGTGTAATCTCCTGACTCAGATTAAGTGTGGAGTGCTCGTCGTTTGTGGCTGGCTGAAGGATGCTAAAGCCGTGTTCACTGTGTGACCTCTAGCGAAAGACGACGCGCACACCACCTGCTGGTAGATACTGGAAGTCAGTCAGCACAGTGTAGTAGAGTGGAGTGACTCTCTCTCTGTCTCTCTCTCTGTCTCAGAGGCTCCAGTGTGTGAGACAGTGTGTTCATTTCAGTTATAAGCCTATAGGACTGGGTCTGATGTACTAATCTCTAGTGTCTGTGTGTTTTATTCGACTATAGTCAGGTGTAAAAATGAGGATTATCGGGTAGGTATTTAATCCAGGACGTACCATTCTGAGCATGAAACAACAGCGTACAGCGTCTCGGTGCTACTTCTTCTTGTGTGCTGTGCATGCTCATGTTTGTGTACATGAATGTGGACACTGCCCAAAGTGTGTGTGTGTGTGTGTGTGTATTTGTAAACACATGCACTAATCACTGTGCATTTGTGTGTGTGTGTGTATATGAGCATAGTGAGTTCTCTAAGGAGCGAGAGAAGGCGAAGGCCCGTGGAGATTTCCAGAAACTTCGTGAGAGGCAGCAGATGGAGGAGGACCTGACGGGCTACCTGGACTGGATCACACAGGCTGAGGACATCGACCCGGACAACGAGGATGAGGAAGAAGGGAGCAAACACAACCGTAAGTCGCTAACACACACTGAGACGCACATACATGCTGTACAACTTGAGTATAATTCTTGGATTTTTGTGTCCATATCAAATTGATGTAAATATATCTGTCTGATTTAAGTAAACAGTGGTGTGTATTAGTGTTTCAGTAACTGACAGACGCAGTGTAAATGTAAAGAGCATCGAGCGCTGACTTCCTGAGCTCCAGACCAGCTGTGCTGGTATTGTACCGTTTGTGTGAGGTTGTTGGCTCAGCGTTTCGCAGCGCTGCAGGAGGAGACATTAAGAGGAGAAGTTCGGCAGAAGAAAAGCCGAATCCAAATCCTCTTTCACAGAGAGCAGATTTACGTTGATGGCCTTCGAATTTGGAGCTCACACACAAACCTTCATGCTTACACTGCAGCTTTATCATGAAACCCAAAGGCTTAGCGTTTAAACGACACACGCCACATCGACACGCTGAAGGGAAGCCTGTCCGAGACAAACTACAGAGATTTACATTAGTGTTTAATCCAGAAACCAAGCCAGATTATTTTTAATAAATGTATCCAAGCCATATGAATCCAGGAGCTTTTCAGTGGCTTCACTACAGAAAAACAGACAGATGCCAAATTAGCCAACTAGCTAGCAGTTTAATTCATATCTTATTTCACAAACACTCAGTAGTGATGGATAAAAATAGCTCAGCTGTTAAAACCCTCCTGCCTTCCTCTGCTAATCCTATGAAACTGATTCATCCTGCAGCTGATTACATGCAGATATTAGGAAAGTGCACACTTATGACCTGCATCTCACTCAGCAGTTTTCTGACGTGATGTTTTACGGCAAACAGCAGAAACGGTATCCGAAAGTCTTGCGTCATCCCTCAGGTCAACCTCATGAGCACATGAATCCTCTGTGTTGATCATCCTCAGTGTGTCTAACAGCCATGGCTTTCATCTCATCATGTCATTACTGACATTTCCATCCAGATGTTAAATGCTGATTTTGGAGCAGTGTACTACACACACACACACACACACACAAACACACACACACACTGCATCGTCACTGATTCCAAAAAGTTCCATTCCTCTTTTATCTCCTCTGTTTATCCCAATTTTACACCTCATTCAGCTTTCAGATCATTTCCTCAAACTTTTCTCCATTTAAATTTTCACTCAGGCTTTTTTAAAAAAAAAAAAAAAAAAAAAAAAATTCACTCCACACCATCTGTGTATGAGCCGCTGCTTTCCTTAATCAGCCTTATTAGTCCTGCATTATATCTGATGGTTACACTTTTATCTGTCAGGTTGCGTGAGTTAAACAGTGAACCAGAAACATGTGGATGGAAACCATGTCAGTATAGTCACAGACTTCATGGATGGTTTCTATTACTAACCTGTCATCTTCCTCTCGTCCCTCTCCAGCACACCAGACCACTCACGCCTGCACTGTTGCTGTTGTTTGTTGTTGTTATGTTGTTGTTGTTGTTGTTATTAATGTCATTTATGCTTTGAACCCACCGTTGCTCGGCGGCGTCCTCCGTGTCAACGTCTGTCCAGGTTTCTACCAGATTCCAGCCTCTGACTCGTGCCACATAGAGGAGCAGTCATGTGTCGGGATCAAAGCACACAAAAGATATAAATGCTAATAAGTGTCTCAATTCAGGGGCTACATCCTTCAAAGGCTTCATAGACCATGAAGGCTGAACTAAAATGCAATTTCCTGTTTGCTTCATCAGCACAGAATGAACCTCTACTTGTTGGATCCTTGGTTGCCATGGAAAAGGAGGAGGCATTTTTGGCCGCATATGAAGGAGGCTTATGGGGACAGATGTGGTCGCCCCTGAATTGGGACAAAGCTTTAGATTAAGTGCGTTCATTCATTTGGGGAAACCCACAAGTAACAGTTTTACTCACGTTTCCCTCGTGTCCTCTTCGTGTCCTCGTGTCCTCTTCGTACAACACAAATGCTTCTGTAGGTTGAAGCTCCACTTTCTGCACGGTTCTTTCCTGTTTTTCTTATAATCCATGCGGATATTGATTAGATTTCAGTTCGATTATTGGCTTCAAAACAAGATTTTGGCAGCCGTGGACTATTTTTAAACAAACGTAGGAATAAATATCTATAGATTTGCTTTAGCCTCCTGAAAAGCAATGTAAGAACTGCCACAATGGCATTGCCTGCTAATCCCTCTTCAGTAGCGCATGACTATAGATAAAAACATTAGGAGTAACAGGTTCGGCAGGATTCTTGTTTCTCGTACACCATGGTGTACCGTGATCGTACGCTGTACAGTTTACTGATACTCAGCAGGCGTCGGGTCGGGGCTGGAATCAGGGCAGACGTTGCAGGGGCTCCTGGAGGCGTGGCCGAGGATGATCTCTGCTCTAACCGATATCCAGCCTCATTACTTGCTCTTTCACTCTTGTGTTGGTGCTGCGTGTGTGTGAATTCGTGCGCTTCCCTGTTGTGTGGCGCGGGTCGGCGGCTGGCACAGGGGTCACACTCGCTGACCTCATGAACAAGAAGAAGAAAGGGTTAGGCTGGTTCAGTCACTCTTCTGACACTCACGGTAAATCCACACACACTTCCCCCCAAGCGGTGCGAATGTGCCATGTGCTAGTGGCCTGTCTGCGTGTGCATGTATGTGGATGTGTGTGTGTGTGTGTGCGTGTGTGAGGAGGGAGTGTGTTTGGGATAACGCGAGTGTTTGTGTGTGACTTCTGGGTTAAAATGTGCTTATGTTTATGGGGAAGAAAGAAGCACTGGAAGGAGAATATATGTGTTTGTGTATGCGTGTGTGTGTGTGTGTGTGCGCGCGCGTGTTTCTGTGTGCTTCCCATGTGTGTAGGCTTCTCTCCTACTCCCTCACTCAGGTCAGGGTCTGAGAGGAATATTTATCTCCATGAGATCCAAATGATTTGATAATATTGTAAAACACTAAACGATTAAAGATGATGTCAGTGACTGTCCAGGCTGCAGGACTTTCACCATATGCCATATAAAATAGGTGTCGGGTGCAGAGATCAGTGAGTGATCAGTGCCGACGTCACCACCGACAGAGCAAACACCCAACCAGCAGCCGCGTTCCTTTCACAACCTGACCTGTGCTCACCGTACTCCAGTCTGCATGTACTTCACCCCAGAGCTGATGTTTAACCTGTGTGTTCATATCAGACCCTGTCAAAGCCTCACTCCATCACACTCATCTCTCACACTGTCATAAAAAAATGAAAAAAATTACCAGTAAAGTATCAGGTCACCTGTGAAAAAACACTGGTCCATTTATTTCTCTGTTTAAAAGTGAGAGAATGAGGACAAATAGGCTTTCAGCTCAGCAGTTTCTAAAATCATCACACACTGTACATCCAACACCGCTGTGTCAGCACTCAGGGGAAGGGAGGGAGGGAGGGAGGGATAAAAACAGAGACTGAAATGATCAGACACAGACAGAGAGCAAGAGAGTGAGAGCGAGAAGAGAGAGGTGGAGTGACATAAAGAGAAGAAATTAAAATGAATAGAGAGAAGGACAGATGAAAGAAGAGGAGGAAGAAAGAATAAGTAAACAGCAAGAAAGACAAGAAGACAGACAGAGAGTGAGAAGGAAATCTTTTCTAGTAGGATTCTGGTCTGAGTTCTTGAATCCTGATTCACCTTTACTAGTGTCAGATACTCCAAGAATTTAACCAATCGCTCTGGATAAGGGCGTCTACCAGATGCTGTAAAGGTAAATGGGAGACAGACGAAGAAAAGGCAGTAAAAACGGAGAGAGAAGATGTGAGTGAGATGAGATGAGAGAGAGAGAGAGAGAGAGAGAGAGAGAGAGACTTTTGACTTTTACAACTCATTTATTTTTCATGTCATGTAGTAGAAGACAATGACATAAGAGTAACTCAAGAGTTACTTAAATAAATAATTAAATAACAATAAATAAAGTTTAGTCATAGAAAAGTCAGTAAAAACAGTTTAAAATAGCAGCAGGTTGTTCAGCGTATCACTACAGAGCATAGAGCATCTTCATTGCATCACAATTCTGTAAACCTCTGTATGTCCTTTACACTTTTATAAAAAGTAAATTCCAACTTGATTCGGTTCTTTATGAGACGTGACATTATTCTTACTGCATCACTGTCTCAGTTCTGTCTTACTTTGTTCCAGGATGAAGTTAATCTGTTCAGACATACTGAAAACCGAAAATAAAAACCTGAGCAGTAAAATCAACACTAAAAGATTTTTAAATGTTTAAAAGTTAAACAGTGACTGTAACCTGAAGCAGTGGATAAAAGCATGAGAGAGAGAGAGGGAGAAACTTAGTGACAGGGACAGCGAGAAAAACAAGGTTTTGAAACACCCTGATGATGAAAGTGAGACAGATAAAGAAAGAGGGGGGGGGTGTCAAAAGGATAAAAGGAAAAGCAAACTTAAGACAGAGAAGAAGATAGAGATGAAGAAAGAAAAAAGAGAGAGAGAGACAGTAATGGTGTGAGTGAGAATGACGGAAATGAGATGAGAAATATGCAGATTGTCTATAAGGGTTTAACAGTTTACTGATTATCTGTTCTCTCTCTTTCACACACACACACACACACACACACTCACTCACATACACACACACACACACTCACTCACATACACACACACACACACAAGACTGCTTTTTCTCTGATCAGCGCTGTCCTGAGAAAACCTCCATAATCATGTTCTTCCAAACAAACAAACAAACAAACAAAAAAATGTAATTTGTTTGAGCAACGAGATCTGATTACGGAGATCAGATGAGATCAGACGTTGTTGATGAACTGGTTTTCTGATGACAGTGTGGTGGTGCATGCTGGGATGTTTTCTGGGCGATGATGATTTTTTTTCTGTATCCCAAACACTAGAGTTCATGTGCAGTCATTGTTTTAATCACAAAATTGTTTTAATCACAGGTTCTTGATACTGAGATTGTGAATCACTGGCCAAGGATCTGTGTGTGTGTGTGTGTGTGTGTGTGTGTGTGTGTGTGTGTGTGTGTGCGCGTGTGTGAGCGTGTCCATGTCCAGATTTTTTTAAAATCCTAATAAAAGGCTATAAAAATTGTGTTGCAGGTGATTAACTCAGTGTAATTGTTTGAAGAAGGATTGAATTAATATTGTTATTATTATTATCAGTATTATTTATTATACCTGGATGTTCTTGTTCTTTGTGACTTTAATAACCTCAGCACTGAGACTCTGGTGTTTGGGATCCATGTGTTTATTACGGAGAGCACTGAAATCCCCTGTATGCCACTGACATGGTGCTGCACTGATCAACAGCTTCTGCTGATTCATTTGGGAAATGTAACACTTTCACCGAGTTCAAGTTGTTCTCACAATGACAAAACTAAGGCATCACCGTGGTAACGACCCCCGCGCCGGTGTGTCTGGAGAAGCAGAAGTGTAGATGTGTGGAAGGGCTCCAGGTACAGCACCATGTCTGTGGAAGTGTTCAGAACAGTGTTAGAGATCAGATATGAGATCAGACCTGATCAAACACTAAATGAGGAGGTTGTGGGTTCAGGCAGGAGCTCGCCAGTGTGTTTCTCAAGTGTGTGTGACAAGATGTGTGTGACATTGCAGCAAGTGTTCCGGCGAGCGATACTGAATCAGTCAACACTGAGAAAGAAGAAGAGAAATGCTGTGGCCCTCTGTGGTAAACACACACACGCGCGCACTAACACTCAAGTTTTGATACAATTACATCTGACACATGAACTTCTAACACTAACACTTATCTATATAATATATAATAATCTTATATAAAATAATATAAAACATGAATTTTTCTATTTCTATTTTTAATTTTTAAATAAATGTAAGTAAATTATTTATTCTTATTTATATACTTGTATATTATTTAGGTCCGGACAGTGTCCATAGACCCTTTCTTGCCACTGGGTTGGTTCGCTGTGTTTGGGGTTGGCGGTGACTTGCTATTGTAGACACTGATAAACATGAACCCCTATTTCAATAAATACCCTTTGTGGACCTTACTTATTCTGCTTTTTATTTATTTATTTATTTATTATATATATCTCCCATTCACCCCCTTGTTTAAGATATGACTGCATATGATGGACACCTAAAGTGGCCCTTAATAACTGTACTAACAGTGTGGAGTGAAAATCCCCCTTTCCCCCTTCTACCAGCCCTCCTCTTCCCCTTTTGTGTGACAAGTAGAGTGGATCGATTATTAATAGCACTTATTTATTAAGGCACATGGCACTGTTTTAGGACTCGAGGGTGGGCTCTGAGGCCTGTGCCAGGGGATGCAACAAGGGATCCATTTTAAGTATTAATCATTTCTGCATACTTTTTAAGTGTTTTAGGGCGAACATCCCTCATCTAACCTCAACCATAACCCCAAGCTATCTCCAATATCACTTCTGAACATAATCCATTAATAGACACACACCCCCTCCCTTCCTCCTTCCTTTAAAATACACCACACCTTTTTTTTAAATAACCTTTCAAATAGGTATTTCTGGTAAGGCATGTTTAAGACTACTCCGTGTTTACCGTTTTACAGTTATTTAGGTGAGTTAGGCCCAAAGAGTAACCCCAAACCCAACCCTAACCCTCAACCCCAACCCCAACCCCAACCCCAACCCCAACCTCAACCCCTACTCTAACCTTAACCCTAACATGAACCGGTACCCTTTCCCTAACCCTTACCTTACCTTACCCAAGCCTTAACCCTGAGCCTAACTCACTAAGATTAGCGTACGTCTTTAAAGTACATCACGCCCCACCATGAAATACCTCAAAATACCCCCCGCCCACCCAATATACATATATAGATTTTATTAGTAATTTTATTTTAGTAAATGACAGCAAATGAGGAAACTATAAGTCTCACTTGTTTATTTATATTTCAGTCGGAAAATTTCCAAGTCAAAGTTCAGGTAAGGAAAAAAAACAGTACATGACACACACTCATTTTTCTGTTTTTCTGGTACTTGATTGATTTACGATTAACAATGTGAAAAAACCCAGTAGACTGAATCAGAATTGAGTGTTAATGAATCATATGTTCAGGTGTGTGTTCTCAGTCTGATTCAGCGCATCTGTATTAAAATTGTGAATGTCCACGCTCTGACCTCGTTCTCCACGTCCTGACCTCACGTCCTGTTTCCGTCAGTCGGCGCTGGCGTCGCTGGAACAGGTTCTGCCGCAGGAAGTGTCGCTTGGCCGTCAAATCTGTGCCGTTTTATTGGCTGGTGATCATCCTGGTGTTCCTCAACACGCTCACCATTTCATCAGAGCACTACAACCAACCAGACTGGCTCACAGAAGTGCAGGGTGAGAGCACACACACACACACACACAAAATCACACACAAACAAGAACACTAGCCATTGTGATACCAACTTTAATCTTTGTCTGTGACTGGCACTGTGTGTGTGTGTGTGTGTGTGTGTGTGTGTGTGTGTGTGTGTGTGTTTAGGAGTGGCCAATAAGGTGCTGCTGGCGATGTTCACCACTGAGATGCTGGTGAAGATGTATAGTCTGGGTCTGCAGGCTTACTTTGTCTCGCTCTTTAACCGTTTTGACTGTTTTGTCGTATGCGGCGGAATCATAGAGACGATCCTAGTGGAACTTGAAATAATGTCTCCACTCGGCATCTCCGTGCTCCGCTGTGTACGACTCCTGAGGATCTTTAAAGTCACACGGTAAGATTTTTACAGCCATGTCAAAATGCTGTAGTGAATCAGTGTGTTTTTCTGTTCCAGAAAAACAATCAACAATAAGTTACTGTTGCACACTCATGTTCACTTAGGTTAGCCACACATACCCAAGTGTTTTATTTTTTTTTATACCACAGCAAATATTTATTTAAATATTTTTATGTAGTTCTCCTTTACATAATATATAAGCTTACAGATATAAGCAGTGTTTTCCTCATCAGTTGCTCACATACAGCTCTGACTCTGTGAAGGGTCTGCTGTGAATCTGTGGTTACTATAGGAACAATATGGTTGAAACTACCATCACTACCATCGCAGTGTTGTGTTATAACAATAAATCGCATCATATTGTTTTTGGCAGTCATTGGGAGGCTCTTAGTAACCTGGTGGCATCTCTGCTGAACTCCATGAAGTCCATCGCCTCGCTGCTGCTCCTGCTCTTCCTCTTCATCATCATCTTCGCCCTGCTCGGGATGCAGGTGTTCGGCGGCAAGTTCAACTTCGACGACGTACACAAAAAACGAAGCAGCTTCGACAACTTCCCCCAGGCCCTGTTGACCGTCTTTCAGGTCTGTGTGTGGGACTCTTCTGTTACCCTTTACTAATATCAGGCCCTGCAGTGTACAAAGGAACTTCATGACTGAGGCTTTTATTCATTAGACAGTTCTCAAGGGGCTGTAAAAAGTGTCATTATTAGAATGGAATGTCATTAGTCATTATTAGACATAGAATGTCATTATTAATCTCATTAACGGTAGCATATCTATGTGTGTGTGTGTGTGTGTGTGTTATGCCAGATTCTGACAGGTGAGGACTGGAACCAGGTGATGTATGATGGTATCATGGCATACGGCGGCCCTTCTTCATCAGGAATGATCGTGTGCATTTACTTCATCATCCTCTTCGTCTGTGGAAACTGTATCCACTTCCTGTTTACCTGAAAAAAAACCACACTGAACGCTCTGTAACTTATTAAAGCTGCAACCTGACTTCATAAATGTAAACTATTTTTTATAAAACATTCACACTTAATTCAAAATATACAATTAAATAATTACAATATCATCGTTCTTCTTATTGTTATCATCATTATTATTGTTATTCTCATTAATATTATAATATTTTTTATCATTATTATTATAAATTGGTATTTTTATATTATGTTGTGTGTCTGACTGTGTGCCTGCTCCAGAGTGTGTGAGACAACTCAGTGTCGTTTCCTTGACGACTGTCCCAATCCAGACATCCTACTGAATGTGTTCTTGGCCATCGCTGTGGACAACCTGGCAGACACAGATTCACTCAATTCTTCTAAAAAGACGTAAATGATAAAAGCGCACATGAGCATCAGCCTCAATTAATTCTCTCGCTCTGACACACACACACACACACACATACACACACATAGAGGACGACATTTTTGGCCAAGAGGAGTGTCTATACATGTTCAGTGTTTAGACTTTTTTAGTGTTTAGATACATTTTGTGTTGAGAGGCCTTTTTTTGTTTTTTTCCAAACTGGGTACTTTTCTCTCTGTGTGCAAGTGTGTCTGTGTGCCTGTGTGTGTGTGTTTGTGTGAGAGTGTGTGTGTATGTGTGAGTGTGTGTGTGTGATGTGTGCATCTTCATTTTCCATTATTTGAATATTTTCCTCTTTTCAAGCAATGACAAGCTAGATGATGAAGATGAAGAGTTTAAGGTAAATATACCAAACTGTACACTTCCTCAGTGTGTGTGTGTGTGTGTGTGTGTGTGTGTGTGTGTGTACACTCTAAGCTCTTTTCTTTACACACTCTCAGGTTCCAGTTGAAGATGAAAAGGAGAATGCAGGTAAAGTAGTGTGTGTGTGTGTGTCTACATAGATATGCATTTTGGTGCATGTGTATCTCGTTTCACTGGCTGTGTGTGTGTGTGTGTGTGTGTGTGACAAACAGAGGAGGAGGAGGATGAAGGGGAGGCTCCATCAGGGCCTCGTCCCACCGTAACAGAGCTGGTGAGGAAAGAGAAGATTATACCCATACCAGAGGGCACCGCCTTCTTTATATTCAGCAACACAAACCCGTATGTACCTCTTACACACACACAACCACACACACAGTTATGTTGTTTATAACGATTGTAAAGAAAACAGAACACACAATTTTTCCCCCTCTCACTCTCTCTCTCTCTCTCTCTCTGTGTGTGTGTGTGTGTAGAATTCGTGTGATGTGCCACAAGATAATAAACCACCACATCTTCACCAACCTCATCCTCGTCTTCATAATGCTCAGCTCCGCCTCCCTTGCTGCTGAGGATCCAATCAGAAACCACTCCTTTCGCAATATTGTAAGTCAGCACACACACACACACACACGCCCACACACACAAAACCCTCTTATTCAGACATGTTTAATGTTGGAATTTTGCTGTTGTAAGTGCTGTAAATTGGCACCACATGAATCAATTCTCAATTAATACTGAAATATTTATTTGATTTTATTTTATTCGGGTGTTTATTGACTTATTGTAAACTGTGTATTCATAAAATAGAGAAACGTTTTATAAGTCTTATCCTGGTTTTATTTTTATATTCAATCTGCATCCGCTGTCTTGTCTAATGACTCTTTACTGTCCCAGACTCATGTGTCTTTTTATAATTATAAATATAAATCAGGTCGCACATGAATTATATTACATACATATTATATTACATATTACATCCTGAAGAGTTCTGACATGAAGAAATCATAAAAAAAGACATATTAAACTTATTTTAAACAGATCTGTCAGTAAGACCATGACAACAGATTTAGGGTAGTTCCCAGGATTCTAAAGGGTTAAACTAGATCAGTACCAATCAGTGCAGTAGCGATCCGCCAGGTTTTTGATTTTATTTAACATTAGAACCAGTGTGTTATATTATTAATAAAATCAGAAATATACTTTTACAGTGGTTTAGTTTTAGGGTTTTTCAAAACAAACCTGGGCTCCAAATGAACCTCTAAATTTGGACATAAAGGGAACGACTGCAGAGGTGATTTCTGCTCTTCATGACAAGCTGTGGTTTGGTTTTCAAGTCTGAGAATGACGAAGGTTTGTAAATGTGCAGACCCTGTTTACACTCATGAACCTGATTAGACTCTGATCACGTTATAACCGGCTTCTCTTAGTCTGACTGGATCTGATATCTCCACCTCTTATTAATATTCAGATCATCCTGTTACATTCTAACACATGCCGTTCCTCAAGCTTCAGTATTCATGTCTCAGCTGTGTGGAGAGATTTTAGGCTGTTATACAGCTACCTTAACCAATCACATGTGTCTGTGAGTTCATGCATATAGAAGTGGACAGAAGCACTGTGGCTGGCGTCAGGTGGCGTCTCAGAAGAAGCACGAGATAGCCTTCACCCTGCATCCTGGTAGCTGTTGCTTGATGTAAAGAGATGTGGGAACTGGACATGTCCAAATTAGGGAGAAAATAAATGATAATGGTTAATGGATAATGGTGATGTGCTGTTATAGAAACTTGTGAAGTGAACTTGAATAACTAATTGACCACTGAGCTTGCACACACAAAGCATTTAACCTATATGTGCACTAAACACTCACTAGGTGGCAGTAAGCACACTTGCCCTGAGCAATCAGCAACCCCATCCATATTGCCTGGGGAGCATTTGGGAGTTAATGGTCTTGCATAAGTTGTGTTATGGGGATCTGGAGACCTTCTGGTCATAAAAGCCTTAACCACAGACCCACGGCTGCCCCCTAGTGGGTAGTAACAGTGACTAAAAGTCAAACCTGTGAAATGATTGAGCGTAAACAGGGTCACACTGTATGACTGAATAAACGTTTACTGCATGATACAATGATTAATGATTAATGATTAATGATAGCCATGAAAAGTGAGCTGTGTTACATTTTCCCTGCCGTTGTTAAACGTCTTACCGTTGCTCTTTGCAGATACTCGGTTATCTTGACATTGTCTTCACAGCTATCTTTACTGTAGAGGTCATGTTAAAGGTAAAGTCTGCGCCGCATGCCTGTGCCGTGTGTGTGTTTGTGTTGAGTAATGCTGTAACCTTCTGATTTATTCCAGGTCCTAGGCTATGCTGATTATGTCTTCACAAGTCTGTTTACATTTGAGATAGTTTTGAAGGTAACATCCTAAACAATGTGCACGGCGTACCTGCATTTCAACCCATGTGTCGCCTGCTCGAACTGCAACCTGGCTCGACGCCTCTGTTTCTGTTTTTTTGTTTTTGTTTCTCTCCCAACACCCATCTGTGTTAAACACCTTAAAAGAAAAAAAAAGCAGAGCGTAAAGCTCCTCATGAAAACAAAGAAGACTTTCATTGTTTTGACGTCGTTATTGCTAGTTGTGGAAAACTCCAGACCTGCCAACACTGCTGTTGCTCTCTCACAGATCGTCTACAGGAGAAACTCTAGTGTATATATAGGGTTTTACGGTAACCACCAGGTGCTCAGGTGATAGCACAAAAAATCATTTATGAATTCGCCTAAACAGCCAAGTGACGGCTTTATTTTTCTCAAAGCAGCTTGTGGTTACCATCCAGCTCCATATATATATATATCCTCACACACCACTTTCTACCACTTCAGACATGTCACTGTTGGCCTATTCAATTTTTTTTTACACTTTTTGCAACTCGTTAAATATATACACATTAATCATTTACAGCTCACAAGCAGATCGGCTCGTCTTCTGCCTCTTCTTGAGTATAGTCGAGGGATCATTTGTAACAACAACGAGTTCCTGTGTTACCGTTGGCAGGTCTGCAGTAAACTGAAAAAATGAACAGAAGGTGGAACAGAAACTTAATGAA
>JAOVVF010000001.1:4502391-4515094 GCA_028565595.1 Duopalatinus emarginatus
TATAATGAACAGTTTTATTTACTATGAAACCAGTAAACATTAACTTAAAAGTGTGAGTTTTGACACACAGAAGAGAAGTAGTGATTAGTTGACCCTGTATAGTTGCAGTAGAAGTGGACTGATCCACTGCTAAGTGTCTGATAGTCATAGCTAATCCCCACTGCCTGTCTAAGGGTTATCTCGAAGACCCGTGGAACATATTCGATGCTCTGGTGGTGATCGGCAGCGTAGTTGACATTGCACTCACAGAGGCTGATGTAAGTAAGCTCAGCCCCTGGCCCCACCTTCTGCCCCTCCTTCTTCTCCACCCTCACTTGTCTTCCAGCAGGAGGTCGTGTTCCTCTGTACCTCCCGAGTCGGGATGTTTCGGCTCTCCGTGAGCTACTGCTGAGCTTTGAAAATGATCTTCCTTTATGACAGCGTGCTAATCTCTGCTTTCTCCCTCCCTGTTTTTATCAACCTCTCCTTCTGTGTCTTCCATAACCTTTCTCTTCTGATCCCCCTCTTTCTTCTTTTTCTTCTCTCTTTCCATTCATCTACCCTCACCCCCTTGCCCCCTTGTGGTGTGTGTGTGTTTTCTTTTGCATTAACAGCATTATTTCACTGATGCTTGGAACACGTTTGATGCCTTAATTGTAGTTGGTAGCGTCGTAGATATTGCTATCACTGAAGCCAATGTAAGTATGAACACCTTCACTTCTCCTAGTTTAGAAACCTTACAAGAAATCTGTGGGGACAATTATGAATATTTTACACAGTATACAGGGTGAGACAAAAGTTGGGGTCATTACAGATCAGTCATAATAATCACAGAATGAGGTTAAATTAACCTGTTTATTTAAATGGATTTTTTGTGATTCAGACACACACAAGAATCTGACCCCTGTATTTAAAACACACACTTGAGAAAGACAACAGATGGCAGTGAAAACATCTGCCCAGAGCAATAGGCAGCCTTTATCCACGGCACCTGGAGAGCAGCTGGGGGGGTGAGTGCCTTGCTCAAGGGCACTTCAGTCTCGTCAGTTCGGGGAATCAAACCTGACAATCTTCCGGTCACAAGGCCAGTTCCCCAACCTCAAGCCACAGCTGCTATTTTTCATATATCACAGACGTTTTGAAATTATTAGTAAATGCAATGTTGAACTTCTTAACCATTTGTAGTAACAGTACAAGTTGTGGAATGTCCAGAAAAAATTAAATGAAGTGAAACTGGAGACTCCTTCCACACATGTTAAACAAACATCTAGAAAACTCCACCATTGACACATCCGCTATACATGTCCCTGTGAGTGACCTGTTACTAAAGAAACAATATCATATCTACAAGTGTATTAATCTAAACCTGTGAGCCGACACTGTAGTTTGAATTTTGAAATCTCGTCTCCACTGATTCCCCACTGATTTCTGTGAGGTTTTGTTATCAGTGCTGTCTGTGATTGTTCTGTTTCGTAACTAAAATGTCCTAAATGTTACCATGTGCACTTTTTTCTTTTGTATATCTAAAATGTACTAAAACATCAAGGGGTGGGTGAATAAAGTCTCCCATGTATTGAGGTGTGTGTGTGCGTGTGCAATTGAGGCTGGGATCATGATCATGTGACGTATATGTAGTACAGTTCGCCTAACTTTTGCTGTCATTTATTTTGTTTCCATAGAAACTGATAAAGGCAAGTACGGCGATACGTGCTTTTTAAATTTTTTTATTTGCTGATTCTTATTCTTTTTCAAGTCTCAAAATAATTTTTGTGAGGTTGAAGTTGTTTGTAATCACAGTTAAGTGTCTGGACGAGGTAGTGGTTATGTTCGTGTAGATTGGAGCGGTGTGTACTTTGCTAAGCCTCATGTTATATGTTCTACCAGATGCAGTACAGAGTAAACACCTGCTGTCTGATACGTTTAACATGAATATCAGCAAATACAGAAGTTCTGATCTACGTGAACTCGGGTGGTCTGGCTTTCGAGCTGACGGTGCAGCTGGCTGTGGCTGAATCAAGACCGCCCCAGCTGGGCTTAACAAATCTCCAGTCCAGTCTGGGTGTGTTAAGTCCAGGTGTGGTGTTATTTACAGAGACAGCCAGGCTATTAACGTCTCAAAAAAAGAGAGCAAAAGGAAATCTGCTGATGTGTGATGGTGGTGGAGGTACAGGTAGAGTCTCAGCTCTCCTCAGCTTTCCTGCCATCATGCTCACTCAGTGATGATTGATTTCTGAGAAAACGACTGTTATTAGCGTCATGGAATTCTCCACCAGCCATCAACACCACCTTTACAAATTCAGTATTAGTGTATGGTCAACAAAAGCACACAGCTTACACACAGAGGAATTTAACCCATCCATGAAGTGACACACACACACACACACACACACACACACACACACACACACACACACTGGTGAACACATACACTAGGGATACAGCAGGCTGCCTTTATCCACAGTGCCCAGGGAGCAGTTGAGGGTTAGGTGCTTTGCTCAGAGGCACTTTAGTTGTGTCTTGTTGGTATGGGGGATTAAACCAGCACCCTTCTGGTCACAGGACCGGTTCCCTATCCTCAAGTCACAGCTTCCTGAAAACATGTTCACTGCAGTAGCAGATTAAACCTTAGTGCTGACACAGATCCCTAAACATTCATACAGGACACATGACTTTTGAAACATGATACTTCAGACAATCGGTGTGTTATGAGTCTGTGTTCTTAGACCAATACCCGGCTGTTTATGTTTTAAAACATCGTCATGTGTCATTTAATGAACGTTATTTGGTGCGTATTATAAAGTCTTAATGATAAAGTGAGTGGTGATGCACTTTTTTATAATATGCTGAGTGATACACTGATGCTGGATGTGGTGAGTGTGGTCATGAGGTGGCTGGGTGGAGTACTCCACATTTGGATTTGCTCGGTGCTGATGTTTTTTTCTGATCACTCGTTTCTCGTTTCTCTAACACTGCCACACCTACACACACACACACAATTCATCCTTCACTGTGTACAGCTGTCTGAGCTGCAGTGCTGTCTCTCTGGAGTTCCCATGTGTCAGTGTCCACATGTCTATGTGCCTGTAGATGTTATACGTGCAGTTGTGTACACGTGTCCTGTATGTGTATCGTTGGTGTCAGACAGTGTACAGTATATGTGAGTCTGTGTCCCTATATAGATGTGTATGAGTGTGTTTGCATGGCTCTAATGTGCGTGTGTGTGTGTCTGTCCTGTGTATGTGTGTATGTCTACGTCAGTATATGTTTCTCCTCTGTATCTATCGAAGGCAGGCATGTCCAGTTTGCTCTACACAGGGTCAGCGTCTCAGCAGGTTTTCAGTCCACACTGAAACAGGTGGATTCAGGTCGTGGATTCTGATTGGCTGGAATGAAAACCTGTGTCCATGCCGGCCCTTTGTGGAAATGGTTGGACAATGCTGGTCTGTGGTGACATGTAATTAGTTTTTAATTTTAAAAGTCACTTCACAAGGACTTGAATGCATCAGAATTAATATATAACTCAGTATTTTGCAGACTATAAAACATTTTTTTCCCTCTCGTTCTGTAAATTGATACGACTATTTCAAATTTCTTGTTAGTGTTTGTAGTTTTTTTTTCTTTAAACAGACTTAACAGAATTAAGAAGGATGTGTCTTATAGTCTGGAGAATACTCTATTAATATTAATCAGTCTATTAAAGACTTGTGAGGCACCATTTCATCTTTCATTCATTATGACTTGTTATGGTCTATGGCTTGCTGTTAGTCTTTATGATTTAGCTACAGATGTAAAACTACTAAATCTGTTACAGCTCCATTTAATATTCGGATTGGCACTGATCTCAGTAACAGATCTGGTAGTACATGTATCTGTGTGTACGTGTGCCATTTGCCCCCTTGCATGCTGGGATGTGCAGTTTGCCATGCCGTATGTTAACGTTAGTTCACATTCTGCAGATGGCGTTTCAACACTTTCGTCAGTCTACGGTTAGTCATTGTGAAGTTTGTCACTCCTCTCTTTCCATCAGTCCTTCTCCATTCATCTCCAGACAGAGTGGCTGTGGAGCTCAGAAATAACAGTCTGGTTACTTTAAAGGGGTCAGACCAAGCGTCTAATCACATAGAAAGGAATCTTGGAAAAGGGCAGTAGGTAGAGTTTTATGTAGCAGAAAAACAGCATCCTAATCATGAGTTTAGCAGAGACAGTGTCTAATGACAACCACAGTACCATCAGGGGTACATGTTTTCTGCTAAGGCGTGATGGTTTCCATTAGAGCTACAAGACTAACAGTAACATGCACTAGTGGGAGACAGTATATGGAGTATATAGAGTATAGAGCTCTGTATTGGTTGCAGATTACTGATGAGGTTATGGGTAGAGTTTTAGACTCGATTGTTGAGTGGGATGCTGGTGAGATCTAGATTGTGTTTGTTGTGTGTTTGGTGTGTGATTGTGTCTGTCTCTGTTCTGCCTCCTTCTAGTGAGCTGTTAGAGCTCAGGTGAAAGAGGGAGAAAGGGATCATGGGTAGAGCAGGTGTGTAGACTCGAGCTAGGCTGCATGTCGACCCTGTTCTTGCACTTGTTATGTGTCTTTCTCTTGCATCTTCTGTGCACAAGTTTCTCAGTCTGTCTCTATCCTCACGTTCTCGTTCACTTGTTCTGTGAGAATAGCGAGAGTACCAAACCCCACACCCTCCTCTAGGGGGCGACTCTGATGCAACGCTCTTTCACGCGGCAACGTGCATGAAGATGCTACTCTCAACTTTCTTTTCCTCTTCTGTGCGAATGAGTGAATGTAACCACCTGCAGCAACGCAAGCGTGTCTGTGTGTCTGATGAGCATCCTGAATGCTTGGCTGCTGTTTGAATGCTATGTGCATGTTCTACTGGATGCTACGGCTATGACATGCTAGAATGTTTATTCTGCACCGCTAATTTTTGCACATTTTCCACCTTGCCAGTACAGCACAGCTAGTGATTACTACCAAGAACTGGTTCAGCTTTAGCACCTTAGAGTAGTTTATTAGATTATAATATTATTACGTACACCAGTCAGACATGACATTAAACCCTAACAGCTCTGACACATCCAGCCATGGACTCCACAAGTCTCTGGTTCACTTTTTGTTCTTCCTTGGACTATGTTTGGTAGGTATTAAACACTGAAACAATACTGGGACACACCCCACAAGACCTGCTGTTTTGGAAATGATCTGACCCAATCTTTGTCAAAGTCATGCAGGTTACATTTTTTTCTGCTTCCAAGACACCGACTTTAAGAACTGACTTCTCATTTGCTGCTTAATATATCCCACCCCATGACAGGTGCCACTGTAACGAGATAATCAGTGTTATTCACTTCATCTGTCAGTGGTTTTAATGTTATGGCTGATCAGTGTGTATATCAGACAGGACACAGGTAGGCTTGAAAACTCTGATCATAAGGATCTGCCGAAGGAGAAAGCATTTCTGGGGAAAAACCCTTTGCCTGTGGCGGCATGCTGGCCTATTTTTGCGCGAGTGTGTTTAACGTGTGAGTGTATTTTTACAGTTATTATTGTTACAGGTGTGGCATGGCTGTGTGGAATGGAAGGAAATGTGTGTTAAAAATCACAGAAATAAAAAGACTGAGTTATCAATCTTGTTAAAATGGAATCTGCTGCACGAGTGTCAGTATGTTATGTTAACTCAATATACAAGAAAAACTTTAAAATCTCACCATGTACCAGCTACGTCAGATCTACACATGCACATTTCGTTGGTCTCCGCAGCCATTCTCACATCTGCGTCCATGAGTAAATGACCCACAAAGGCTACTTCTAACAGCCCCCTTCTAACATCTGCCCTTGTGAGTGAGGTATAATCCAGATGTGTGTTTTGTTGGTAGTGTACACTTTTCAACCAGTAGCACGCAGGGTTTAATCGAGTGTGGCCTCATCTGTCTGGAGCCTGTTACTAAACAGGGCAGCTTTTGTTTTGTTTGTGTTCTTAAAGCACTCTTTATTCTCTACTCCTTATTTGTCCATGTGTATGTCCGTGTTTGTGTTTGTGTTTGTGTGTGTGTCTGTGTGTGTGTCTGTGTGTGTGTATATGTCTGTGTGTGTGGTTGTGTGTGTGTGGTGTATATTTGACTGCATGGCAGAGGGACACATGACTCCGTTCGAGGTTACAGGTGTTTATATAATCAGTATGAAAGTGATGGTGTTGGTTGACTGTTGGCTTCAAAAGGGTCTCGGAGCATCTTAGCATCTCCAACACGGATATCAGTCAACACTGGGGGTCGTCTGTGTATGTCAGAGGCATGAACTATTGAGACGGTGCTAAGACTCACTATGTTATATTCTCTCTGTTAAAATGTTGGGTTTAGAAGTGTAACTGAATGATGTCCGACATTGTTTGGTGTGTTTTAAAGCTGTGTGATTAATAAGTGATTAATTCAGCTCTTTAATTTTAAAGCCCACGGAGGGGGAAGAGATGGCGGTAAGATACTTTCTTTTTTATCGGGCTTTAACTATACTTAACATTCTTTTATTACGTTTCTGTTGACATTCAGTTACTACAACGGGTCACATTTACTAAAGCGCTGTGGGAGTGTTCTAATAAACTACACAAGCAAACATACAGATGATTGTGTGCATGTTTACCTGTCAGAACACACAGGAGTATTAAAGGAGGCATAAAAAACAATGTACATTATGTGTACATTTGTGTACATTCATTTGTCTATCTGGAGTCCTTACAAGCCCACACGCTAGAACAAAACAACCCAGTCAGTTTTGTGTGAGCTGCCTTGATAAGAAAAACATGCCAAGTGGGGCCTCATTAAAGTAATCACACCTCTCCATCAAATAGCTCCACCTACTATGCAACTATGTTCACCCACATGGGATATCATGGTTGAGCTCACTCCAATTTAACAAAGCAGCATCTATGTAATATATCTGTTGACACCCAGTGGCAAAGGGGGACGGAGTGAGCAGTGATTCGTTATCATTTAAAGCAACAGGCACTGAGACTGAGCGCTTGGAAAGAGCTGTTTTAGAGCATGAGATATTTTGAACAAAGAATTTCACATTTCATTAAAGCCCCAGAGAACTTGATTCACTCTGGGAAAATTGGTATAATGTGTCTCTTTTAAGATTTTTTGCATCACACCAATGTGAAAGTTTAAATAGAACAATATTCAGAAAATCTTAACTCATTACAGACGAGACCTCAAGTGAAATACCAGCCACGAAGAAAATGATATGCCAAGAGAAAGAGAGGAGGGAGGAGGAATTATTTCACTTCAGTGAACTTTTCACTACGTGAAAACAGCAGGATGTATATAATATGAATAATAATAACGGCTCCATGTGGCGTACATGTGATCGAGGTTTCTGAAAGGCTTCAGACTCAGTAAAATTACCACTGAAGCTCATGTAAAATCTACTCATTAAAAGATGTCACCGTGGTTTTAACACTAAAAGATGCAGAACATTAGTAAATATGACACCTATCACTTATAACACATCTCTCTGCTCTTTATAAATGTGACTGTTATATCCTTTTCTGTTATATCGTTTTGTGTTCTGGTATATCTGGTATATTGTTGTGTGACTTCATTTTATATTTATACATCAAATGTACATACGTAAAATATGAAAAACATTACATGGCTTTAGATGGCTTGTGTTCTTTTTGGTCTTTTTATGTTTTATTTACTTTTTTACCTACTTGAAATCCCTGTTATTTTTATCTAAGCTTTTATATATTTATCCACGCTGAAGTTGATATATTCTGATGTCATTGTTGATTCTGGGGTGTATAGTCGGGTGTATAGTAGATTAAACTAAGCTAAGCTGCAGCTCTAAACTTAATGTACCTGTTAGCTTGAATTAACCTGCTCGTGCAAAGAAAGGACCTGGGGGGAACAGACCCCTGTTATTTTTTGGATGACTATTCCCATTAGTGACCTGTGTTGAGGTAAGGTACAGAGTTGTAGTCAGTTGTGTTATAGAAGCCTCTGTATGTTGAGTAGTTCGGCATCATTATCATGATTTAGTATAACAAGCATGTTTGTGTTTAAAGGGTTAAGAGGTGTATTAATGTGTGTATTGAGGTGTGTGTGTGTGTGTGTGTGTGTGTGTGTGTGTGTGTGTGTGTGGGTAAGTGATTAATGCGTTTCTTTAATTTTAAAGCCCACAGGGGCTCCACAGGTGGATGAGTCGGGGGTAAGATACTCTGCCCCCTACTGGGCCTCATCTTTAAGTATCATAACTTTTTTTATTAGGTTTCTGTTGAGATTCTGTTCTGACTTTATTATTTGTATATATATATATACAATATTTGTATATATATAAATTACAGTAACCTCTTTCTGATTACTCCATCCTCTCTTGTTAGACTTGACCTTATTATATTTTTTTCCTTATACGTTTGGTTTGCTGTTGGTTAAGTTTACTTTTTTCTTTACTTTTTTAGTTTAAGTTGGTTTAGTTTTCCTTTGTTTGTTTTTTACTGTTACTTTTTTTAGTGAAGAAAAGTGTCAAGCAAATGTCAGTGTGTGTATGCGCGTGGGTGTGTTTGTGGGGTCAATGGCCCCATTATGTTTGTAGTGCTGACACTGCTGCATGATGCTGACCCCTGTAGGGGGGGTTAGGTCAGGTAAGGATATGACCTCTGGTTAAACTTTGACCCATGGGCTTTGGGTCAGCGAGGTTCGCATGTAGCGACACGAGGTTCAGAAAGCCATGCTTGTGCTAATGCAGTTAAGTATGGCCAGGTTATTTTGAGACCAGCATGCCCCTCCCTTCTACTTCATCTTCCTGTTTAAGGGCTAACTCATGCCACAGGTGCCTGGCAATGCTACAGGTCTTATATCCTGATTAATGTCAGATCATTTATAATTCCCCATCCTAATATACACTAGATTACAAATATATTTCAGTATTTAGTGCCCCCTTCTGGCCGGGTAATTAAAGCACAGCCAGGTACTGTGTGATTTCTCTTTCTCTCTGCTCTGATTGGTGCGTTAACTTTTGACTCCACCCCCTGCAGAACCCAGAAGAAAATGGCCGCATCTCCATTACCTTCTTTCGGCTGTTCAGAGTAATGCGATTGGTCAAGCTTCTCAACAGGGGGGAGGGAATTCGTACCCTCCTGTGGACCTTCATCAAGTCCTTCCAGGTGAGTGCGATTCCCACCTCTTCCCCCACCAGTTGTTATAACCAGAAGACAAGATAATAGTCAGTCTGACTTATTGGTGTTGTATGCAGGCTTTGCCGTATGTTGCCCTGCTGATCGCCATGCTGTTTTTTATCTACGCCGTCATCGGAATGCAGGTAAGCTTTATAACTGTATAAGATCTGTATCCATGTACATGTGTGAAGAGTTTATGTACCACTTTTTTACGATGGTCACATACCAACAATTAATCTAAATATATTGTGTGCAATCACACAGGAAGTTTCTAAAAATGTTCTTTACCCATTCACCCTGGACCATTTCATATCTTGTAGCTTGTTGATGATTCCAAAATGAAAAGCAGCTTCTCAGTTGCTCTGCTGCTCTGTTGGTGTGTTTTGCAGATATTTGGGAAGGTGGCCATGGTGGATGGCACACAAATTAACAGAAACAACAATTTCCAGACTTTTCCACAAGCCGTGCTTCTGCTGTTTCGGTTAGTGTTTCTTTGCACACCAGATACAACGTATCACTAGATATGAATCAAATTAATTAATTGGGATTCTTGTGTGTGTATGTGTGTGTGTGTGTGTGTGTGTGTGTGTAGATGCGCAACAGGTGAAGCATGGCAGGACATCATGCTGGCATGTTTATCTGGTAAACTCTGTGACCCAGAGTCGGATTATAACCCAGGAGAGGAGATGACCTGTGGCAGCAGCTTCGCAATTGTCTACTTCATAACATTCTACATGCTTTGTGCATTACTGGTACACACACACACACACACACACACACACACATACATCCCTCTTGATCTACTCCAATATATTGCACTTTACAATAATATTTGTCCTCTATAATGTTAGTTTTTGAGTGTGAAATGCCAAGACATTACTGTTGTAAAAGACGAAGTTCTGACACAGACATGTAACATTCACATTAACCGACAGTGATTATTGTCCAGTGTAACACAGCAACTCGCTGATTATTACTGCATGTTGGTTTCTAGAAGATACTTTAAGATTTTATTTATTATTTAAAGGAGACACAGTATTGACATCATATTCTACATATCTCTGGAGTCTTAATGAAATAGCTGTGGTCAAAATATCACATGGATCAAATCCTACAGGTGTCTTTCACCCTGTCTACAGCAGCTCTTTCCTAACTTAAATTTACTGCCTGTTGCTTTAACTGATGAGTTGCTGCTCATTTAACCTTCTCATTTGTGCAGTGTAAAGGTAAACTAGGAAGTGAAAGTCAACTATTTGCCTACAGTGGTTGCACGCAGAGGAATGTGACCTCCGCATGTAACCCGTCCGTGCAGTGAAACACACACACACACACACACAGCAGTGAACACTAGGGGTTAGCTCCAAACCACTGCGACTGGGGAGCAGCTGGGGGAGTTAAGTGCCTTGCTCAACCTCAGTCGTGTCTTGCCTGGGGATTGAACCTGGGACCTTCCAGGTACAGACTGGTTCCCTAACCACTAGGCCATGGCTGCCCCAACTACACACTAGTGAACACAGTGAGCACACATGCCCAGAGCGGTGAGCAGAATCAGTATCTGCAATGCCTGGGGAGTAGTCAGGATTTAGGTGCCTTGCTCAAGTCTTTAGTCGAGTCTTGGCATTTGCGGGGCTCAAACCTGGGACCTTCTGGGACATCCTTAACCGCAAGCCTGTCTATAGGCATATTACATCTGCCTCTGTGGATGCCTGAAGACTGTTTTTTTTTCTGGGAAAAGCTCCATAATGTTTTCCTTTCTCACCTGATTTTATTTATATTCTGATTTACATGGACTACGAATAGATTTAGTCTCAGTTACCGGAGAAGGGAAGAATCCCATATTTAAATCCTATGTTTCCTTATCTAAGCAGCCCACACAAAATTGACTGTGTTGTCTTATTTCACTGTTTGTGGGTTGAAAGACTTTCCAGATACAAAAATGAATGTACACAAACACTGAAACAGTGTGTGTATTGCAAAATGTCCCATTTAAAAGATGATAATGCTTCATCAACCTATGGGTAAATGGACCTGATGTGACTCTAAGCTTCAACTAAATTTTTTTAAATTCCAGAGTTTCCCTCTAAATTAACATTTGAACATTTTTCATGTTAAGACTTTGTACTGAAGGTTACTAATAAACAAAGGGATATTGCCAGTCAAATAAGAAGTGTTAACAGTGGGGGGATACGATGCTTTATACTTGACTTTATGTGCATTGTTCATACACTCTCCTGCTTATTTTATTCACAACCAGAGCATTTAAAAGCAACATTCACTACATTTCAATCTCTCATTAAACTCGGTCTTAAATCAGAAACTCTGACCTTAGATTCAAAAATATTCATTAATCTAGAAAATCCAAAAGACACATAAAGCAAAACAACAGAGTAGAATAAATACAAGAAATCCAACAAATTCTCTCTTCATCTACCTTTAGATCATTAACTTGTTCGTGGCCGTCATCATGGACAACTTTGACTACCTGACTCGTGATTGGTCCATCTTGGGACCACATCACCTGGATGAGTTTAAGAGGATATGGTCTGAATATGATCCAGAAGCCAAGTGAGTCTGTGTGTGTTTGAAGTCCAGACAAAATCATTTAATCATAAACATTCTTTGAGTTTGTTTTTTACAGTAAAATCTGTAAAATGGTGAACTTGTCAACCTCAACAATGCCGCTAAACCAAAAAATAAAAACATAGTTATAAAAAATGGTAGTTTAGTAACTTTAGGTGACAAAGCAAAAGGTTTTCTGCGCTACATATGCAAATATTAATAAATTTATGTGTGTAATATGTAAAGGTCAAAGTAACTCTATATGTCTCTCTCTCTCTCTCTCTCTCTCTCTCTCTCTCCCTCTCCCTCAGGGGCAGAATAAAACATTTAGATGTAGTGACACTACTTCGACGCATTCAGCCTCCTCTTGGCTTTGGAAAGCTATGTCCTCACAGAGTAGCGTGCAAGGTGAACACACACACACACTTTATTTTCCATTTGTACATTAAGCTCTGTATTTATGCAGGATGTTAGGGTTTTGCTCGACATAAACCAATTTTTAATCTAAGATATTGTATTAAATAAGACAAATGTGTTGTTTAGAAAACAACAAAAAACAGACCATAAATACATAGAGTACAGAGTAAAAGTCTTCACAACATGTAATGAAGACCCATTTATACATCACATTTAAATTCTACAGAAATGAGTGTACAGGTTTTACTGAGCAATCTGGAGACTCTGCCGCCCTTTACACACCAAAGGACACATAATTGTTTTTGTTTTAAATTGATGTTATGTAATGTGTTTTCTTTACTGATATATAGAATATATCACTATATAAAGAAATTTATTGTTGTTTGTGTAGCGATACACGTATATTATTATTTAATTATTATTTAATTAATTATCGGGGCACCACCTCCCTTTTTAAAGTTAGGAGGAAAACTTTATTACATATACCAATTTTAACTAAAATTGGATTCAGTCTCAATCTGAGATCGCTCGTACACGCTGTTCAGGGATCAGAGCCATGCACAGAATTA
>JAOVVF010000001.1:4515194-4538368 GCA_028565595.1 Duopalatinus emarginatus
GATAGTGGTGTAGAAGTTGGAGAGGTAAACAGTAATAGAGAAAAGAAAATAATAATATTGTTCGCAGGTTCACTACATTTGAAAGATACTTAATGCAAAACAATGCAAAATAAGCATCTATAACTAATTTGATTTTATAAACTAAATATAACAGAACGTTCCCACAGAACTGTACACCAATCAGCCATAACATTATCATCATTAAACTACTGACAAGGAAGTATTTCCCCAAGGAAATGTTGAGAAAATATTCTGTAGGTAATAAACACTATACTTTTTACAGAACGGTCCACAATTCTGTTGTATTCTGAGGTGTAGGATTTCTGTGTTCCACAGTATGTTACATGGCATTCCCGATGTGTTTGATAACGTTGAGATCTGTTGACTTAGGTGTGAATGACAAAACCCCAAACTCAGATGAGTGTTCCTCTAACTATAATTTGGTGTCTCTAAACATGTGTTGGCGCATTGTCCTGTTAGAAGAGGACAAACCCATCAGTATGAATACAGGACATGAAGTGGTGTAACTCACACACACACTGTTCATCTGTCAGAGACGTTTGTAGACGTACCAGAGGTCCAATGGAATGCCAGCTAAACAAACACTACACCATTAAAGCGCCACCACCAGTCTATATATTTAGCATAGGCTCATTTCTACCAGTTTGTCTTGCATAAGCTTGTCTATACCAGTGA
The DNA here is from genome assembly GCA_028565595.1 of Duopalatinus emarginatus. NCBI lineage: Eukaryota > Metazoa > Chordata > Actinopteri > Siluriformes > Pimelodidae > Duopalatinus > Duopalatinus emarginatus. Next base: position 4,515,891 of record JAOVVF010000001.1, read on the forward strand.
ACAGTCAGTTGTCAGTGTTAGTGTGTTTTGTCAGTGTAATTCTAAAAAAGGTTTGTCTATGTATACAGTGGTTAGCCCAAGAGTCACTGATGTGTGTGGGATGTAAAGGCTAGACCGCCTGTTCTGGTCCCACAGAAGATCCACAGAAGGATCTGTTGCTAATGTTTTGGTCCCAGATGCCACAGAACATTTTTAGCGGTCTTTGTGTAGTTCATGACGCGCCAGGACAGAGCTGTTTAGACGGGTGGTGTTAATGTTATGGCTGATTGTTGTACGTGCAAGACGTTACAAGTTCTGTCCTGTAGATGGTGCGGTGTTGATTATTTGTAAAAATCATTGTCTACTGTATGTATGTACGTAGAAGGGAACCTCATACACTTTATTAATGAACAAATATTTGGCCATTTTATAACCATCTTAACTGGATATTACTAAAATGTCCCTGAACAGAAGGGTCTGGTCTCAGTGAGGCAGTCATACACCTCTTTAGGTAAAATGATTATTTATTCTAGAATATAATGGTGTATGGTATGGTGTGTCTGTGTGTGTGTGTGTGTGTGTGTGTGTGTGTGTGTGTGTGTGTGTGTTATAGCGTCTAGTGGCCATGAACATGCCCCTGAACAGTGATGGCACCGTGATGTTTAATGCCACACTGTTTGCACTGGTCAGGACTGCACTAAAGATCAAAACAGATGGTGAGCAGTTTTACAAACACATACACACACACACACACACACACACACACACACACAGGTGTAACAGTAGTGGTGATTTTATGGTGTTTGCAGGTAATTTGGAGCAAGCAAATGAGGAGCTGCGAGCCGTCATTAAAAAGATCTGGAAGAGGACCAGCATGAAACTGCTTGACCAGGTGGTGCCCCCTGCTGGTGGTAAGTCAGCAAGACGGCATGCTGCTGCCCTCTCTCGCTCTCTCTCTCTCTCTCTCTTTCTCACACACAAACACACACACACATCTGAGGCTTCGTAATATATTTTCCTTAGTAACAATTATATCTTTTCTGTAGATATTACATTCTATACACACGCACACATACACACACACAGGCAATGTCTTTTCCTGCTTTGCACTGCTCATGTCTTCCAGCTGTGTGTATGTGTGTGTTTTTAATACTTACTTGTCATGCTTTACTTAGTCTGTATATTTGATTGAGTGTGTGTGCGTGCGTGCATGCGTGCGTGTGTGTGTGTGTGTGCTTTAAGCTTGCATGGCATTTTAGGCATGCTGTGTTTTTTTTTCTCTCTCTCTCTCTCTCTCTCTCTGTCTCTCTCTCTCTCTCTCTCTCTCTCTCTTCTTTATAGTCTCTCTCCCTTTTCTTTTCACTCTCTCTCCCTTTTCTCTACAGTCACTCTCCCTATTCTCTCTTCTCAGTCTCTCTCTCCTTTCTTCTCAGCCTCTGTGCTTGAGTGTTCTCTGCTCACAGCTTCTGTTCTTCCCTGACTGTGTGTGTATATGTCTCTCTGAAAGCTCGTCCGAATATTCTGAAGCAATTCTGTTTCAGGGTGGTGGCATGGAACAAGTGTTGCCTCTTCTTTCCGAACTCTGTCCCCAAAGTGTTTGTTTAAAATCATGACTCAGACCCCTGCTTCAGAATCATTCTCTCTCTCTTCTGCACACACACTAGGAGCATGCATACACATCTCTCTCTTAAACACACACTCACACACGCTGCTTGTGCTGTTTGCTTTCGTGTGCTGTGTAGAAGGTGCAGTAGATGCTTATCAGTTGTACACAACACAAGGTCTGGTAGTAACTAAAGCACACAATACTAACAAACACTAACAATTACAAACATGACAGATGGATTAGCAAAAAAGATTTAAGGAAATATTGTTTTCTTCATAAGAGACCACGCATCTTTCACAGAGACTGATACACAGAGACCACGCCTCTTTCACAGAGACTTATACACAGAGACCACGCCTTATTCACAGAGACTAATAGAGACCACACCTTTTTCAAAGAGACTAGTACACAGAGACCACGCCTATTTCAAAGAGACATACACAGAGACCACGCCTCCTTCACAAAGACCATGGCTGCGTCCGAAATCACGTACTCAAGCAGTACATACTAAATTCAAAGCCGTGTGCACTGGTGTACGGTTAAAGCAGTACGCAATTCCATTATGCGAGCGAGCAGTATGCACAGCCTCGGACGCACTAGATCCGCCATCTTTCCAATGTCATGTGACGCATGATGTCACATCACAGCTGTTTTTTTAAATTCCCAAATGTACTTTTTTAACCTTTACCTCAGAAGAAATTATTAATATAGAAGTTATTAAAATAAAAATACTTTTATATTGATCCTCTTCAGTTCCGAAGGTCTTCGCTGCTCGAATTGCATTATAGGACAGAACAGTGTGCTCAGTTCGCGTACAGCAAAATGTCTCCTGAAACAGTACATCATCCGGGAACTTTTCGCATACTGCTTGATGCATACTGCACATTTCGCGTACTGTTCAGTACGGAAGTATGCGATTTCGGACGCAGCCCACGCCTCTTTCACAGACACTGATACACAGAGACCACACCTCTTTCACAGACACTGATACACAGAGACCACACCTCTTTCACAGAGACTGATAAACAGAGACCACCCCTTATTCACAGTGACTGATAGAGACCATGCCTCTTTCACAGAGACGGATACACAGAGACCACGCCTTTTTCACAGAGACTGATACAGAAACCACACCTCTTTCACAGAGACAGGTACACAGAGACCAGGTCTCTTTCACAGAGACAGACACACAGAGACCTCGCCTCTTTCATAGAGACAGGTACACGGAGACCTCGCCTCTTTCATAGAGACAGGTACACAGAGACCACGCCTTTTTCACAGAGACAGGTTCACGGTGACCACACCTCTTTCACAGAGACTGATACACAGAGACCACTCCTCTTTCACAGAGACTGATACACAGAGACCACGCCTTTTTCACAGAGACTGATACAGAGACCACGCCTTTTTCACAGAGACTGATACACAGAGACCACGTCTTTGTTACTGAGACTGGTACAGAGACCATGCTTTTTTTCTTTTTTTTTTACCGAGACTGATACACAGATCACCGCCTCTTTCAAAGAGACAAATACACAGAGACCACGCCCCTTTTACAGATACTTGTACACAGAGACCACACCTTTTTCACAGAGACTGATAGACACCATGCCTCTTTCACAGACACTGATACACAGAGACCACATCTCTTTCACAGAGACTGATACAGAGACCACCGCCTTTTTCACAGAAACTCCTCCTTTGTGTAGACGAGCGCACACACTTATTTACATGAGATTTAACATTTCAACCCATGCCTTTTTCACAGAGACTGATAGAGACCACGCCTCTTTCACAGACACTGATACAGAGACCACACCTCTTTTAAAGAGACAAATGCACAGAGACCACGCCTCTTTTACAGAAACCATGCCTCTTTCACAAAGACTAATACACAGAGACCACGCCTCTTTCAAACTGACAAATACACAGAGACCACGCCTCTTTCACAGAGACCATTCCCCTTTCACAGATACTGGTACACAGAGACCACGCCTCTTGCACAGAGACTGATACACAGAGACCACGCCTTATTCACAGAGACTAGTACACAGAGACCATGCCTCGTTCAGAGACAGGTACACAGAGACCACACCTCTTTCAAAGAGACCGGTACAAAGATCACACCTCTCACAGAGACTGATAAACCAAGACCACGCCTTTTTCACTGAGACTGATACTCAGAGACCACACCTTTATCACAAAGACTGATAGAGACCACGCCTCTTTCACAGAAACCATGCCTCTTTCACAGAGACAGATACACAGAGACCACGCCGTTTTCACAGAGACAGGTATACAGAGACCATGCCTTTTTCACAGAGACGGGTACACGGCGACCGCACCTCTTTCACAGAGACTGGTACACAAAGAACACACCGCTTTCACAGAGACTGGTACACAGAGACCACAATTTTTCACAAAGACTGATACAAAGACCACGCCTCTTTCACAAAGACTGATACAGAGAGACAAAGACTTTCTTTAGAGACTGATACAGAGACCATGTCTCTTTTACAGAGACGGATACACAGAGACCACGTTTTTTTCACAAAGACTGATACACAGAAACCATGCCTTTTTCAGTGACTGATACAGAGACTACGCCTCTTTCACAGAGACAGGTACACTGAGACCACGCCTCTTTCACAGAGACAGATACACAGAGACCACGCCTCTTTCACAGAGACTGGTACACAGAGACCACGCCTTTTTCACAGAGACTGATGCACAGAAACCACGCCTTTTTTCACAGAGACTGATAGAGACCATGCCTTTTTCACAGAGACAGATACACGGCGACCACACCTCTTTCACAGAGACTGATACACAGAGACCACGCCTCTTTCACAGAGACTGGTGCACAGAGACCACGCCTCTTTCACAGAGACTGATGGAGACCACTCCTCTTTCACAGAAATTGATACACACAGACCACGCCTTTTTCACAGAGACTGATACAGAGACCATGCCTCTTTACAGAAACCATGCCTCTTTCACAGATACAGAGACCATGCTGTTTTCACAGAGACAGGTATACAGAGACCACGCCTCTTTCACAGAGACTGATACACAGAGACCACGCCTCTTTCACAGAGACTGATACACAGACCACCGCCTTTTTTACAGAAACTCCTCCTTCATGTAGACGGGCACACACACCTCATTCACATGAGATTTAACATTTCAAATCAGCTTCTAATTACATGGTTGAAGGTTAGGACATTTTATATCATGTATCAAGTTGTGTATTAGTGTGTAAATGGTGTGTGGTAGCATCCTGAAGGTGTGTGTGTGGTCTGTTCATTCAGATGATGAGGTAACCGTGGGGAAGTTCTATGCCACCTTTCTGATACAGGACTACTTTAGGAAATTCAAGAAACGTAAAGAGGAGGGACTGGTTGGAGTGCATCCTGCACAGAACAACACGGCCATCACGCTGCAGGTGAGTTTGCAGGTGAACAGGAGATAGGTGGACTGCAGGTATAAAGATGAGATAACTGATCCAGTTAGCTGGACAGCACAGTCTACTGATAATCAAAACAAGCCTTGTTGTCATGCTTTTTGCATGTGTGTATGCTTGAATGTTTCTGCACTCAGGAATGTTGGCGCGCGTTGCTCTGAGATGTGTCATATTGTAGCAGGATTGGCTAAGTAAAAGTGATGACTATATGTACATCTTCTGGATTAAAAAATACAGTGTGATGTGTAACAACAATAAACATGCTACAGAAAGTGACCATGAAATATGAAAGCTTACTGCAAAATGCTACTGTTTGTATTGATAAAAAACCATAACACTGTAAAAGGGTCTAACAGGACATTTTTATGGATTACAGGTTATGTAGCCAGACTGCTAACAGGTAGTCTCCAAATGGTCGCCTGAGTCAGTATTTAGAAAATTGAGCATGAATAGTTATGGCAGGTAGAAAGCTAGGTGAAACATCTGTCCAGCATCTGCACGAGTTTCCCTGTCAACCTGACATGCTATGAAATGAAAATGCTTGGCACAGTACTGTTAATATGGGACCTTTTTCTCTAAGCAGAGTTTTTTGCGAGACATCTCAACTTTTAAGGTTATTTTAATGTTTGATTGTTAAAAGAATTCTGCTTAAAGAAACACCACTGAATTATGAGTTAAACAAAGGTAACACAGTGATATTTACAATCCATATGAAAGTCATATCATAGGCAGCAGTTTGTTCATTGTTTAATGTTGCGTAATTGTAGTGTTGAGTACTGTAGTCTATTGTAGTCTAAACAAACATGGCATGACATTACCTCCTAAAGTGGACATGGCAGAGGGAGGGGGATCTATGGGTCTACAGGGTAGTCTGTAACTCCCGAATTCTACATTAATCAATCAATCTGTTATAAAAATAGATAAATCAATAATAAATTAATTTGGCAATCAATTATACATGCAAATGTATATGTTTTACCACAGATGTCAGCCATCTTGGTTCAGCAGGATTCTTAGCCTGTACTGTATGGCTGAAAAGAAATTCTGGAACGCACAGTGAATTAAATATTGATATTGGTATCACCAATGTTACCTAATACTGAGAGTCACGTCTGGCCACATGGCCAGTTAACAACAATAATAACTGTACTACAATAAAATATTCCCTTGTTTACGTGTTTAAGCCTTCATGGCTGTCAACAATGATTTAAAATGACAGTGATAAATTCCTAATGAACGAGTCGCTGTGATGTACATGTGTAGGTGCACTGTGGTGTAGCTAACATTGTTTTATTAAACTGAACCGTCTACTGTTGGTCATAGAAAACAAATTTCAGGGTAAAGCCACAGTAATCAGACGGGGCATAGTATAAGCGAAGACAACTGTACCCTAGATCATGAGTCCTGTGTTGGCTTTGTTTAATCTAACCCTGAGTAGGAATGCTCCAGTGATTATGCACATATACGTACATGTTTTCTGTATGTCTGAATGCTGTGTGCATGTTTATTTAAATCCATTTCTATTAGATGCCCTTCACAGTCTCTTCTCATCTCCATTGTCTCCATCACCATTTTACCATCACCACATATGTAATCACGTTCATGCTTTTGATAGAAGACCACATTATTTGGGGAACACATCTTTTTAAATTCACTCTAAATTCATCTCCAGTGCTTTTTTTTTTTTTTTTTTTTTAAGCTGATAGTTATTGGAGCAAATGTTAGCCACGTGTAGATAGAAATCAGTGCACGATGAAGGCGTGTGGCGTTTTGTACTCTCTGCTGGTATGTGAAGGGGTTTGTCCTTGTCCCGTATCCTGTGAAACATTCTCATCTCTAACACACTGTCCTGTCTGACACCGTCCTGTTACCGAGAGCGGTCATGTCTCTTACCTGTTACATGTTGACACTGGTGTGTGAGAGCTTTTCTGTGTGTGTGTCTCCCATCCGTGTGAGTCGTGAGAAGTTGGCAAAGCTGCCGGTTCTTAGCTCTCCTGTGTTGTCGTGGTTCCAGGCTGGTCTCCGCACGCTGCATGATATTGGGCCCGAAATCCGCCGCGCCATATCATGTGACCTCCAGGATGAGGAGCTAGTAGACTTTATACCTGAGGAGGACGAGGAGATTTATAGGGTAAAGGACTTCACACTTTTACAAGCTCCTTCTGCACAACTGATCAATGTCTCAATTTGCCACTTTTGTAGTATCCATTACAGGAGTGCAGCTCTGGGGTGTTTTTTTTCCCGCCAGACTGAACTGACTGCTAGATCTTTGCTCGCCGTGGTTAAGTTATGATTGCCTGTTAAGTTTTCACGATGCAGCCAAAATTTAGTGACACCCTTCATGGAAGAAAGGAGTCGGAGCTGGCTAATGTTAGTGGGGTTACTGAGCAATGTGTACCGCCGGTGTTTAAGTATAAATATTTACATTGGCACCCCATTAAAATGCATTAATTGACTGGAGATTTTATATAAAATGACTTACAGTTGAGATAAAATCCAATCCATGTAGATCTTAAAGAAGCCAACAGTAATATTTCATTAGACGATTTTATATATTATTCCCAGAGTAGTGAATATATTAGTTCATCACTCATACCATGAACCATTTAACCAGCTTCTTTTCTGTTCGCTGTGTTTTTTTAAAGACATCAGCTGACATAAATAGAGCACAGTTTTATTCAGATGTAATGGCTTCGTCATCTCACACTCGCGGGTGTTTATTAACAGCGAAACGGTGGCCTTTTCGGCAATCACATTAACCACATCAACGGCGACCCCCACCGAGGTTCCAGGCATCAGACCAACGCCACGCAGCGCCCCCTGCAGGTTCATCCTCCCCCGCACTACGCCGACATGGAACAGCCCGTGGGCCGGCTGGACCGCGCCAACGCCATGGCCCAACATAATCATCATCACCACCATCATCATCATCACAATCACCACAATTCTTACAGCAAGTCACCCAAGTCCACCAACATCAATCTGAACAATGCTAACATGTCCAGCCTGCCCAATGGAGGCCATAATGGCTACTACCAGCATGTCCCGGCGAACGGATACACCGGATCCTACTACCCAGGGGAAAATGAGAAGCCCAGGACCCCACATGGACAGAGGTGAACACACAACACTAGTTGTTCTCCCTGATGTCGGAGTTCTTGTTTTTCTTGAGTGTGGTGAAAGATAATTCATATTTATATGCACATTTGAACTTATTTACACCCAAACTAGTTCATATTAGGTCATGTAACGTTTTAATACTGTGTGAATTTTAACATCACCTGTAGTGTCTCATCATCATCATCATCCTTATAAACATATAGAAACATAGTACTTATTTTGTATTTCCTGATGAAAACCAGAATATCACCCTCTTTGATCTTGGATCAGGATCAACATGTTCCCTGATTCCCATTCACACCAGTTTCTTTATTTCACCAACATTTATACATGTATTTTGGCTTCTGGATTAAATTATATAGTATGATAATTCTGTATTTTCAGAAGACAAAATCGGCTGACGATGTTTCATCCCTTAAACCCACCACCACCATTATTCTTCTGCATATACTGCTGTATACATTTCATATACTGTTAACTAAATACGTAATGCTCTCACTTCTTTTCCTTCTGTGCCCTTTCAATCTTTTTCTCTTTCTTTCCTAATTTAAATGCCTTCTTTTAACCATCCCTCTGATTCTGGAGCAGAAGGCGCTACTATGAGACTTATATTAGGTATGTTTCACACCAGGTACTGCACATTCCTGTAGCAGGTACCAACTGTACTTAAATGTTTTTAACATGTTCACCTGGTGGACAGAAAGCAGAACTACAGTCAGTGTGTGTTACATTCTTGTCTGTTTCTTTGCTCTAATTCTCAACACAGAGCCCCTAAAAAGTTACACGTACCAAACAGAAATGGTCTTTTAACCAATCAGGGTAAATCTTAAGGGGTTATGTGCTGTAACTGGCTGATACATTTGAGAGAAGGAGCTTTGAAGGAGGAGTCCTTTATGATAACCACAAACAGTAAAATCTGATGGTAAATCTAGAAATGAAATGTTTTTTTTTTAAATAAGAAAACATAATAGCTCTGAAGAAGCTGGAGTTGTCCATTACGTAAGCCTTATTAGGTAAATGCGCAGTCTTTATACTAGTCTTCTTTGTACCTGCCAAACCAAAAAAGTGTACACTAAAATTTGAGTTAGCAGGTAAGTGTACATTCCTAGTGGGTTCTGCACCAGTTACATTAATAGACCTTAATAATGTGGCCTCAAGTGCTAAATAGCTAACAGATCAAATCAACAGTTTCTACTTCATCTGTGATATTAAATTTAAAAACATGATGCTACCACCACAACCCTTTCAGAAGCATGGTGAAAGTAGCATAAAAGTTTTTTGTTTGTAATGATTGATAATGTTAAAGTTGCCATGGAAATTATTTTGGCTTTAATTTCATGTTCAGTTTTAGTTAAAAGTTGGCTGTATGACCCTGGTGGAGTTTTGCATGGCCATGCATGGTCATATTGTTCTTAGCCTGCGCAGTAATGGCGTAATACTTCCCTTAACCCCTGACCTTTGGCACAGGTCGCGTGGCAGCATCCGGCGTCAACCCACAATTCGTCGCGAGGAAGACTTTGACGAAGACCGCTACTCTGGGGAGTACTACAGTGGAGAAGAGTTTTATGAAGAAGACGGCATGCTGTCGGGAGACAGGTATCACCACAGCACAATAGATCAGTGTTCATGGGTTATCATTATTCCATAAAGAGGACACTCGTGAAAAAAGTGCAGCTCTGTCAGTCAGTTTTATGTAAGTCTTCAAGTCTGTTGCCACTTAATTTGTTTTTTAATCAGTTTACGTGATAAACTCTTCCTGCTCAGGTACCCCAGTAGCGACCAAGAGTACGAGACTCCCCATGGCTACCATCATCCTGACAGTTACTATGATGATGACGAGCAGCCCCTTTACCATGACTCATACAGGTCACCAAAGAGACGGCGGCTTCCTCCAACACCACAAGGTGGACATTTTAGTGCATGTAACTCTGAACTGGACCTTGTTTCTTTTTTTATGTATTAACATTAACAGTAGACTGCTTTGTTGCAGTATAAAAATATACTGAACTCACTTGTGACTAATATGAATATTCTCTCTTTACATTTTTATTTGTCGCACATTCAGGGAACCGGAGGCCATCTTTTAACTTTGAGTGTTTGCGCAGACAGAGCAGTCAGGATGAGCTTCCTCGCCAGCGGACTGCTCTTCCACTGCATTTAATGCAACATCAGGTACACTGCATTACTGCTGTATTTAAAGCATAACATGCTACTGTTACGAAACATGGAGCGTGTTAGGATGCACAGGTTTTAATAAGCACAAACAGAAAACTAAAAAGGCCAACCTCAGGGCTTAAATAGTGTAACAAATTACACAGTCAATAAAAATCAGGTGATCGTAGTTAATCACATGGCCTAGGAGGGGGCAGTAGAGCCTCATGTGACTGCTGGATATTGCAGTCATTACAGCTACTAATGCAGCAGCTGCAAGGTAAAGACATCAAATCAACCAGCTGTATCCTTAATAATTATAATCCTAAAACAAAGTGCCCATTAAAATGAATCTACTGATGGTCAAATATTCTTTATGAAGACATATTTTGTATCCATGACTATTGGCTTGTGTCAGGTGATGGCAGTAGCAGGGCTGGACTGGAGCAGAGCTCACAGACTCTCACCTACTCGCTCCACTCGCTCGTGGGCCACGCCACCTGCCACGCCTGGCAGTAAAGACCGCACCCCCTACTACACACCCATGATCCGTGTGGACCGTCCGCACCGGGACAGCGTGGGTGGCAGCTACTGCTCAGTGAGAAAGAGCTCATGGTACACAGATGAGCCGGAGTACCAGCAGAGCACCTACTCACCAGTACACCTGCAAATCCCACCGGAATACCGGAACCAATACCACCAGAAGAGAGGAAGTGCCACCAGCCTTGTGGAGGCGGTAAGTCTAGGGGCCACTATTTTTCTCATCCTGCATTTGGGTGAAAAAAGTCCAAGCAGTGTGTGACATTATTATTGTTAATGTGAAAAGTCAGGGTTCTGTTCAATCCAGCACAAATATCACCAAACTGTGCTGTAGTCCTGGATGTAGAGTCAATATAAATATCGTAAATTTGGTGTTTAGATACACTGATTTGGTGTCTAAACAACTGACATTGTGACTCTGACTGTGCATTTTTATGATGAACAGGTTTTGATATCGGAAGGACTGGGCAGATACGCAAAGGACCCAAAGTTTGTGTCAGCTACAAAGCACGAGATAGCAGATGCCTGCGACATGACCATAGACGAGATGGAAAGTGCAGCGAGCCACCTGCTGAATGGAGGAGTCACGCCTGGGGTCAACGGTGTTAACGTTTACCCGCTCATGAGTCAAAGAGAGTATGACGTGCAGGACGTTTCGACAAACTACAGTGACGAAGAACCAGAAACCGAATCCCGGCTTCGTTATGAGGAGGACTTGGCGGACGAAATGATATGCATCACCACATTATAGCGTCCGGTTAGCAGCCAAGCTAGCGGACATCACACACAACCGAAATGCATCTATTGGCTAATAACCAAAAGAAGTGCCTTCCTTTCCAGTGGAGTAGAAAGGCACCGGGAGTAAGGACACTCTTGCCCCGCCTACTCTCTCCATCTTGGTCGAGGTGTGTATCCATCACAGGCCAGAGGGGAGGGGTCATTCTGCCAGGAATCAGTGTTCCACTCTGTCGGACTTCTGATGGTGATGCTTTGCAGCTCGCCGCTAAGCTGATGATAAAGTCTGTGCTGAACTGTGACTGGCCGCTTGTGCTGTCACTGCAGGCTACGGACCAATGAGCAGCGACCGTCGGTATTTTTCTCCAAGGTGATGACAATCAGTTTAAAAATGTCATTACCTCAGTCACTTTATTGAGGGTTTTTTGCATATCACGCATGTTTTCAATGCAAGCTAAGTAAGGCATATCTCCCCGTAGAGGCTTTAGTTTTAACTGGTTAATTAAAGGTTGATCAGAATTATTAACTCTTTAGATAACTAACACCAGTAAGACCAGTCTGGACCTGCAGCAGATATCTTACTGCATTTTAAAATCTGAAATTAGATACCTTTTTTTAAAAAATTAAACAGATCGCAGCATTTGTGTTGAATGCACTAGCAGGCAGGTTATTTTTTTAACTCTAGGTTTAGCCTGTTTGGGCTTTCGTACATTACTATGCTGTAAATGAATTGTAATATAAAATATAAAAAATCTTTGGAAAGAGACATATTTTGTAATTATGTACTGTAGGAAAAAGGAATCAGCAATATTGATCCTAATTGATGTTACTGTATTATGGAGAGAAAAAAATATTGTGTGAATTTATTAGATACTAGACTCTTATTTCAATTTCTTTCTTTTTTTTAATTTTAGTTCATATGCATTCTTTATCAGATTGTGTTGGGAAAAATGTTTTTAATGAGAGGAAATTCATCTCATACCTGCACAAAATATGCAACAAATTTTTTTTTTTACATTTCATCTTTTTTTTTTGTATGTATGCATGCGTGTGTGTGTGTGTGTGTGTGAGAGAGAGAGAGCGCAAAAAAGAGAGAGAGTACATGAAACAGCACCCTCACTCATTCCTTCCCTGAAATTCCCAGCATGCAGTACGGATTATTAAATAAGACTCTCCGCTGCTGGACTCTTCTCTAGGGCTCGTGGAGCTGTTTTATATGTAGTTGTGTTATGGTGTTACCGAGGAGGTTCGCTCCCAGTGTTTTCCTTGTGTGTTTTGGGAACAGGAGGTTTGATGTTTCATGCTTTCACGCATTGATGATGCTGCTTAAACTGTGTATTACAGCAAAAGACTGAGAGGAAGACTGATACTGATGTGTGCTAGTCTCATTTTCCCTTTAGCGCTACGGACTGAGAATGAGCCCACTATGGGCGTTATGGTCATAATAGTGGAACTGTCACTGAGGCAGGGCTGGAGCGGCAAAGCAATATCGATTTCTATTATCTGTCTGACTCGCTGTCTCTCTGGCTTCTACACATACCTCCATACCTTCAACAAAGGTAGACATCGGCCCTGATTTACTAACAGCCTGAATTATTGTATGCAGTGGGATAAATGAGGTGTGCTGGAAGTGATATTCATATTGTCGATTACCTCACGTGAAATCTGTATGAATATGTAAATCAAGTGGTATTTGTTTTTGATAGAGAGACACCAGGAAGAGTAAAACATAGGTTGTGTTTAAATGCTGTTAGCATCATCAGATCATCAGATGTGCCGAATGTCTAAAACATGAAATCAACTTTGCTCTGGGAATACTTTATTTTTTTCTAGGGCTGCGAAAAAAACAAAGAAATATTAGATTTGTGAATTATTTGTGTGAATTAATTGACAAATAATCAGTTTAGAAATGTGAGCTGCTGTAACAAAGCTTTGTGGAACAACTTAACCTTTAATATCGAACTGTCTTTTTCCTTTCTGGCTAATCTAATGATGATTCCCTGTTACAGAAACCAATTTAAATTTTTCGTAATTGCAATTAGTGGATTTAAGTGGCTCTCTACCTCATCATTCATTTTAAACAGGCTAAATTCATAAACATCCACCTCAAAACCTTTTATCATTGCATGGTTATTAGTTGCAGCTTTAATTAATCAAGATTTTTGAGATAGTAGATGAAGTGACTCATTGACCACTGTGCTTGCACACAGAGGAATTTGACCTCCGCATGTAACCCATCCATGCAGTGTAACACACAGTGCTGAACGCACACACCAGGGGGTAGTGAACATATGTCTGGAGTGGTGGGCAACCCCATCAATTGCACCTGGGGAGCATTTTGGGGGTAAGGTGCCTTGCTCAAGGGCACTTCGCTACTTGTTGGTGCGGGAATTAAACTGGGGACCACATAGCTGGTTCCTTAACCACAAGCTTACAGCTGCCCCAATAATCTATAAGCCATAATCTTGATAAATCTCCTTATTAATTAAACAGAGAACGGGATATTTATGTCTTCAACTAGGAAAAACAGACCTCTGCAAGTATAATCCCTGCTGTTGGGTCACACTATTGTGACTTTCAGGCTGCTGGTGCTAAAATCATTCTACCTGCATAAACGCCACCCTGTATTATACCCCGCCCTGTTCACTGAGGAAAATGAAGACCAGACAATGAGCTGTTTTGTGCATTTGAAAGATCCTCCTTCTATGTTTTTATTTGTTTTCATGTGTGTGTGTGTGTTTAGACGAACACACCCCTTTAGTAAATCAGGGCCACAGTGGTTTAGCCATTGAAATTTCTTTTCCACCACAAGTATTTTATCACTGAAAGTATTTTACTTATGAGGCTTTCTCTCCAGGGGACTTCATCACTTCCAAAATACTAAATAAAACACCACACCACCAAGGGAAATTTCTTTTGTGTGTGTGTGTCTGTGTGTGTGTGTGTGTGTGTGTGTGTGTGTGTGTGTGTGTGTGTGTGAGACTGCAAAGGCACTGCCTTGAAGTGTTGGTTTTCAGCACAGACTGAGCGCTGGAGAAAAAATGGACTTACCGGATTTGTGATCGATCTCCTGATGTTTAGAGCGAGTTACTGTGCTTTCAGTCAACCGAACACTGTCATGAAAAAACAAAACAAAACCGTGGGTTTAACCACTGCATGTGCACATCTAAAAGGGCTCTCTGAAATGTTTTGTGAGGATAACATACATGTACATACACAGTGTTCCAGTCTTTATGTGAATATATCTTGTGAGAGGACCAATGCGCATTCTAGGCACATTGTACTATTTGTAGCAATTACTCTTAAAAAAAAAAAAAGAAAAATATGCATTATTTTTTAAAAAGCTTTTTAAAAATTTGAAACAACTTGCTTTTACCTCATGTCAGGGATTCCTGAAGAAAATAATATGTAAAAAATATAGTAAATAAATAAATATATATGATAATATATTTGGTTCATTCTACAACACTGGGGATTTATATATTAGCACATGGCTGTTGGTCTTTGCACAAATGTCTGTGATTTCAGTTTCTCTTGTTTTCTATTCAGAGTTTTGTGTATAAGGGTAAGCGATTTGTACTTTTTTCCGTCCCCCTGTGAATGTGTGTAGATTTTAGTGAAATACATACTACTACATGTCATTTACCATCTCACTTTTAAATGCTGGGACAATATGAAAAGGAAATAAAAAGGAAAAAAAAAAACGCACCTCACCATAATTAAACATGGTAACGGGTTTTAACAACAAATGCTTTGAGTTGATATACAGGTTTACAAAGAAAAGTCTGTTAATTTAAACATTTTCATTTTTTTTCACTCTAGAGTTATTCCAACTATTAGTATTATAGATATTATTGTAATTAATGCTGTAAGGAAATTAAAAGTTATGATGTATATTATGTACAAATATCCTGGAAAGATGTGTGATACCATGTTCACTACTTGAAAGTCCTGATTTGTGCTCTGTGATGGTTTTTATTGAGTAAAAATGATTTTTCTCTTCGTAGCAGATTTATGAAAACCCTTGAGGTTTTTGTATCAATGCATTTTTTTTGTATTTTTCTTTCCTATTTATTTTGCCCAGGACTTGATTTGAATCAATACTGAAGTTTTATTTTCTAACGAGCATTACTGAATAAACATAAAAATATCAGGACTAACTTGCATACTCGATAGTTTTTTCCAGAATACAATTGATAATATTTTATAATACAGCTTTGTTGGGTTCTGGATTGTGATTGGTTGGACAGGTGAAACAGCAGCTCTGACAGTAGTGTAGCTTTATAAAAATGCACTCGTTCTAATAAGTTATTCACAGAGACTTATACAATGCAACACATAAAATAAGGCTAATACTAATAAAAGGAAAGTGTTACTACACAAAAAAAAGTGTAACCGTTGATATAGTGATACTTTGTATAAGAAACTGTTTGTAAACATTTTTGGAAGGAGTCTCCAATGTCGGTGCTTTGTAAAGTTCTCGCAGGACAGAGGAATTTATCTATTTTTAGGTCAGATAAGCTGTTGTTTTTTTTTTTTTTACAACAGGTTATAGCTGCTAGAACACAGGTAAGAACACACTACATCCTGTATAATTCTTATGTACACCGATCAGCCATAACATTAATACCACCTGCTAAAACTGTAGATCTGTGGTATTTGATACCAAGACATTAATAGCAGATGTGGATTTTATGTGGGATCAGACCAGACAATCTAGCCTTGTACTGAGCTCCTCAATGTTATTCACTTCACGTGTCAGTGGTTTTTATGTTATGGCTGATCAGTGTATCAGGATATCTAAACTGGAAATGTAAATGTACACTGTTGTCAAATACTGCACGAAAATCTGACATCATAAATTTTTATATAAATTTACACTTATCCCTAATGTATCCACCACTTAAAAAGAAAAAAGGTCATATAGTAAGTCATAATTTCAAAGAGTTTGGAGTTTCAAAGTCATAATTATGAGATTTAAAGGATGTAAGTATAAATATCCCATGTGATAAAGAAATGTTGCCACATACAAAAGGATTTAATGTGTGCACGTGTGTCTGATCATTACAGAAAAGTGTAGCCTATTTTATTGCTACAAATGTCCCCTATTAAATGGATTGAGGAATATTTAAAATGTGGTTTTACAAATGATGACATCTTGCACTGTCTTATCAATGCTTTCTGTACTAGGTCACTGACTACCTAGTCACATATGATTTAAACATGTCAATACAATGACATTATTATGACTTTGAAAGTCGAAATGATGACTTTGAAACTCGAAATTATGACATACTGTATGACCTTTTTTCTTTTCAACTGGTGGAAATGGGCTTCAATACTAATGAGCAGGTCAAAGGTAAGAGTGTTGGGGATTCTCTTAGAAAACATGAGGAAAAAACCTTCAGAGGACCCAGACTTAAAAAGGAACCCGCCTCATCCGGGTGACAGCACCATATCTGATTATTAATGATAGTTTCTGAGTATAAAAGCATTTGTATTTTTGTGTACAGTGCACACAGTAGATAAATATGTCTGTAGCTAGAAGCATGTAGACTGTAAGTGGAATCTATCTAGAGGCCTTTAAATTCTGAATCTAATCAGTGTCATGCACATATTAACCACCAGGTGGCATCACTGTACATATGTCACCAGGGCCATTGGAAACGTGAACTACGGCAGCTGTTTGAGGTGGTAAACATATAAACTTTAAAGGCAGTACTAATCAGTATTAAGCAGTCAAGTTAAGAGTGTTTCAGAATGTATTTTACAATATACATTACATGAATAATACCAGGAAGTATGCTATTACTCACCATGAATTTTATTCACTCATTTTGAAGATTAGATTTTTTTTTAATTAACCTGCATTAGACAAATGTTTTAGCGTTTATGGATTTAAATTAAATCCCTGTCGTAGGGTGGTTTACATGGACTGTATCAGGGTCTGTGGAAAGCTGTACCATTCTAAATAAAACTTTAGACCAGAGGTGTCTGGTCTTATCCAGAAAGGGCCAGTGTGGGTGCAGGTGTGGGTGGCTTTTGCTTAATTGGAATGAGACAGGGTGTAAATCTTTTCCCCCCCATTCTGATGTCTGATGTGAACATTAACTGAAGCTCTTAATCTGTACCTGCATGATGTTTTTACTGATCAGATAACTGCATTAATATGCGGGTGTACAGGGTGTTCCTAATGAATGAAGTGAACAGTGACAGTGATGTTTTCATTCTTCAAGGTTTATTTGTTTATTTAAAGACTATTTTAACCTATAAAAATATTTTAATATCTTGTTATTTAACAAAAATAAAGTTGCACTATAGTTATTCATGCTCAGCTACATGTGCTCCAATGTGCTGACATGAACAGCCACAGCAAATCTTCGTCAAGTCAAATTCATACTTACAACTCCAGTGGTCAGGACAGATGGTGATGTCAATCCAGATCGCCTGCAGAAATGTTGAGCAGGGTGAATTTCAGTGGCTGACATGTCTGCTTGTGCCGATGGGTAACCACTGTAGAATAGAAAAGAACAGCTGTGAAAGGGAAAATAGTCATGATGGATGAAAAAAGAATAAGAATGGCCTGTGGTATGGTCCATGGTCTCGGCTAGTGCCATGGAATTAAGATGTCTGGGCCTAGTCACATCTGGAATTCTTCACACATTCAGTTAAGGGAACAGGATATGGCTGTATGGTAAAACCACCACAACAAATTCCACCAGGTTCTTATGTAATGTGAATGTCAGAAATCATTTTTGTACAAATTTCAATCAAATAATTATTTTTGTAAACATTAAATTTCCTAAGCCTTTTAAATGTGCATTATGCATTCTAATACTTCAACTCACAGCCGAGGAAACTTGGGCCAAAAGGCGTGTAAACAAACACAGTTGCAGTCTTGAAATCAAGACTCTAGATTTGGCACATAATAGCCCTGTGCTTAATCACCATGTGCAAAAAAGGTGACAATGTAAAAATAGACATTGTTTTGCACTTGAATTTCCAATTACAATAAAACTGCTTATATTCAGAGTAAATCAACTGAATCATGTTTACTGAATTAAAATTCATTCATTAAAATTCATTCTTAACCAGCACTACGGAATACCATAATGCTACTGTAAAGCACAGCACTGACCCCAAAAGATCACAGACAACATTGTGTGAACAGCTAAAATGTGACATGACTGAATAGGTACAGTATGATCAGCTGGACCCCTTGGAAACGGAGTATCTTGTTAATAATTAACCAGCCGGTGATCATTATCTCATTAAAGCACGCTGAAACATAAAACTACACGTCATATCTCACTTCGGTCCTATTGCTGTGTGAAATGAGCACAAATCAATCAATACAATCCAGTCCTACATCCGTCACTGTTACGATTTCTGTAATTTACCAAGAGCAATGACAGAAAGAGCAAGTGAGTGAGAGAGCTCTGCTGTAGATATATACTGATAAGCTTTAAAGTCCACAAATTAGCTACAGACCTCAAATGAATGTACTGTATCAGTATTTACACTCGCATCTGCTTTACAAATCTTGAAAACAGAAATGCATCACATACACTCATTATTATTAGTAAGTTAATTAAAGGATAAAACATTGCCATTTTGCAATGTTATAAGAAAATAATAATAATAATAATAATAATAATAATAATAATGGGGTGATGTAATAAAGCAGAGCTACTGATACCATCCCAAATTACTATTTTCCTATAACAAGCTTGTCAAGTAATGTTTTATTTCTACAGACATTTTGTTAAATGATCATTTTTGTTTTAATTTTTTATTGTTTATTCAGTTATTTATGAATGAGACCTACTGGTTATCCACTTACAGTTAATGTTTTGGAATGTCTCTGAACCAGTTCCTATTCTTACTTGCATTACAGGATCTATAAACACCCGTTTCCTCACCAGTCTTTGTCTGAACATGAAAAAAACAAACAAAAAAAAAAAAACGCTTTTCATGTCAAAATGCAAAACTCATCAGTGCTAAAGATGTAGGAAAAACTATTACATAGAGCTGACACTGGAGACTACTTCCAGAAATGTTAAATTAATGTGTCTTGACAGAAATTGTCACAATCTCAGCAATAGGTTAAACATTTTTATTAGGCTTATAGGTTACACTCTAAGAAAACTTAACAGGTACTTAATAGTACCCTTTTATTGTCATTGAGGTCATTGAGGTGGGATCTAATTTGTTTACTGTAAGTTTACTGTAAATCATTTAGAGGTACACTGTATCCAGATACCAGAGATGTCCCTTTGAGGGTCCAGCTGCAGCGACAAGGAAGGGTACAGTTTAGTAAAGGGAGGGGTGGGAGAGAGAGAGAGAGAGAGCGAGAGAGAGAGAGAGAGAGAAAGAGAGAGAGACTTCCAGGGGTAAGACTTAAAAGCAGTGATTACAGAAATACAGTCGGATGGTGAACACTTCATCAGAGGTTTCACCCGCTTCCGTTTCTCGGCTCTACCGGAGAAATTCTCACCTCGGTCAATGGACAGCTCGCTCATTTTCCTCCGCTGGAGAAGAGCTGGTGAGCTGTGTGACGGCGAGCCGGTGTGGCAGAGCTGAGAAACGGAGAGAAAGAGACGGAGAGAGAAGAAAAGAGGGAGAAAGGGTGAAAAAGAGCGAAGGCGACAGAGCGGTGAAAAGATGCGGCTTTCGCGGAGCGGTCTGGAGTTGCGCGTGCGCCCGGTGCTGTTTTGGCTCGCTCTGTGCTCGGTAGCGGCGGCGACAGCGCGCGGGTCACAGCACGGCATCCCGCTCGGAGTGTGAGTAGGACTAATCACGTGCATTACGGCGCGAAATAATCACGTAGTCTACACCTGAAAACAATCCACGCTCGCTCTGGAGAAATCCGAATCCGCCCACTGCCGTACTCATTAACCGGCTGTGTAAGAACATGTAATTCGGTGCGGTGCGGTGAGGGATTCTGGACGTTTAGATTTAGATTTAGATTACATTTTTTAGCAATAAATAGTGTGCTTAGTTTTACCGGCGTTATCTGGAGGTCAATACAATACAGTGAAATAACGCTTATATTAAACATTATATTACATTTACACACTATTATATACCTGAACATATGACTAAAATTAATAGTACATTACATAACATTATTATACATATACATATATAGTAAACTAAAACTAATATTAATAGTAAATTATATATTTATATATTATATACCATCAAATATAGATTATATTAACATTATATTACATAACATTATTATATACCGTAAAATAAGATTTATATTAGAACTATATAAAGGTGTTTAACAGTACAAACTATACAGTATATTAACACTAAGACTTACAGTCACTGACGTAACTATAGGGTTGCTTTTTTAATTCAAAAACACTTGTTAATATGAATTAAATAATAGTTAAAAACGTACAGATATTTTAAGATTTAATGTAATATGAATTAATCTGAACATATCAGATTAATACACACCCTCACCCCCTAATATTTTTTATTGTATGAATGCAAAGATTTCGTTTATTTATTAAAATGATATTCTAGATTAAAATAGATGCAGAAGAAATCCATCTCTAATATATACCTAAATATAATAATTATTATTATTATTCCACATAAGCTTAATAATGTGCTTACAATGAATGTGTTCATGTTTCCGCAGTGTTTTTAACTGAACATTAATGTGCGGTAAATATCAGGTTTATTCGTTATAAGACGATTTTAATCATACATACGGCTTTGTGGAGGATAAAGGGATGAGGTTTGAGTATGTAACAGTCAGCCTCAACCTGGAATTAAATGTACCATGCAGTTCACACTGAATGCGGTAAAAATCTCAGTGTTACGAACAGCTGCCGCTTATATAACTCTAACTACCATCTGGCACAGTGTACAAACACACTGAACTATTACAAATAATGTAAAAAAAGGTACAACTAATGGCTTTTCTGTTTGCACAGAAGTAAATAACAGTAAGAAATAGTCCGATTTCAAACCTGCAGTAAAGCGTCCTGGTTTCCTCTACCGATGATGATGATGATGATGATTTCCAGTGACTGAGAGCAAATAAATAGTAAATACTGTATGATGTATTTGTGGTGTGTATTTATGTTTGTGTAGTCGCGCTGTGAACTGTAAATAGCACTAACCTAGCTTTATACTGCAGACTTTACACTGAACTGCTTCACCTGCTCTAGACTACACCACTACACCTCTTATGTTAATTTAGCTAATTAGCAGGTTTGCATTAATTATGTAAACAGTAAGTATGTGTTAGCACCTTTTGTGAATCAACCTTTAAGTTAGTTAGCGTATGCTAAAATTTACCAGTCTAGCTAACGGAACAGTGCGAGCAGCAAAAGTTATCTAACGACACACCTACGGTTAACGTTACTTAATTAACCAGAGAAATTGTTATTTTGCGTCTTGCTTACCGTTATTATGTGATGAATATGTTTTTTAGGTGTCGTATTAGGCCATTAAAAATCACCTGACCCGCTACTGTAGCCTGTGTAACCGTTAAACTTAACTGACACAATGAAATTTAAATTCAAATCAGGTCGCATGCCCGGGAATTAACTCGGCGCGAGCCATCTGGTACACCTGTTTACAGTGTAATAGAGTTAGATGCAGCATTAAAATCCCACAACTTTGAATATTCAGCATATTTAAGAACAGCAACAACAACAACAATAATAATAAAAATAATAACAATAATAATAAAAATGAACTTTATATTAAATATTTTTCGCTGGCTACTATAGCTTGTAGTTTCTTTTTTATTATTAAATATATAGATGTAATAAAATGTATAATAATAATAACAACAACAACAATAATAATAATAATAATAATAATAATAATAATAATAATAATAATAATAATAAT
>JAOVVF010000001.1:4538681-4554382 GCA_028565595.1 Duopalatinus emarginatus
TTATTATTGTTGTTGTTGTTGTTGTTGTTATTTCTTGATTTATTTTTGCCATTAATTCTATATCCAAAAGTAGGATTGCGTTTTGACTTCAAATGTCTGCTGTTTCTACAACTTATGTCACACTTTTATGGCTTTTATTAGACTCCCCCATAACCTCTGCAGTAACATTAATGGCCACCAAAAATGTCTGTTTATTGGTGCATTCTGAATATACATACTGAAAAAAAAAGCATCCAGAAGATAGAGTAGAATAGAGTAGAACAGATAGCTATGCCAAATATCTCAGGTCGCCTGAGATAAATTGTAAACCATGATGGCTGTAAACAGTGATGTTCCCCTCATTGATATGTCTTAATTTCTTTCCTTTTTTTTTCACTTCTGTGGGTTAATGACCTGCTTTCTTGTCTGTTTTGTTAAGGGTTAAACTGTGGGCTTCAGCATTCGGTGGTGAAATCAAATCTATCGCCACTAAATACTCTGGTTCACAACTACTGCAGAAGGTAACCATCTCTCCTCCTGCGTTCTTTCTCCATCATCATGTCCAGACCTCACACCATATTTAGTACAGATTGCATTAATTTAATATGTAATTATTGATCTATTTAATACGTTTCTATTAATCTATCCGAACTGTATTGTTCTCTATGTGTCTCTCAATTCAGTAGGTTTGCATATTGACCAGGTGTAGAGGACTGTGTGCTGTTTCACCCTTACGCTATATCTATCCTGTCTTCCTATTATATTTAAACTCTGATTTATGCTTTGGAAGAGATGCTAGAAGATCACCTGAGATGAATAATCAGGGTGTTTAGCTATTTAAAAGGACCATCCCTCTACTGAAACCCTGTCTGACATGGTTCGAAGAACCTGAGGAACGTTTAAAGATGTTGAAGACCTCTCAGCTTTATACATATATACTGTACTTTTAGGAAAAGCAGTTTAGAATTGAGCTGAAAGTGAAGGCTTTCCTCTAGCATCTTTCTCTTTAACTGTCACTTTGTACTT
Source organism: Duopalatinus emarginatus (assembly GCA_028565595.1). NCBI lineage: Eukaryota > Metazoa > Chordata > Actinopteri > Siluriformes > Pimelodidae > Duopalatinus > Duopalatinus emarginatus. The sequence goes on from JAOVVF010000001.1 coordinate 4,539,687, forward strand.
TGTTTTCTGTTTTCTCTATCTTTTAATAATCCATACATTCATGTTTCCTTTATTCCTTTCTGCATGTCTTTTCTTTCATTATTCCTTGTCTTTCATTTTCTTTTTTTTCTCTTTCTTTCTCAGGCGTGATGTTCTCTAAGCACTCAAACACAACACACACAGAGCAGTAGCTTCAGGGTGAAAATTGTATTGTATTCTGCAGCCTTCCAGTCACTCAGCTGCACACAGACGCTTCAGTTGGAATAGACTCAGGTGTGCGTCAGGAAGACTCAGCTGTTACTGTGTGTGTGTGTGTGTGTGTGTGTGTGTGTGTGTTCATGAGTGTGTGAGCGACTGTGTTCTGGTTACAGCTCATTACACACTGAGCCCTTTCTCGTCTCATCTCCAATTCTCTCTGGACAGAATCAGCCAGGAACTGATAAATTGAATAACTGGAGCTTTGTGTAAATGTGACCCCTGGATGCCGGTCACTCAAAATCAGAATGTTTCTTTGTGTATGGCAATATAATAATTGTAATGATAATTACAGTTGCTAGCACTAACACTTAAAATAATCCATGTTCGTATACAATAGCTCCACTTAGAAATAGCTATCTGCATAAGTAGCATATTGTGAGTTTTGCCATAGTTTCTCCTGTTTTTATAACTATAAATAAGTTTTATAATTGGGTGTGACATGGGTTTAATTTTCAGTGTAGGCACCCAGTCTGTGCTACACTAATAAGGGTCCTTGGGCAAGACTCCTAACACTTTGTTGGCTTACCTGGAATACCAGTAACCTTGTAAGTCGCTCTGATAAGGGCGTCTGCTAAATGCCATAAATGTAATGTAAATGGAGCTTATTGAAGATGCTAAAATCATTACTTATCTAGTGAATGCTTAACAAATCCTGTGTGCATTTACTGGGTTTGTTCCCCTGTACCAAAAAGTGAAGTGAAGTGAAAGTGAACTATTTGCCTACTGTGCTTACACGCAGAGAATTTGTCCTACTCATTTAAAATACATGTCCAAACTACCCTTGAGCAAGGCACCTAACCCCGCCAGGTGCCTTGGATAAAGATTGCACAGTGCCCACCGCTTCAGGTATATGTGTGTTTACTGCTCTGAGTGTGTGCATTTCCTAGTATTTACTACTCGTTATGCAATCACAGTATAGGTCAATCACTTCACTAGAAATAGTGGGTTCTTAAAGTGTCGCTTTTTAGCCTTTACAATAATAGTAACACAGTCTGTTATAGGGTTCTCCTAAAAAGAACCTCCTAAACGTACAAACATAAGAGTGTTTGTACATCCTCAGCAGGAAGGCATGAACTAACCACACCTTTTGTGCAAAATCACAACTTTACATTTTCCCCCCTTAGATTAGGTTTCTAACTAGAACCCCATCAGGATATGCTAAGAACCCTTAATTAACAAGCTCTTGAATAAGATAAACAATAGGAGTGTAGCACATTGTTAGTAAAAAACATGCCACAATATGCGACACAATTTCTATCTGGAGAGAGTAAGACTTCTACATGTTGTTCTAAACAAGGCAGATGCATGTGACAGCTCCTGAAAAACGGCACGGCTCTTCCTCTCATTACTCGAGCCAGCAGGACGATCATGGTTACTGATGAAGGCCTGTGAATTACAGCATGGTAGAGAGAGAGAGAAAGAGAAAGAGACAGGCGAGAGAAAGGAGAGGAAGACGGGACATGGGGAAGGGAGGGGAGGACAGGCGTGAAATGAAGTGTTCCACCTCAGTAACTCTCCCCCCTGACTCCCTCTCGCTGTAATGGGATGTGTGTTGTGTGTTTGGGGTGGTGTGGGCTCTAGCGCTCAGTGCAGGAACATGCGTCTGGATTTGTTGCTTTGTTGCCCCTAAAAGAGTAGAACAGACGTTTGTTATACTGTGTAGGGGCATTTGTGTGAGTGTGAAAAGAGTTTAGTAAATTGTATAATAGAATAATATCCTTAATATAATCTTTAATGCATTTTTGTCTGGGTGGTTTTGTTCAGTATGCCTGCTGTATGTTGAAAGCATGTTTTGTGTGTGTGTATCTGTGTGTTTGGGAGTTCTGCAGGCTCAGCGTAGTCTGAAATGTAGCTCATTATCCCGAGCCACCCATGCTTGACGCGTTATTATCTTTCTCCCGCGTTCAGACTCCATTTCAATTACTCTCCGTCCACGTGTGGCTCCAGCACTCCAAAACGTTTTTTTTTTTTTGGTGCAGACATCGACCCACCCCTCGTCAGTCTGATCTTCAGCCAATTGCATGAATTGCAGCAGCTTGTCAACCAGTCAGAGGGCTGAGATTGCACCTCTTATCAAGACTGGAGGCATCTCAGTGGCCCATAAGAGATCCTAACCAGACACAATCATATCATACAGAAGAGATCAGCAATTGCAACTTATCAAAGTCTTTCTCTGTGAAGTGTAGGGGGAAGAAATCAGCATCAATACAATGAAAGCAAAAAGCAGAGATTTCACTGAAAAGGGCTACTGATGAGACTGCAGTACCTTGGAGGTCCTCAAGTATATGCTCGGCTTATTCACCCTCAAATGAGTTGTTGTTAATTTGTAGCGATTATGTAAAGATGATGAAGGAATCTCTGCTGAAAATGTCTTACTTGTATATAGAGGGATTTGTTAGCAAAACAGTATCATGACAAGCACCATGGTTTGCTTGTGAGAGGGTCAAGCCAATATGAAAACTAGTACTTTATATGGGCAAGTTGTTTTGTAAACCAAAAGAGACCCATCTTCTGTGGGTCTCTTGAACTTTGGACCAGAGGCCCCTGACTCAAAAGATTTTTAAACAATGTTCTTAAAATTTACATTAAAACAGGACCATATAAGGCTTCAGACACTATATCACACGAAATGAGACACAATCACATGTGAGCAGTTTTGGGTTGTGGGAGCAAACCATGTTAACCCATGAGAACATGAGGAGAACATCCTGAACCCCCAAACCCTGAAGCTCATAGGCTAAAACACCAAAAGGCTGTCTATTTGACATATACTGCACTACACAGAGTGTAGAAGCTAATAATTCATACCGAAGCTTAGGTTGTGCACTTATTCAGGGAGTCAGGGGAGATATGGGATTTGGCTCAGGTCTAATCACTAAATCTTCTTCATTTCTCCTGCAGCATTGCTATCATTGTTCTTTTCTGAAATAATCTAATTTTATTCTACAATATCTGAAATCTTCTATCAGGTCCTGTTGCTTAGATCATGACACAGAACACACACACATGACTGAAGATACACTGCCAGGACCGTCTGTCTACCTACATTTTTATCTCTTTACCGTTTTGACATACATTCTGTAAAATAATATTTATTTTATTGAACCGTGAAAGTAATATTTCAGTGTCATCATTTGACTTTGTGTGATAAAGACAGTTTTTGCTTGTAACCCTTCAGAAATGTAAGGAGTACGAGCGCACAGTCCGGATGGAGGAGGCTGACGGAGCCAAGCTGGTGCAGAGCATCTCTGAGAAAATGGCCGAAATGTTCCGCAGCAAAGCGCAAGCTGCTCGGGTGGGTATGCCCGCTACAGAGTATGTATAGTTGATGGCATCAGCGCAGAGTCTTACTGAGGTTCAGGAGTGAATCTGAGCCTTCAGTACATTTCTGGAGTTCCTGTGGCATTAATCAGTTCTGAATGAATAATAATAATTCCGAATTAATCATCTGGGCAACTACTTCCTCACTTCTGCAGCCACCAGAGTATGAAGCTTTTAATTTTATGTTCACATTTTCCATTCCACCTTAAAACACATTTACTTTTCCACCTTAAAAATGGTGCATACGTTGAGCCTTAGTAGATAAGTGTTTTAAACATTTCTTCACATGTTGTGCAGACATTACAAACAGCCCACGTAAAACTAAACCTGGATTCCCTTTTCGAATGTTCTGTTCCACCTTAAAAGCACCTAAAAAGCACATGTTCAGTCTGAAGCCTGTGTTGCCATAGCAGCATTTGGAAGCAAGGTTGAATGGTAAATACGAACAATCTAATCTAACATCTTCATGTGAGTGATTTACTGAAGGTAATAAAGTGTATTTAATTAAGCTAGATAGCAGCTACTTACACGCAGAGCCTTGGCCTGTGCAGCTTGTGCACCTTAGTCAAGACACAAGCCATGTGAAAAATAATTAGCATGAGACAGGCAGACCAGAGGGATAATTATTAACAAGGAATGGTATGATCCATTTTAGTGGAAATCATATCACACGATTCTCTCAGATATGGATCCTGTAAATTTATTATAATATGTAACATTATAGGTTAGAAGGGTATAAAAATAAAAATAAAAAAATAAAAGCTTTTACAAAAAAAAAAGGGGGGGGGGGTTTCAAGTCTTAATCAGGGGGGTCAGACTTCCCCAATCCCCTTGTAATTTGCACCATGTCCAATTTCAATTTCATATCCAATCCAGTTTCTGGGTTCAGGAGTGAGAAACAGCATATATAATGAATTTAAATTAGTAACAAAATTATTGAGCTTATAGATAAATTTACATACAGATCATGAAGCTCATGTTTTTCTGTAAAACAACATGCATTTCTTACATCTGGGCAGTCACTATATCTATCTGTTCGCAAGCCTGCAGTGTTCATGTGGCTGCAGTAAAATTTGAGATAATCAGGATGGGAGGGATGGAGTAAATGGAAACACTTCTTTATTACAGAATTGGAAAACAACTTTTCTGCTGTCTGAACGCCAAATGAGTTTTTTAAAGAGTATATAATGTATGAAATAAATTAAAATCAGGCTAATCAGGTGTTAAGGTAGGTGTGTTGACGGGAATGATGAAGTAGAGGTGCATTTCATTTAAAAGTTAACTAAAACTTTATATAGGGCTTGAATTTGAGGCAGAACCAGTTCAGTCATAGTTATTAGCAAATAATACTCCAATGAGACACCAGGGGGATACTAATAAAATAATAATAATTGTAATAATAATAAAAATAATATTCTTCTTCTTCTTCTTCTTCTTATCATTATTATTATTATTATTATTATTGTTGTTGTTGTTGTTATAGATTTATGTATCAATATGACTATCACTCCACTACAGTGTGTCCTTGTTATTTTTTTTTTAATCTAAACTATAATACATTTTCTTCTCTATTTAATTTCATTTTTTTTGGTGGATAAAGCTGCAGTTCTTTTAGCCGATGTGTATAAATCATAGTGTGTGTGTGTGCGTGTGTGTGTGTGTGAGAGAGAGAGAGAGAGAGAGAGAGAGAGTAATCGTGTCCCTCCGCCTTTCAGCTCTTCATGTGTTTATATCTGAATGTGATGTGTGTTATTGATGTGATAGAAATCCGGTTATCTCAGAGTCGCAGCGTCGCACCGGAATTACCTGCAATGTGTGTGTGTGTGTGCGTGTGTGTGTGTGTGTACGTGCGCGCATCAGTATCTGTCTAAACTGTAGATAGAAGTAATTCAGAACTGAATTTTCTGAGCTGGATTAGCATCTACAACACTGACACACAAATAATACAAAATGTTAATACAAATTATCTTTATCGTTTTAATAATTTTAATATTCTAACACCAAATAGTCTTTCCTTTACATTCAGACAGCCAATCATTTATATATATATATATATATATATTAGGTATTATGTAGGTATTTTTAGGGAGAGGAGCAGAAATGCTTTTTACCGCTGTCACTGTGTATAGAAATAGAAATAGGAAAATGATTTAACATTAAGTGTTTGCTGAAGTTTATTTTCCCTAAACACGTCAAATGGAAACAGTTTAAAGGGGAAATTGTAAATTGATTGTCAAAAATAAAAAATAAATCCAGTTCCTAGTCTACAGTGTCTGCTAACACATTTCTGTTTACGTTGCACCAATTTCCACAGACCCCTACTGCGATATTTAAATTTCTTGTCCTCCGGCAATAACACACACACACACACACACACACACACACACACACACACACACACACGCGAGCTAAGGTGACCCATTAATAGAACCGAGCCCTCAATTACTCAGTAAGCAGGTTAAATAATTGTTAGTTTGATTTGATCGGAGACTTGTCAGTTCACACGGGTGTAATGCTAAGTAGTACATAATTGTGACAACTCATCTCATAGCTGAATGTTTTTAATATGGCCTCACCTCTTACGGCTGACCTTTTTTACCCCCTCTGCAGAGGCTGGTGGAGGCGGCGGAGGAGGCGCACTTACAGCATGAGGAGAACCCCGACCTGCAGGTAAGATCTGCCCCAAGGACGTGTGGCTGGCATTCAGAAACAGTCTGGGCGTTTTAGTAATATTATATAGATAGATAGATAGATAGATAGATAGATAGATAGATAGATAGATAGATAGATAGATGTCTGCCAAAAAGAATGACTCTATAATATAAATATAATTCACATTAATCCAGTTTTATACCATGAACTTATTATAATTTAAAAAGTCTTAATATGGCTTTAATGTGTTAGAGAAAAAAAATCTCCAGCATTTTGTGGACTACAAAAGAATAACTTAATAAATTAAATAGACATAAATTATAAAGACTTGCTGTCGCGCGCTCGTCGTTTATGTGTATAAAAGAGCGCCGATCCTGATGACTGTTCAAAAGAAAAATTCAGATTCAGTGTTTTAGGATGTTCAGAAGTCTTCAACACACACAGAGAGGCACACATACCCACAGTTATCATGGAGGTTTGGTTCGGGTGTGTACTCGACAGCTTCACTGCTCCGTGCTCTAAGATTAATGACTTGTGTCCGAGCCCTAAATGAAAAATTCACTGGAGCAAAATTTGTATAAAAAAAGAAAAAAAAAGCTAATGGCGGCGTCTTTGGAATAATCGACTTAATAAATTCACTTCATGAATAGACAAAAGGTTTCTGTAGGGCTTCTACATGCATATGCATTAGGGTTAATGACGCAATCAGCGTGCTGATGAAGCGCGTGAGCCGCAGAAGATTTCACTATAGTGTTTAAAAAAAGAAATATTTAGCATGACGTCAGGGATGTCATTATTATATACATCTACTGCAGAAACATTCACTTTCATTACCTAAAAAAAATTATGTTTCCTAACTCACCATCAGTCACACTGAATACATACTAATATAAATGTATAGAATAAATACAATGTTCAATTTGAAGTACAAAAGAGAAAAAGGTGTCTACTTATTACAAACAAATATTTCAGCTAATTCAATTTTCATGTAGCCTATAAAAGTATGTCTAACACAATGGTGTTAACTTAAATTACCAAAACAAATAAAGAAATCTTGATTACAGTAATGTAAAGTGGTGGAACAAATGCTGAGGCAACTTAAAAGGTTTTATCAAGATTGCGGACATAATATTGTAAGATGAAAAGATCTCAATCAAGAACCTGATATAAATATAAAACTGCAAACATATTTCTAATATTTAAACCTTATTAGCTACCCATCACTGAAAAGTGTGTCAGACTGATTTTTTTTATTTGCTTGGTATAATACACTAAATCCACCTGCTCACTCTCATTGCTACTTAATAGCAACTAATACCCTAATATTAAAGCGGTTTAACATACATATACAAATCAAGTTCATAAACCATGCCCTTGATTTACTATCCAATCAGTTCGAGAGAGAGAGAGAGAGAGAGAGAGAGAGAGAGAGATGGAGAGAGAGAGCGAGAATACACTAAACACATTCTCAGTGACAGCAGCTGGAGTGAAGTGCATGCAGATCTGCTGTGTGTGCACATTTTTCCTCTCTGCTCTCTGAGCGTGTTACAGGAGCGTTGAGCCATGAGATGAGCTGTCACTGGACTTCAGGAGGACGCCAGCCCTCTATTCCTTCTCTACTGTCCCTCACTCTATTCTTCTCCACTTCTCTTCTCTTCTCTATACAAATACAGTTGAATTAAATTAAACTGTATGTGAAACCATACACACCAACACAAATCTGGCATTAAACATTTTGCCCAACCATGCAGATTTTTCCCTTCTTTTTTACGTATACAGTGTTTTCCTTTTTCTAAAGCTAAGTAACCAATTAGCTGCTAGAGAGTTAATCCAGTCGGGTGTTAGGAAGACTTGGTGTACTCATATAGACTAAAAAAAGACAGTTTATTGTCAGCACACACTGCTGTTCCTCTTTAAATCTACTATAAAGATAAACTGCTCCAGATGTTCACAGATCTGTGTTCAGTACATTCCCTTTTTATTAAATATACTGCTCATTTTCTCTTGTTTTTTGTTTTGGGTACAACATGTGTATGTCATTGCGTTGTGTCGCTTTATATAAATGCTCTTTTTAATTTATCTACACTGTTGGTATACACCAATCAGCCATAACATAACCACCACCAAACCACTGACAGGTGATGTGAATAACACTGAGTATAATATAATGAGTATAATAAAGAGCAGTTTAGGCATGTGGTGTTAATGTTATGAATGGTGTAAGTGCATGATAATAAAATGACACTAAAGGAATCTTGTAGTCTTGTGGTTGTGGAAGTGAAAGATGGGTGTCCACTGGTGAAAGTTGTGTATCCTGATTGGATTTAGAAAACAGGGTTTCTATCTGAAATCGTCTAAATGAAGCCATGTAATGTAGCTCTGCTGTTGCTTGTAATGGATTTTCTCTGTGTGTGTGTGTGTGTGTGTGTGTGTGTGTGTTTGTGTGTGTGTGTAGTACGAGTACTTCAACGCTGTCCTGATAAATGAAGTGGATGAGGATGGGAACAGTGTGGAGTTGGGTGGAGAGTTTATCCTGGAGCCAAACGATCACTTTAACAACCTGTCAGTCAACCTGAGTCTGAGTGTGGTGCAGGTCCCCACCAACATGTACAACAAAGGTAAGCGGGACACACGCTTCTAACCCTGCCTTCACAGGTGACAATGTGATGGGTGAGTGAACACTTCTGTGACACAGAGCTGTGATTTCAGTGAAGGGAAAGTGTCGCAGTAAAGATTTTCTCAAAAACGATCGGCTTCGGTATGGTACTTGGTTTTCTGGAGAGTTTCTCAGCGCTTTGTTAATGAGGTATGACTCTATAAATCTATATATTGGTCGTTCCCTGGGACCATTCAATGCTGGGTACCTGTATTCTGGAGCTGCATCTTTTGGAAGCTGCATTTATGGCTGTCCCGTTTTAAAGGCTCCTTCATATGCAGCAGAGAAATGTGTCCTCCAGTTTCATGGCAACGAAGTATCTGCTGCTATGGATTGATCTTTGCCAACCAACATATGCCACCATTCCTTGCATGCCAGTGATGCAAATAGGAAATCCTGTTTCAGTTCAGCCTTCACAGTGTGCACAGCCTTCGTAAACAGCACGGTCTGTTTGGGCATAGTCTGTGGGGTTTTCAGTGCCAATTTTCCAAATTCGGAAAGGATTGAGGACACCACTCCCTAACTGACCACATCCAAACAGACCACGCCTAAACAGACCACACCCAAACGGACCACACCCACAGGCAATAGCAGCAATAAGTTCTAAACAAACTTATGTAAACGTAGTGATATTCTCTACTTCTGTACACATGCACAAGAAACAGGAAGTGACATCATTGTGGGTTGATCACTTGATGTGATGTGTTGTGTGTTGTGTTTCGACACACATCATTCACCAGACCATGCATTTTATATATACACATAAAGCCTTCACACATAGTGATAGATGTGTATTTGGGTGTGTGCTGGGGGTGGTTGTTGGGTGTGTGTGTGTGTGTGTGTGTGTGTGAGATGTTAAGTCCCGCTCCACTGATCTGGAGAAGATTAGCTTATCGTCAGCTCCCCACTACAGGTCAATAATCACCCGGAGAGAGACTGTGTGTGTGTGTGTGTGTGTGTGTGTGTGTGTATGTGTGTCTGTGTGTGTGTGTAGTCACTTCTCAGTGTCTCTGTAGTGTCTTTGTGTGTGTGTGTGTAATTGCTTCTTCTTTGTGTGTTATTGTTCGACTTCATTAAAGGAAATAAAGGGAATGAGGTGATTGAGGGTCATCATCACTGCACAAAGTGAAAATAAGATTAAATGTTTAAATAACCAGGTCTTGTGGGGTGTCCAGTATACAGAGGTTAATACCTACCAAAAGTGGTCCAAGAAAGACAACCAGTGAACCACGAGGTTGAAGGCTAGATCGTCTGGTCTGATCTCATAGAAACGGGTGCCCAACTCCAGTGCTGGAAGGCCAGTATTCAGCACAGCTTGGAGGTTGCTACTCAAACACACCTGTATGCGCTTATCTGTTAACTGACAGGTTTATTGGATGTGCTGTGCTGGACACTGGTCCTCCTGGGGTACTGGTGTTCACCCCTACCACAGAAGATCCACAGAAGGATCTGTTGCTAAAGTCTTGGTGCCGCAGATGCCATAGAACACCTTTCGCAGTCTTGTTTAGGACAGAACTGTTAATGTTATGGTTAACATTATGGCTGATCGGTGTATGTTTTCTGGAGACGGTACAGCTGAAAGGGTATCCAAATTTCTACTTCTTTCCACTTCGTTTCACATGCCACAATTCTTATTTTATTTTATGTTGTATTTTTTAAATTAAATGTAAAGTAATAAATAAGGCAGCTCTTAAATCTCTGTTACGTGGTTACAGACTGGGAGTAAACTCTTTTCAATACTCTCTGTCTCTTTCAGATCCTGATATAGTAAATGGAGTGTACTGGTCCGAAGCTCTGAATAAAGTGTTTGTGGATAATTTCGAGAAGGATCCCTCACTCATCTGGCAGTATTTTGGAAGTGCGAAAGGGTTTTTCAGACAATACCCAGGTAAGAAGTGTGTTTATGTGTGCATGTGTGTGTGTGTGTGTGTGTGTGTGTGTGTACAGGTGTGTTTTATTTTTACAGGCCATTGGAGAAAGAAAGTCTCAAATAAATCACAATCTGACAACACATTATGCAGTCAATGTTATCGATAAGTTACAGTTGACTATATGAAAGGTGTAGGTAGGAATATTTATATTCCAGTGTCATTGTTTTGATTGATGGATTTAACTTTTTATAACAATGCAATTATAAAAGTCCTATTTCCGTTGTGAAACAAGACAAGACCTTAAATCTAATCAGTTTAGAATAAATCACTTCCTCTTGTGCCCTACTAACCACAAGGGTTTAAGTTTAAATTCCAGTAGGACCAAAGAACCGCTATGCTTTATAATCCAGAAGCCTTTAGACTGAGATGAACAAGCCATGTGTAATTTTTTTTTCCTCCCTGTAGGGGTAAAATGGCATCCTGACGAACATGGAGTCATCTCCTTTGACTGCCGCAACAGAAAATGGTACGAGGCTGGGATTTGTCCTCCTGATGTCTTATAACAATGGACAAATTTGTTTTAAAACATTTGATGGTGAACCTGCTGAAAATAACGAAAAGTAACGAAAGCAGGAAATATATACTCTATGTAAAAAATTAGTAAGTGAGAAAGAAAGAAAGATAGAAAGAAAGGTAATTTGTGATGGAAACATGTATTTCTGCTCAGCTGGTGTTTAGCCCCAACACTTCCAACACTTTTATGACATGTTGCCGAGTATCATTTATTAGCATTATTAAATAATGTAATAAATGAATCAATACCAGTCCTGATTAATTCTAAATCCTGAATGGTCCGAGGTTGTTGATGAAGTGTTCATAAATTCATAATCATTTCTGTTCGTCCTCCTCAGGTACATCCAAGCAGCTACGTCTCCGAAGGATGTGGTGATTCTGGTAGACGTGAGCGGCAGCATGAAGGGTCTCCGTCTGACCATCGCCCGACAGACCGTCTCCACTATCCTGGACACGCTGGGAGACGACGACTTCTTCAATATTATTGCTGTGAGCAACAGGGTGTAGGGTTAATGTGTGTAATTACAGTGTGGAGTATGTGAATGAGTGAGTGATGGTGCTACTCACTGCTTTCTGTGCTGTGTGTGGTACTGCAGTACAATCAGGAGATTCATTATGTGGAACCGTGTCTGAATGGAACTTTGGTGCAGGCCGACAAAACCAATAAAGATGTGAGTCTCTCATACTGCCATTCACACAATCATTCATTCATTCACTCATTTGTCCACCAATCCGTTATTCATTTATTCTCATTCACTTACTAATCCTCTCATTCATTAATAATAAATAGCCCATTTATTTACACATGCACTCACTCACATCTCTCCTCTCATCTCTCTGTCTTTCTCTTGTTGTTCTTTTTCCTCGCAGCATTTCCGAGCTCATCTGGACCGCCTGTTTGCAAAAGGCATGGGGCTGCTGGGAGATGCCCTGAGTGAAGCTTTTACTGTTCTCAATGAGGTGATTCTGTCTGAAACACACACACACACACACACACACACACACACACACACACACACACACACACACACAAATTTAAGTCATGGTTACACCATGTCATCTATGTGATATAATATCAGAATTGTGTGATTTGTAACCTTCTGTAAATTGTAAATTCTGATTGGTTAAAGTTAAGATAAGGGGTGGGTCTACAGTTCAATACAATTGTCTTTACTCCAATTTCGGCTTTAGATCTGGACAGTGGGAAAAAGATCCCCCCTCTTTCTCTCTTGTGTGTGTGTGTGTGTGTGTAATTGTGTGTATGCTGTCCTGTCCCCCCTCCTCTCTAAGACACTCTGTGATTAATAGCAGTAATTAGCATCACTGATTAACAGGCACACTGGAGAGAACACAACGCAGAGGAGATAGTGGTCAAAGGCAGTCCACTGACTCGTTTTATCTCTCTTTCTCAGATGAGTGGAGAGGGATGGAGGGAGGGAAGGGAAGGGGGAACAGAAAGTGCATGGGGGACAGAGTGAGAGAGACAGAGAGAAAGACAGGGAGGGAGAGAGAGAGAGAGAGGGAGAAAGAGAGAGAGATAGAAGGGATAACAAAATGCACAATATATTTGTCACTTTCATTAAAGCAAGCTAATAAATATGGTAATCAACAGGAATGTTGGTTTAATAGGATGCTGTGTGTGTGTGTGTGTGTGTGTGTGTGTGTGTGTGTGTGTGTCTTCTCACCTGTCATCATTTTTCTCTTGTTTCTCTACCTTCACTTTTTTTACTTCTTACTTTTTACTTCTTCTCTCCTTTCTGGCTGACTGACAGCACACACACTGACCATATGGATCTGAGTGTATGCTGGTGTGTGAGTGTGTATGGATGTTGATGGGTGTCTATGTCTATATGGCTTTCATTGGTGTATGATGTCAGCTTTCAGTTTCCACCTTCTCTCTGTCATGGGTCAATAAGCTAGTTAATTACTGCCATGGATCTTAATCCATCAGATTAATGCTCATGGTGAGGTGCGGACGCACAGAGATTTTCAACGACGGCATCTCGAGAGTACTGCAGCCTGAGGCTCAGTTTACACAGTGTACCGCACACACACACACACAAAGTACAGTACAGTACAGTACAGTACAGTACAGACAGTGGAGCACTGGTGTTGGGTGACATCTAGGCTTAGCTGCCATGACATACAATGTAAATGGATGTACAGTACTTCTCATCTGTGTGTTTGTGTGTGTGTGTGTGTGTGTGTGTGTGTGTGTGTGTGTGTGTGTGTGTGTGTGTGTGTGTGTAGTTCAACCAAGCAGGACGTGGAAGTGTGTGCAGTCGGGCCATCATGCTGGTGACGGACGGAGCCACTGAAATGCACGATGACGTTTTTGCCAAGTACAACTGGCCCGAGCGGAAGGTGCATCACACACATTCGCAAACACACATCTATCCTGATCAACCTACAGGTCAAGTTCTGGGATTAAAACATACAACCTTCTGGTGACTAGAGCAGAGCCGTAACCACTGTATGAACACCACGCTGTCAAAAATGTTATGAATTATAAAAGGGTCATAGTGAGTTAATTTCAGCTGCGGACTGCTCTTTTTTTTCCATTCAGTGGACTTTCATAGAACACTGGAAACATGTGTCATATGACCCAATATGAACCATAGAACCCTGGGAATGTGATCCTGATCCGGACTCTGGCAATTTAAGGTGCTTGTAAGATAGGGTCCTAGGACCATAGGTTACTTGACCAGGTACTTAGGAAATGTAGGACAAGGGGTCCTGGAAATGCTGATCATGGCCCCATCCTTCAGTTCAAGGGATAAAGGAAACATCTAGAGATCCAGAGAACATATTATTCTAACCCATTATATATGTGTTAGTGTTGTGTTTGTTTAGTGTTGTGTGTTAGTGTTTAGTATTGTACAGATTAGTGTTGTGTTTTAGTGTTTAGTGTTAGCGTAATAGTATTTAGTGTGTTAGTGTATAGTGTATAGTGTTAGTGTGTTAGTGTATAGTGTATGATTAGTGTTGTGTGTTTGGTGTTGCATGTGTTAGTGTTGTGTGTGTGTCTTAGTATTTAGTGTTGTATAAGTTTGTGTTGCATGTGTGTTAATGTTTAGTGTTGTACATGTTTAGTGTTGTATGTGTTAGTGGTGTGTGTGTGTTAATGTTAGTGTTATGTGTGGTAGTGTTGTGTGTGTTAATGTTAGTGTTGTGTGTGTTAGTGTTGTGTGTTAATGTTTAGTGTTGTATGTGTTAGTGGTGTGTGTGTGTTAATGTTAGTGTTATGTGTGGTAGTGTTGTGTGTGTTAATGTTAGTGTTGTGTGTGTTAATGTTAGTGTTATGTGTGGTAGTGTTGTGTGTGGTAGTGTTTAGTGTTGTGTGTGTTAATGTTACTGTTGTGTGTGTTAATGTTAGTGTTGTGTGT
>JAOVVF010000001.1:4562012-4573520 GCA_028565595.1 Duopalatinus emarginatus
TCATTTACATAGATTAAAAAATGTGATTAATCGCGATTAACTATATGAAATTCTGAGATTAATCGCGATTAAAAATTGTAATCGTTTGACAACCCTAATTAAAACCCGATATCACCCATGTTATTGCCCCCCTCTAACAGTAATTTCTACTTGTGTCCCCTTTGACAGTAACAACCGCAATCAAACATTTGTGATAACTTGTGATGGGTCTTGTGGATAACACATTGCACTGTGGATGATGTTTGGCTCTTCTTTGGAGAATTGTTTTAATTTGGCTACATTGGAAGTGTTTTGAGTATAAACCTCCCTTTTAGGGTCATGCCACAGCATCTCAGTGGGATTCAGGTCAGGACTGTGACTGCCACTCCACAACCTTCATTTAGTTTCTACTGAACAGTTCGGAGGAGGACTTGCTTGTGCAAGTCAGATCATTGTCGTGCCTCATAACTCAACCTCACTTCAGCTTTAGGTCACAAACTACACCAGTATGTGCCTGCATT
Source organism: Duopalatinus emarginatus (assembly GCA_028565595.1). Taxonomy (NCBI): domain Eukaryota; kingdom Metazoa; phylum Chordata; class Actinopteri; order Siluriformes; family Pimelodidae; genus Duopalatinus; species Duopalatinus emarginatus. Next base: position 4,562,513 of record JAOVVF010000001.1, read on the forward strand.
AGTTTATATTGGCCTGTCAGCTTATTTTCTGTAAGATTATATTATAATTAAATCTGGATGATGTATCTTTAGGAAAATAATAATAAAATATAATTAATAAATATAAATAAAAAAAAAAAACAATTGTATGTAATTAAAACATTGTTTTACATCTTTGTTTTTAAGCAATAAATATTCCTAAATTACTATACATTTTTTAGTTTATTATATTACAATTCACAATTGTGAGTACTTTATTAATTTATTTGTAAGGAAAGTAAGGATGTGTGTTTGGTAGATTATTTCTTTGTTGTAGCGATGCTTCTTGGCAATAAATCTTTTACCGTTAGAAAGCCTATTAATATCCATTTTAAATTTCGCCCCAAATGTAAGGAACATGCATTTATGGGATGAGCAGCAGAGCTGAGTATGTTGGTTGTGCCCATGAAAAATTTGCCAAATCTTCTCTGGCTTGACTCGTTTGGTGTTTGGTGGACTGGATGATTGAAGATTGAAGAAACAAGACACATTGGCAATTTAACAATGCATTTATTTAATTTCATAATGATTTTCTACTTTCTTAATTACATTATATCAGTGGTTACATTGTGCCATCTAGGATCAGGTTATTTTGTTTTATTTTTATTTTGTTTTATTGTAAGGCAGAATACAGTATTAATAGCAGCAACAGCAATGATATTGATGTTCCAGACTGTATTTGGGCCACAGTGTACACTCAGTCATGTTTGGCACTGTGTAAGGCAGAGCATTTATGTGCGTGTGTGTATATACATGTGTGAGGGGGGTTGAAAGAGTAGACAGGGGGTTGCTTATGGGTTGCCAATTTGGCACGATAGGAACTGCACCGCTCTCACTGTGCAGACCTGACACACAGAGGTCAAAGTTCAAGTGAGCCTAAATCACTCTTCCTGTCAGCTCTGGCCCTCTGGCTACTGCGTGCTGATCAGCGCTGTGTGCCTCCGACATGGATGCGTGGACACACACACACACACACACACACACACACACACACACACACACACAAAACGTTCTGTTTAATGCAATGCTGAACACTGTTAGCGAACACTGACAATCAAATACAGTGTAAAAGCACAGTTTGTTTGTATGTTTCATGTTATAGAATATTGTATATTTGATTTCTATCTAGAATATTACATTTTTACATTGTGTTTGTCTTTTTTTCCTTTTTTAAATTACTGGGATTTCCGATTTGGAAAATAATACAAGATCATTTATGAATTATAATCAGCTCAGTGTATGATAATAGAAAGTTAACAGTTAGCAATTTCATTATTACTGATTAAATATCTGCAGCAGGATTCTAATAATTTCTTTCTTTATATCTTTCATATTTTTCCTTAAACTCTGTGTTCATTTCCTTTAATACCAGATGTTCCATCACTGCTGTCTTCAGTTAATTTGTAATTATTATAAACACACACTGTTTTGGACTTTTACATGTTTTAGGTTATTTTATTTTATTTATTTACTTGTACACATTTTTATAATTACTATTTGATGTTTTTTGATTCAGACTGAGAAGAATGTATATTAGCATTGCATACATAACCATTACCATCATTATATATCCTACTGCCTGACTCCATAACTCGATATGTGTGTGTGTGTGTGTGTGTGTGTGTGTGTGTGTGTGTGTGTGTGCAGGCTATTTCAGTCAGATCTCCACCCTGGCTGATGTTCAAGAGAACGTGATGAGATATCTGCATGTCATGAGCCGCCCAAAAGTCATCGACCACGAGCACGACACAGTGTGGACCGAGGCCTATGTGGACCAAGCTGTGAGCTGTTTAAACCTTTGAGTCCTTACATGACTGTTTATTGTTTATCTTGTATATACTGTTAAATATTTCATATCATTTAATTATAATATAAATATTAGTTGAGAATCTGATATAACTGTAAATGTTGAATGTAGTGTAGAATAATGCACAGCAGTGTGGTTGTGTGTGTGTGTGTGTGTGTGTGTGTGTGTGTGTGTGTGTGTGTGTGTGAAAGCCTGACTCTCCCCACCCCCTGCACCGTGTATAAATGATTACACATTAATAGCTTCATTAGTTCTGTCACCGTCCTCCACAGTCACCTCCTCCATCTGACTGAGGAGTGAAGAAATCTCATGTATTTACTGTTACCATGATCTTATTTCAGCCTAAAACCTTTTTTTTTCTCTCTTCTTTTTGTCTCCATAGCTCGCTCAGGCTCATAAGGTACAACCTTTAAAATTTCTAGTCTATATTTAATACATTAAAAATATTATATCATGTTTACTGATAAAGGTGTTCAGAGAAACCATATCATGTATTTATGAGAAAAAAAAGGTTAAATCATTCTGACTAATGGTGTGTCTTGATTATGATGTAAAGAAAAAAACCAAAATAATGAATTAATAAATGAATCTGTGGAATAGTACAATATTTAATAATATGTATCTGTATGATATGCATTGTGTATAAATAATATTATTTATTGTGTAATACTAAATGGTAGAGACATGCAGAATGAGAAAGAGACAGAGAGGAAAAAGAAAAAGGAAAATTAGACATAGAGAGAGAAAGAAAAAGAGAGGACGACATACACTATATTCCTCCTCGTTTTATACACACTCCATCCTCTATCACACACATGCACCTGAACACCCTCATGCTTTTATGCTTCCATATACACTCTATCTCAGACACACACACACAGAGTTGAGGGCTGTCCTCCTGCGGCGTACGGTCGTTGTATCTCGCTCTGAAAGACACTCCATTCATCATTTCGTGGATCATTGGCCTTTATCTCTTAAAGCTGTAATAAAAGTGACAGCAGAGAGAGAGAGAGAGAGAGAGAGAGAGAGAGAGAGATAGAGAGAGAGAGAAAGGGGGGATGAAGGAGAATGAGCAGTTGCACAGTACACAGGGTCATTTCCCAGAATGCACTCTGGGGGCTTTCTTTGGATTCATTCAAACTCGATTTTTCCCAACAGAGCGTGATCTTTCCACTGCCAATAAACACACATCAGCTTTAGAGCACAGTGTAGTTCAGACAGAAAGTGGTTGTGTAAGATGTACGACAAAATTCAACATCTTGAATTTTATGAAAGACATATTTCAGTACAAACAATACAGAAAACAGAACATTATACGCTGTGTAATCTCATTTGCAGGTTTTTTGGGAGTAACATCTGTTAGCTGTGTTAGTTATGCAACTCTTCTCTCAACACACGTATCATATGTTATTTGAGTCTGGAGGTAAAGTCTGATGTAGCCTATAATTGGATGGTGCAAATTTTCACCATACGAGTTTTCTTGGTTTAAGATTAGATGATCCCCACTCCTGGCTGGCTCGCCAAACCAATTACAGCATTTCTTGCAGATGGGTATACAGAGTGTTTTTGCAGGCCAACACCTCTATGTTATTTAATGGTAACTGAACATGCAGTACAGGCCTTAATATGATTGGCCTTAATATGATTCATATGACATTGATCAACTGGCACTGTTGATGTTGATTTGTTTAGGAATGTAGACGTTTGTTGTGACATCCTTTAAGTTGTCCATTATTTAAAAATCATTGATTTATATTTATTGATATGAATAGCAGTCAGAATGATGTAATCTAATCTACTGTGTATCTGCAAATGCTGTTTCTACAGCTTTCTGCAAGCAACGGTCCAAATCCCATGACCACAGTTGCCATGCCTGTCTTCAGTACCAAGAATGAGACGGTGTGTGTGTTTGTATGTGTGTTTGTGTGTGTGTATGTGTGTGTGGCATAGTGCATCATGTTGGGTGATTGTCACTGCTGATTCTCTCCTCTTCATCTCACTTATCAGAAAAATCAGGGCATTCTCCTGGGTGTAGTGGGAATAGACATTCCCATTCAGGACCTGATGAAGACAGTCCCGAAACACAAGGTAGTATCTGTTAGTTTTCAAGCCACACACATACACACACACACACACATACTGCTGAGATTATACAGAATATTTTGTAGCATTATGTTAAATCTTTGTGCTCTTCCTCCAGCTGGGAATTCATGGTTACGCATTTGCAGTCACCAATAACGGCTACATCCTCATGCATCCAGACCTCCGACATCTGGTAAGGAAACCGCCGTACTGTTATAGAGCAGAGCCATCATGTACACTAAGATTATACTTATGCACAAGTACACATCATAATGACTTCCTACAGCACTGAACAACACACTCCCTTTAGCTGCATAGGAAGTCGCTCAAGAGACAAAGCACAGTCTGTGTGTTGCTCATCATTAATTAAAAATGAGACCTATTTATAAAAGAAGTAATTGTTATTTTAATTAAAAAAGAAGACAGTATGGTAAACTGACACTATAGTCATCGTCATCTTCGGGTTTATACAATCCTCAGAATGTCAAATGTATTACTGTTCAGGTTTTTTTTTTTTTTTTGTTTTGAACCTGAGTTGAACAAAGTTGCTACCAGTGGTGTATTACAATTGGAATGGTGTAGTACACACAGTGCTATCTGTCATTAATGGCTTGGGGAGAGAGAGAGAAAGCCCCTCCCACTCAGACAACATGGTCACTTTTTGCTGTCTTGGTCTCTTCTATATTGTCGCTATAGTCTACCAGTGCCTATTTGCTTGTAGGTTTTAAACCACCTAAAAAGAGAAACATCATAAACTATCTAACTATATGTCATCAAATTGCTACATTTGTTCCAAAACCTCTGCTAATCGTCAGACCTAAAAACAAAGAACTACAGAGAGGTGAGCGATGCACAGACTGTGTGTATTTTTTTACCTGATAATACAGTTAACCCCTAAACCTATCCCCTATTACTGCACCTAATACTCATGCAGGGAAAGTGCTGTGCCATGACAAGCTGGACGGATGCAGAGGTGCATGCTGGGAGTTGTAGTTTTGTAATGCGAACCCTTTTCCTTTGATGTATTGCATGCAGGAGTAAAAGCTCCTTCAGGTGCCTGCCAGGCCTGAGCTGAGAGCCGAGGTAACCACAGAGACCCTCCTCTCCTAACATCCAGTCACTGTGTGTGACTGTGTGAGTGTGTGTAACTGTGTGCGTCTGTAACTGTGTTAGTGTTAGTGTGTTAGTGTTAGTGTGTTAGCCACGGTATTTGTGCCGCTGTGTGCATATAGTATTGTGTTTTGTGCAAATCACACCGGCTGACACTCAACCATGCTGAGTGTGTGTGTGTGTGTGTGTGTGTGTGTGTGTGTGGATCTAGAGTGAGTGTATTGACTGTAATGTTTGTCTTGGCTGATCACTCTTTGTACTATTTTTATTTATTATTTGTTAGCATGGTTAGCTGTGCATTATTATTATTATTATTATTATTATTATTATTATTATTATTATTATTATTATTATTATTATTATTGTTAGTCTATAAACACTCACATGAGCCACAAACCAATTAACAAGTGACATTTGAAACAGAATTTCCTTAATTTATGCAAATAAGCTTTAAAGGCTCAGCACCACCTAATATAAAAGTGTCAAACACATAAACACAGAGGAACTTGAGTTCCTTACTTATGATAATCGATAGTCAGAAAATGTTTTATTTTTTACAAATTCAAGAAATACAGCTTAAAAGACTCTTGTTTAGCTCTGCCCCACGCTGTTCACATGTGTGATGTATATGGTGAACAACAGCACTAGTAGATGCACTCACGGTAATGTAAATATGACTATTTGATTTCCTTATGAAATCCAGTCAACCTCACTGTCACTGCAGATTCATCCTCTTCATCAAATTCAGAAATATCATCAGAATCTAAGGAATTCAGCACTGGGAAATTTACAGTCCAAGTCGATTTTACCGTGGCATTGTTCACTGTTGTCCACCAGTGACATCACATGCAGCATCAGAAATTACTGTAACGACCTCAAATTTTTCCATCAATTTAATCAAAATTGACAATTTTAAAGCAAATTAAGGTGCTATTTTTATGTTAATCGATGTCTATATATTTCAGTATCTAAAACAATGTGAAATCACCAGGGGGGTCCATTAGGTGGTGCTTAGCCTTTAAAAAGGCTGATGAAAATTACATAAAACCTCTCTGGTTTAAAGTTATGGCTTTACCCCTGACTGTGCTGACACTGGAGACCCACAAGCTACGCTTTTAACTATCTTGACATGCCTATGTGTCTTTTGCTAGTGTGAATGCATGGCACAGGCTTCATTACACCCTTTTTTATGAAATAAAGAACAAAGGGTATGTAATGTTCAAATTTTCTCCACTATGAGGCAGTTATATACCTGGCCTATCTGTAAATCTCAATCTCAGATTTGTAGGAAACGGATATACTCAAATTAATTCAACAGAAATATTTACAGATCTGATTAAAGAAGTAGGTATGTGTCATGTGTGTAATTTGTAGGTGTGTGTGTGTGTTGTGTGTGTGATTGGGGTTAAAAGCAGCCCCTACAGGAGAACGACTGCATCTCCTTCTACTACATTCATCTTGTTCCATCTTGTGGACATCATGTGACTTTTGTAATCCGAGTTTTATTTTATTTTGTTTTGTCTTTTACTTTTGCTCTCTTTTGTTATTAAACTGTCATTTTATGTATATGTTTGTATATACGTGTTTATAGTACCAAGATGGTCAGAAGAGATGGAAGGCCCATTACAGCAGCGTTGACCTGTCTGAGGTGGAGTGGGAAGACACTGACAATTACGTATGGATATTTAATTTATTTTTAATTTTTTTTTTTTTTTTAAAAGAAGGTGTCCATAGTCTTTTTTAAAAAAATTAAATATGCCCTTTATTATTATATTTTTAAACATTTTTCATTCAGTTGGAAAGAATTAAGTGGACACACAGTGTAACTAAAAATGTTTTTGATGTTATTGCATCATAAAATATAAGAGCCAATCTGCTTCCAGTATCCAAATACAGTCAATTCAGCATCAGTGTACCAAAAGAACAGTGTAGGTGTATGTGTGTGTTTGTGTGTGTTTGTGTGTGTGTGTGTGTTCATGTGTGTGCATGTATGGTTACAAAATATTTTAACTTCATTATATCTGAAAAGTATTGATCCTTGTGTTCCGTTAATATTGATGCGATCACCTATAAGAACAAGTGCATTAATATAAACCTTAGTGGCTGCACTACTGTCAGACCTGCTGTTATTTAAAAAAAAAAAAACACTAATCAGCCAATAAAAAATATGAATTACATTTTCTGCCACAGCTCAGGAATGCCATGGTGAACAGAAAAACAGGAACCTTCTCCATGGAGGTTAAGAGGACGGTGGATAGAGGGGTAAGTCCTGGCTTTTCTCACCAAGCTAAAACTCTTTGGTGTGTAAAAAAAAATTTTTTTAAGGTGCTTCCCTTAGATACCTTTACCGTCTGCTTTTCCACAGAAACGTGTCCTGTCAATGCACAATGATTACTACTTCACCGACATCAGAGGAACTCCATACAGGTACATACAGTAGGGACAGACTTCTTTTATTAAATCTGTATAGTAGCTGTAATTGTACATTTATTAAATAATGTGTGTGTGTATGTGTGTGTAGTGTCGGAGTGGCTTTGTCCCGAGGACATGGAAAGCACTTCTTTAAGGGAAATGTTACACTGGAAGCAGGTATATTCAGCTTCGTTTGACCCTTTTTACTCTTTGATTTTTCAACATAATGTGTCTTTACAATTTTTAATGTAGAAACCAAACACTATGTGTGCACTAAAGTGCAGGTTAAACAGGTGCAAAATATACAGGCTGGTGGTGGCTCCATAATGGTGTGAGTTTTGTTTAGCTGGTCTGTCTACAAACATCTCTGACAGGTGAACGCTATGGCTGCCTCCTTTCTGATCAGTTACACCGGTTCATTTCCTGCATTAATTTTGATCGGTTTGTCCTTTTCCAACAGGACAATACACCACTGCACATATCTAGAGACACCAAATTATGGTTGAAGGAGCACTCATTTGAGTTTGAAGTTTTGTCCTTCTTACCTGAGTCAGCAGATGTCAACGTTATTGAACACATCTGGGATCCCATGTAACATGCTGTGAAACACAGAAATCCTACACATCAGAATACAATTGAATTGCAGGCCGTTCTGCAAGACTTGTGGTGTTCATTCTCTAGAGAATATTTCCACAAGGTGGTGGAGTCCACCCACCACAAAGGACCTACCAAGTATTAGACTGGTGTACCAGTTTTTTGGCACTTCAGTGTAAACCCCAGTTGAATCATGTGAAGTAAATATAAAAAGTCTGAAAACATTAATAATATTTCCTGCATGTTTGTGTATTTCTGGTTGTGTGTTTGTGTGTATCAGGACTGCGTGATCTGGATCAGCCAGGTGTGGCTCTGGCAGATGAATGGTAATATGCGTTTATACTTTAGTATTGTAGAATCATAAACAGTGGCTCTTTCTGGATCTCCAAGTACAATTCTTTAGATCTGCACATTCAAAAAGCAGATATGAATTCCAAAATGTTCTCACAATTCATATAAACATACACAGAGACATGTTTTAATGAGTAAGTTTGGAAAGGTGTTAAGATCTAATTGCTAATATAATAGCTAATAAATTCCACCATATTCTAGCAGTAACCTGCCACCCAGTTAGCTTAGCAAACATTACCACTAACCCAGAATTAAGTACCTGAATAATGCCTAGCATGAAATCCTAGTTGTAGTTTCACCATATTATAGTTACATACACTGGTTACACTTAAAACACCTGTGTATATTTGAAACTGTATAGTTTGTTACACAAAACACTTCCTTATTTGTCACTAAATTAGCAAAGTCTGCTAGAAAGTTAGCTAACATTTCACTAACTATAATTATGCTTGGCATGCAACACTGGCTGTTTTTAAAGAATATAACAACCAGCATGAACTAATCTATACAAGACCTCTATCAAAATATAGGACTGTGCTAATATTAGGGTTGACTAGCAAGCTAAAGACACATGGCCTCACATTTGCAAAATCTCCTAGAAAGTGAACTTCCATTATAGCTTACAATAATAATGCTTAGCATGTAATATTTCTAGAGCAGTAATCTGGTAGCAAACTATGATAATGCTTAGCGTTAATCCTTATCTGTAAATATACAGTAGAATTTTAAGCTAACCTACATTATTCAGCTATCGAAGTACTGCAGTGTGATAACATTAAAGTCACCTAGCAAGTTGGAGAACATTATGCTAACTGTAGTAAGGCTTTGCATCACATAGCCAGATGTGCTAATATTAAGCTAAACGTGTGAATGATATGATCAGGTAGACTGATTTTTATTTCATTTTAGCCTTAACTTTGCTACCAAACAATATTTTCTTACATAAATTCTCAAACCTTCGAAGAAACTGTAGTTAGCTACCGAGTGTATTTGAGCCACACTCCATCCACACACACACACACTGTTTTGTCCTTCACCGAGTAAGGATGTCTTTCTATCGTTCCCGGGTGTTTTTATGTGAGGTGATTAATTACGCTGTGTTGTAAAGGTGCCGGGTCAGTTTCATTATCTGTAAAGTCACAGCGTCTAATTTATATTTTTGCCTCCAACGTTTTGCTGGAGCTGTAACACACACATTACTGTGTCTCTGCAGGACGTACTGCAACACCGACGAGCATCACGAGCATCGCTACCTGACACAGATTCAGGCCATTAAACTCTACCTGACTGGCCGCAAACCACACCTCAAGTGTAAGAGACCATGAACTATTAATATGCGTGTGTGTTTTCAAGAATAAGTAAAACACCCTGTGTCATACTGTTATAGGAAAATAATCAGTGACACAGTGGTGTGATAAAGTTGACCGGTGGTGATTGTTTTCTTATAGCATCACATCTATGTTGTGTGTATTGTGAGTTTGTGAATGTCACCTCTCGGTTGCTGTAGGTGACAGGGAGCTGATCCAGCAAGTTCTGTTTGATGCCGTGATCACTGCTCCACTCAAGACCTACTGGACCGGCCTCGCTCTCAACAAGTCAGAGTGAGTCTTACTTTTGTAGTCTCATCTCAATCCACAGCACCTGTAGTGTATGAGTGCAAGACATTTCCTAGAAGACCATAAAATGCACATTTAACACTTCAACACTTTAGGAACAAAAATGTGTACATGAGACATGAGAGGGACGTCATTTCAGAGTCTTCTACAACCTCCAAACAGCTATCTGAAGGTTTTTTGTCATACGCCACACAACGGCTCTTGTACGTTTGGCAAAACCCTAACCTCTTCTTGGTGAAAACGGAGCTTCTCTCTGAAGGGATGGCATTTATAATGAGGTTGGAGTAAACAGGGTTTTTATGGTCTTTTCATTGTTGAAAACATGAGACATGTCGAACATCTTGTCACAATCTTATCAACATCAGATTAAAAAAATCAATCAAAAGTATTTCTTTAAAAAGTTTCTTAACATGCTAGCAATGCTTACAATGAAAACGAGGTCATGCTAACTCATGATATTTTACGCATTGTTGTCACATTTACATCGATAACTTTAAAGTCTCTCAAATGGGAACATTTATTTGTAAATAACTACTTTATAATTTTAAACTAATGTTTTATTTCCACATTGAGGAATCCTGATAAAGGAGTGGAGATTGCCTTCCTTGGCAGTCGCACTGGTCTCTCCAGAACCAACCTGTTTGTTGTTCCGGATCAGCTGTCCAATCAGTGAGCACAACCAAAAATTTACCAGCCAATCAGAAAACAGTTTGCTCAATTGGGTTTGTTCAGAAAATTTATTATCATTTTGGCCATCCCATCCAGTTCATATTAAAATTATTTGTGTGTGTGTGTGTGTGTGTGTGTGTGTGTGTGGAGAAATCTGCTAAGGGCAGAGGATAAGGAGGGTGTCTTTAATGCGGATCACTTCCCCCTATGGTATAAGAGAGCAGCTGAGCAAGTTCCTGGCACCTTCGTCTACTCTATTCCTTTCCGAGCAGGTAGGACACACACACACACACACACACACACACACACACACACACACACACACACACACACACACACACACACAGTA
>JAOVVF010000001.1:4614169-4627084 GCA_028565595.1 Duopalatinus emarginatus
TTCATAAAATAAATGTCTACAACAACATTTATACTAAACACCATATAGGGTGCCTAAGACTTTTGCACAGTACTGTAAATGTGTGTTTTGTTCCCAGAGAGCTGGAGCTTTGTTTTTTTTAAGGTTTACTGTTTGGGCCCAGGTCTGTCAGTACGGCTGCAGCAGGTCCAGGTTCTGCTGTAGACTCTGGGGAGACAGCAGGACCAGGTCATCTGCATACAGCAGGAGTTTAACCTCTGAGTGGTGTAGAGAGAGACCGGGTTCTGAAGACTGCTCTAATATAAAATTAATATAGAAATATTAAATAATGTGGGACTGTCTCACTGCACGCTCCTGAGAGATCAAATCTGTCTGTTTATTGCCAATTGTTATACTGCAAGTGTTTCCTGTGTACATAGATTTAATCATGTGACATTTTATAAAACAGACCTTCATGCCAGATCGAGTCAGCTTTTATAAAATCAATAAAACAAGGAAATATTTGTATCATTATTTTGTGCTACATATTTGTCTATGAGGGTGTGTAGGGTGTAAATATGATCTGTTGTGCGATAATTTGTTAAAAAGCCACTCTGACTTTTACTCAGATTCTCTCTCTCTCTCTCTCTCTCTCTCTCTCTCTATCTCTCTCTCTCTCTCTCTCTCTCTTAGTGAATGGTATCTGAATGGTAATTACCTGGTGGTTATTGTGTCTGTCTGTGTCATTCTACCTCTGGCTCTGATGAAGCAGCTGGGTGAGTTGGTATTTAACACATCTTCTGTACATCAATATGCACAATATGCATAGAAGAGATGTTATGTTTCTTGTCCTGATGTGTGTGTGTGTGTGTGTGTGTTTCAGGCTATCTGGGCTACACCAGTGGGTTTTCTCTGAGCTGCATGGTCTTCTTCCTCATCTCAGTATGTCCTTCATCCCTCTTTCTCTCTCTTCATCCTAACACACACACACACACACACACACACACAGCTCGACTGTTCACGTGTGTGCGTGTATAATAATTCACAATGAAATGCTTTTCCTTGAGATGTGTGTGACAGTGTGAGAGTTAAACATCTGGTTAGTTTAGCGTTCAGAATCCGTCCTCTCAGCTTGACAGTTAAATATTTTCATCACCTCCCAGTGTGTGTGTGTGTGTGTGTGTGTGTGTGTGTGTGTGTGTGTTACCATGACTCATTTTGTGTGCTTATGTGCACACTTATGTGTGTGCATGTCACAGTTGCTGTTCACTCAGTCCCTGACTCACTGTGTGTGTGTATGTGTGTATGTGTGTGTGTGTGTGTGTGTGTGTGTGTGTGTTTGTAAGGTTTGCATTTATATTAAGTTGGGTTTCTGCGATTATACATCCCACTCTCCCTCCTCTCCTCTTCTGTGCACTTCGTAAACCCAAAGGATGACTTTCAGCAACAGATAAATAAGACATCAGTAGAATGGATGGTTGGATAGATGGATGGATGAATGGGTTGATTGATGTATAAAATGAGATTACTCTCGCTTCACAGGTGATTTATAAGAAGTTCCAGACGCCATGTCCCTTCTCCAGTTTCTCCTCCTCCAATCAGACCATGGGGTTCAACAGCAGTGGTGTGGTGATGGAGCACAGCAGGGTCACCATGACTCCTGAGGAGGATCCTTCCTGTACCCCTCACATGTTCAACCTCAACATACAGGTCTCTCTCTCTCTCTCTCTCTCTCTCACACACACACATACACACACACACAAAGAGTGAGCTACAAGATCACAGCTATCCTTTAACGCGTGTAGATCTTTCATTAATTTCTGTAAGAAATAAGAAAACAAATTTTAAAAATGATTTTTTATGACGTACCCTGCGGTGGATTGATGCCGTGTCTAGCTGGTATTCCTAGCTTAGTGGGCTTTGGACAAACTATGACCCTGATGGGCTAAGTGCATTAGAGAATGACTGACTGACTGACTGACTGACTTTTTTATTACATTTAGGTTCACCTCGTCTGTGAACAATTTTAGTCTTAGCTAAAAATCACGAGGACGTTTATTTTGATTCACAAATATTTCATAGCTGCAATTCCAGCATTATAATGGATCTATAAATAATACTGTGTGTATTTTTGGGATGATAATTTAACCGGCTATGTGCAGCCAAGTTGACCTTCTGCCTCCAAACACACAGCGAAGATGAACAACATCCTCACATCAAACACTGATTGTTCTCTTTGATTTCATATCTGCCCTTACAGCAAAACGCCACAATGTCTGGTAGGTTATGGAGAAGTGTGCTTGTATACAGTTTGTGGAAAAGTTTCTTTTGCTACACTCCACGAAAAAAAAAAAAACCCATCCACTTAAATGGGGGGAATTTTTTTTTTTGTGACATACACACTAGTTTCTAGCTTCAGCTGCATCACTGACCGAAACACAGCTCATCTAGAGTGAGGTAAACCAGATACTCATCAAAATCCAGGTAGGACTGGTAAGACGGTTGCTATGGTTACAGTGCGTACATCACATGAGCTGGTTTTTTTTTTTGGTCTGACACAAAAGTCAGCCAGTCTAACAAATAAAAAAAAGTGGTTCTGAAAGGACAGGACACCCTGGTGGGATGCACAACACCACCACAAGTGCTCTCAGCCCCACAGGTTCTCCAAGTTCACAGATTCATTATTAAATCTTATTTATCGTTTAGACCTTCAAGGCTGAGTACCACAGAGGTCTACATGGGCTTCTGTATGTGTGTGTGTGTGTTGTTCCACATGCCAGTATTAGCATCCCAATGGGACGTTCTGTGAGAATCCGTAGCCCAGGGCACGGGACTGGCATCTCAAATCGGCCCACAATTAGTCGTCTGAACAATTATCCCTCTGTGAAGTGCCTCATCTGTGACGCTCTATAAAGTGGTGGGTTGTTAGTTAAGGAGTTTGTAGTGGAAATCTTGGTAACCATGGTGATGTTTCATTCTCTTTTCGTCTGTGTGTGTGTGTGTTTTCCAGACAGCCTACACCATTCCCATCCTGGCGTTTGCGTTCGTGTGCCACCCAGAGGTGCTGCCCATTTACACCGAGCTGCGCAAGTAAGTGCAAAGATCTCAGATCCCAGATTAGTCCCAGTGTCACTTCTGGATGTCTCATGTGAATAAGCTCAGTGCTGCATAACCATGAGTATGTGATGGTGTGAATGCCCATGCACCGTGCGCCTGTCCGACCAGCCGACCTCATTTCAGTCACAGTGCTCCATGCAGCGAGCGCCCTGACTTGTCTAAAAACACAGAATCACATGAATCACTGAGTCCAGAACCAGACATAGAAAAAAAAGAAAAACAGCCAAAAAGAAAATAGGATTCATACGGCTATTAGGATCATTTTAAAAGATAATATTTTTTTTTGCTTGTTGCTTGATTTTCTCCATAATTTAGACTTGTCCAACTCCCACCCATTAACCCAGTCTTCCCATCATATAACAGCCACCAGCAAGAAAGGGCAAAGACTTGCACATGCTTGCTCCGAGTCACGTGCAGCCGGCCACTGGTTCCTCTTCGAGCTCCTTCTCATGCATCATCAGAGGAATGCACTGAGGCTCACTTCTGTATGCATGATCTCACTGATGCCCATGATTGGCTAGTATTGTTGTATTGACATGGGAGAAAGAGCATGGCACCCCTCCTTCTTCTGTCTGGACTCTTTGTTATGGATATCACCCAAACTCACCATCAACTTATCCCATATGATAATGAAAGCACTGACAGATGCAGACTCTGCCCCTAAAAAAATACAACTTCACATCAGGTTTTTTTTAAATCTGTGCACATGGAGCATCCACTGTACCACACGCCCCTGAGAACGAGCTGTTACTATAGAAAACATTTTAAAAATGTATTAGTAGGAGGGCATTAAAATACACCTGGACTACTGTCAGAGGTGGAGCTTGGCCATCTTCTGACCAATCACAATCATTCTCATTCAAGAGGAGAGGTGCTGTCGATGTCCTGAGCAGCTGATGATCAGTCAGTGGAGATCAAGGCCTCAGGATTGAGAGAGAGCATGTGTGTGTGTTACATCTTTTTATTCTCTGATTTCAGCCCCACCAAGAAAAAGATGCAGCATGTGTCCAACATCTCCATTGCTATCATGTACGTCATGTATTTCCTGGCTGCACTGTTTGGATATCTGACCTTCTACGGTGAGGATCGCACACAACCAGCTACGGCACTTCGTATCTCTTTCTCTTGTCTTTCTTTTCATCATTTCTACCATGGTCTACATGCTTTCCAGGTTATCTATAACCTATAAATGTGAAAATGAGTAGTATTGTTGATTTAAATGGGAACAGTTATATCACTGCTCCATCTAGTGGTCAGATCAGAACATGACACTGTTTACCTCTAAACACTCTATAACTGTTTTCTGTAGGACACACAGTCACAGGATTCCTGCTCATTCTGTAACACCTGTGTGTGTGTGTGTGTGTGTGTGTGTGTGTGTGTGTGTGTGTGTGTGAGTAGATAATGTAGAGCCTGAGCTGCTGCACACCTACAGCAAGATCAACCGATATGACACACTGATCCTGTGTGTGCGAGTGGCTGTACTGACCGCCGTCACACTCACCGTACCCATCGTACTGTTCCCTGTGAGTCTCTCTCTCTCTCTCTGTCTCTCTCACACACACATACACACACACACACCAAGATAAATCGTGCACCATAAGGAAGGCAAAAACTGCTTATCATGCCCTTAAAGATATCATCATCATGTCATGTTGTCATGACAGTGATATTATAATAACAAATGACTTATATGAATGTTGTATGCACTTTATAACCAGTGATTTAACAGGTGTCTGTTTGTGACACTCGTGCAGGTGAGGAGAGCTATCCAACAGCTCTTCTTCCCCAACAAGACCTTCTGGTGGCCGAGACACATCGCCATCGCCATCCTCCTCCTCACCATTATCAACCTCCTGGTCATCTTCGCCCCCAACATCCTCGGCATCTTCGGGGTCATAGGTCAGTCGGGCGGCTTAAATTAAGTCACGGATACACTGCGTTTCAAATGGCATTTGGTGTTGCAGTAAAATATGTATGTTTATTTGTGTGTGTGTGTGTGTGTGTCTGTACAGGGGCTACATCCGCTCCATGTCTCATCTTCATCTTCCCGGCCGTTTTCTACATCCGTATTGTTCCCAAAGAGGAAGAGCCTCCTCGCTCAGCGCCCAAAATCCTGGTGAATTCATCACACTGACGTTCAGTCCAAATACATTCAGAGTGAAAAAGTCTTCTGTACATTAGATTTAGTGCCAGATTTATTAGTGTGACCCTCAGCAATGCTATATAGTCTCAGATTACTCTCTCTCTCTCTCTATTTATCTATCTTTCTCTCTCTCTCTCTCTTTCTCAGGCTGCCTGTTTTGCAGGGCTGGGTGTCCTGTTTATGATCATGAGCCTGAGCTTCATCGTCATCGACTGGACAACAGGGAGCAGCAAATCAAACAGTGGTCATTAGGCCACGCCTACATTTAATATGTCTTTTTTTAACAGTTGTTGGTGTGTGTGTGGTTTAATCCTCTGCCAAGGCCTGTAGAGTGTGTGTGTGTGTGTGTGTGTGTGTGTGTGTGTGTGTGTATGAGAGGGAGAGTGAGGGAGAGAGAGAGGGAGAGAGAGAGAGAGGGGGAGAGTGATGCCTCAGTGGAACACTGACATCAGTACAGCAAGTACTACTGATCCAAATTTCTGCGTGTTTGTCTACATGTCTGTCAGGCAAAATAACCCCGGATGAGATGATGATGATGAAGATGAAGATGATTTAGTAGTGAAATGTCGACCCTCAAACTTCCTACTAAATAATATTCTTGCATTTTTCCTTAACACGAGTTTAAACAAAAGTCCAGTTTCCGACGTCGTCCTGATTGTGACCTCTGCACCTTGACCTTTGAACCCAGGCACAGACAGGCCTTGGGGCCACCAAAGCAGGGTACTTACTCAGGTTGATAAGGATAACCCTAACTGGAGGGCTGCTTGTTTTCATGTAGTGTTACTCTCTCTCTCTCTCTCTCTCTCTCTTTCTCTCTCAATGTGGCAATAATCTCCGCAATGACCAAGAAACACTGGCCTGAAGGGTCGTTGCCATGACAGCACCAGGGTCGCCAAATCTTTCTCTATATATAAATATATATTTCTCTTGGACAGTTGCTGTCGTAGCGTATATGTGATAGAGCACATGACTCGATATGCAAACTGTAAATAACGTGAATAACATGCATATATATGTGGATTTATGTGTGGTTCATCGTTCCTATAACACACAGTATATGGATAAAGCTACAGTATATGTGATAGTGATGTATTTGATATCTGATTATGAGCACATCGTTCGTAGAACATGGAAAACTGAGATTGACTTTAGAGCACAGACAGAAAACTGAATGTAAAGTCGGGACAGGGCTGTTTACAGAAAGCACAGAGGAGATGGAAGCAGCACATGTTGGACATGTTTCTCCATTAGAATTTAGGTAATGGACAGATAGATCGAGGACAGGTATATAGTAGAAAATAGTCGAGTCGAGAGATTGAACCTGACTGCTGCAACCTCTTGCTGACTCCTGTATGGATTACATGTCTGGTTGTCACATGGTCATGCTCATTAACTCATGGAGTCTTCTCATGGAGATTTCTGCTCGATCAGTTACACAGACTTGACAGCAAACTTGACATTGCAGCAACTTCGGCTGGATCAATCTGATGAGAAGGTCTCATCATGCAGTGATTGAGTCGTCTGGTGTTGATTAGTTTCCTATAACAGCAACTCTGACAGTAGTGCACACGTTTGTATTAATGCACACTTTCCATAGTAACAGAACACTCACAGGGACGTGTACCGTGGATACTACTGCTTTACTACTAATAATAAACACAGGGTGATTGATGATGTGATTGATGATAAGTTTTGTGTAAATTCATGGAAGGAGTCTCCAGTGTTAGCGCTTTGTTAGAGTCAGAGGTGAAACTGTAAATGGGAGGAGGAGGGTGAGAATGTACACTGAAATGGTTAAGAATAGAGTAATAGAGTTCTTTTATTAATGTAAATTTACAGTCGTTGGCAGGTTGCTGTGGTATAAGAGGAATAAAGCACATTGTGGTATCTGTGCTGTTACAGGAAAACAGAGGCAGAAGTGGCTGGAGGTTAGAGACCTGGTCTTGTGACTGGAGGTATAACGGTTTGATGCCCTCTGGTGCTCTCTAGTGTGTGCGTTCACTAGTTTGAGAGTTTTACTGCACAAATGGTGAATTGTAGAGGTCAGATTCCTCTGTGTACAAACACAGTAGGTCAGTCACTTCACTTTCAATTTCACCTCACTTTAAATAATCAGCTTTAGGGTAAGGATAGTAACTCTGCATCTTTACCCCCCACTGGTGGTGGATTATTTGGCAATAACAGCAGGATGTGTCTGACGTAAGAGGCGATCAGACTCCAGTACACAACTACAGACCAGACAACACCACACAGTCCTTCTGTTTTGGACTGACATATTAATGCAACAGTTATAACTAATACACAAATAGGACCATAATCAGTATTTATCCCTCGTCTGCTTCTGAGTCTTTAGGTCGCAACAGCATGGACTAGCAGATGGTGTTTATCAGCCTGGCTAATAGTTTTCCTCTCTCTGATCCTGATGTGATGTGGTGTGAGTGTTTTAGTAAATGAATTGAAGTGAGTGTGAGCGTGAGGACTGGATGAGGACTGGACACAGTAGCTTCAGCACTTTCTGCTACAAAGCACAATTTAGAGCCATTAAAACATGTAACCTACTATAGAGACCAACTACACCATTAAAATCGATATAATATATTTTATAGGCAGAGTTCTATAGCCTTTATACTACTAAATGTTTCCTGTGTGTGTGTGTGTGTGTGTGTGTTTAACCACTTAAATATATAATCTATATGCTCTGTAGGGAGCTGAAAGTGTAGTATAACTTTCAATACATATGAGACACTGTGTATGTGTGTGTGTGTGTGTGTGTGTGTGTGTGTGTGGTTATTTACGCACATGGTACTTTTTCATTAGTCGCTGTAGCCGTGTTAGGTGATTAGACAGATCATTAGGTGGATCAAAGTCATGAAGGTCTCTTAGTGTCCCGTGTAAGTGGTTTAAATATCTGAGCTGCTGGTGTGTGTGTGCATGTGTGTGTGTGTGTGTGTGTGTGTGTGTGTGTGTGTGTGTGTGTCTGAATCTAATACACAGTCACACACTACAACAATAAATGAATTCTCAGACACTAAAAATATTTGAACAATTATTAAATATCTTGGATAATTATTTAAATATGTAAGAGTTTGTATTTTGATATAATAAAAAAAAATCATATGGTCTTTATATGGTCTTATAAAATCAGATCAGTAGATTATAAATGCTTGAATGAAAAAAAAATAAAGTATTGCCAGTAGAAGAAGTCTATTTTATGCTTGAAATGAGTAAAACTGTGTAGAAATATTTGACTATTATCAGATATGTTGGATGACTATTCAAGCTATTTCACTTTATTTATTATTATTATTATTATTATTATTATTATTATTATTATTATAAACCCTGAGTGGTGTGTTTAATTTTAAATTTAATTTAGATATTCATTTTGACCATTTTTATTCCCAGTGTGAACTTGTACCTAAAAAGCACAGAAAAGACAGACAGAAGCCTTAGACTTATAGATGTGCTCTTTAAATAAATATAATAATACAGTATAATACTTGTGTGTTCAAGGCCCGAGGCAAACTCAGCCCAGAGAGCAGTCTGTATTAGTAATATCCATGTGCCTGTATACTTTCATATCATGATGGTTATGTTGTGGATGTTTAATCTGACCTACTGTATGACGGTGTGTCCTATAACCCTCGGTCCAGGCTCAGTTTAGGACAGATGTACTAGCTGATGTTAAACTGACATTTTATTATGAACAGGTTTAGTGGTGTGTTTAGAAGACGACGGAGTGACTAGGTTTTGTTTTTTAGCAGTGTATTTGTGCGTAGTAAACGTGTCTACTTAATCTCTGTATTCTTGACTTAATAATGTGTGTGAATGTGTGTGTGTGTGTGTGTGTGTGTGTGTGTGTGTGTTCCTGACTCACAGTGGCATTTATAAATGATGAAAATAATTATAAACCCTTTATATCCCTCGTACATGTCTAGTTTGTACACTGTAAATAGGCAGAGGAGGTTTAGTCTGATGATTAAAACAAACTATAATAATTTTTAAAAAGTGCTTTTTTTAAAGAAAAAAAAGAGTAATAAAAAAGCCAGTTAAATGTCTTTTATTTTTCTTTATTCCTCATATCTTGAGTACATGGCTGGCAGTTATTGTACTATAAACAATGTTGAATTAAATAATAAAAATAAAGAATGACAGCAGCCTCCTCCAGCTTTTATTTCTACCACTGTGTTTTGTTATGACAACCACTGTACTAAATACAAACAGGTTTTATATCATTGTACATTATTTATATCATATTTCACTGTGGTGGTGGTGGTGGACAGTTTTATGGACGTGTTGTTGCGACATGTGGCCACCAGGGGGCGGAAGAGACGCACATTTTACATCTACATCAGTAAATCATTACATCAAGAGTGAGATACAAATACCAATAATAAATATCAAATACAATAAACAAACAAACAAATACAATTTATATTCTCTATCTAACTCACAGGTAGATCCAGATCACAGTAAATCAAAATGTATGGAAATTAATGGATAATTTAGATCACTGAATATGAAAACAACAATAAAGGCAACAATAACATTAAAAAAAATTAATAATAATAATTAAAAAAAATTAATAATAATAATAATTATTATTATTATTATAGTAGCAGTGACAGAAAAATAAAATAAAATACATAAAAATATAATAAGGTTTTTAATAATATAAACTGTGTAAAACAGACTAAAATGCTATCAAAATAAAGTGAAAACTATATTTTATTATTTAAATGTATTATTTTAAATAAGAGAGAGTCTATCTGTTTTAAAAATGGCGCCCATCAGGAACACTACACTTCCCGTGGTGCCGCGCGGCACAGTGGGCGGGGTTGTGAGTAAATAAAAGGGCGCGGTCTGCGCGAGTGGGCGGGGTTTGTGCTCTCACTGTGTGTAGTGGGAAGTTGAGAGCTGCTCGGGTGTGGCGGAGATAGAACACTTTAAAACAAATCAGAGCGGCGCGTGACGGCTAACTGGCTAACTGACGAGTCCAGCTAACGGCTTTTAACGGTTTTCACCTGGGGACACAGGAGCAACAGACCGAGCAGAACTGACGCCTTTATACTCTTTATTATTTATTTTACACTTCACCTCTTCACACGACAAACTGTGGGGGAAAAATTCCCTCAGAACTTTTTTTCCTCTCAGTCCTCTTCTGTGTCTCTCTCCGTGTCTCTCTCGGTGTCTCTGGTCGGTTCTGTAATGCTGGAGTGTTTCCCACCCGCGTCATGTCCGACCTCTCAGCTCGGCTCCTCTGTTTAGTTTGGGATCCTTAAACAAACAAACAAACAAACAAATATAAACTGGTGTTTTGTTTGTTTTCTCCTCGTCTCGTCATTGAGAAGCTTCAACTAGCCGAGTGTGTTTGGGGCTCCAGAAGAAGAAGCGAGTGAAGTTAAATCTCGGAGGATCTGGATCATTAGTAGTAGTGTGTGGTGTGTTAGTTAAAGGTGTGTGTGTGTGTGTGTGTGAGAGAGAGTGTGAGATATCCTGATGGGTTGCACGGTGAGTCAGGAGGATAAGGCGGCGAGGGAACACTCCCGGGATATAGACCGGACCCTGCGCGAGGATGGAGAGAAGGCGGCCAAGGAGGTCAAGCTGCTCCTGCTGGGTGAGTGACTCCACACACACACACACACACACACACACCATCTCTTATTTTACCCCCACATCCACCCCACTCATCTCCTAATTTACCCACACACACACCTTTTCATCTTCTCTTTTACCCCCACACTCTCCCTCTCACCTCCTCTATTACCTCCACACCTCTCATCTTATTTACCTCAACACTCTCCACTAAAGTACTTTTTTACCTCCCCACACTCGTCCCTCATCTTCTCTGTCTCCCTCACACTCCTCCCTCATCCCCTTATTTACCCCCACATGCTCCTCCCTCATCCCCTTATTTACTCCTACATGCTCCTCCCTCATTTCCTTATTTCCCCCAACATGCTCCTCCTTTATCCTCTAATTTACCCCCACACGCTCCTCCCTCATTCCCCCGTTTACCCCGACACGCTCCTCCCTCATTCCCTCGTTTACCCCCACATGCTACTTCCTCTTTCCCTAATTTACCCCCACACGCTCCTCCCTCATTCCCTCATTTACCTCCACATGTTTCTCTTTCATCTCCTCATTTACCCCCACATGCTCCTCCCTCATCCCCTTATTTACTCCACACTCTCCTCCCTCATACCCTCTTGTACTTCTCACCTCTTCTTTTACCCTCACACTGCCCATCTCCTTTTTTGCCTCCACCTCCTCTTTTGCCTCTTTTTCATGATATACCAGTCTCTGATCTGAATGTACTCTGAGATGTTTGAGGAAACGGATGTTGATGAGTCAGGAGGTGTTTTCTCCACCTCAGGAGGTGGTTGATAGAGGGTTGAGTGCAACACAAGGTACCACATGACCTCCAGAAAGTATTTAAAGATTCACTGAGCGAAACGACTCTTATCAGTTGTGAAAATAAACACACTCCTTGTGGTCCTAAACTTGTAGCATGTCCCTTCTTCACCTCTACAACCTGTAGAGACTGATACAGCTGTGATACAGCTGTGCTTTAAGTCTATCCAGGTCTCTGAGCTCCTCATCTATACACTCTTACCTGTGCTCTCACTGAACGCTGCGACTGTCGTGTCCGTCGCGGTCACTTTGTAGGTCATGTCTAGACGTCTCGTAGCTGCATTGGATTCTGGGAGTCCATTATTCATGCCACCTTCTACACTCAGTATTGCAACTCTGTTAAATGAAATTGAAATTGCTTTGTAATAAAACAATAAGTTTGTAGCAGCGACCAGCACTAAACAGATCACTTGTATGACAATATAAATAAACACTTAGCGTTAACATGCTTCAGGGTTTAACACTTTCTACATGGATGTGTCATGCCATAACTGCTTCAAGTCGTTCTTGTGTTTTTGTTGTTATTATTGGTATCATTGTCTGTTGTGCGATTTTAGTCACTCAGCATCAACAGGAACACGTTCTTATCTACGCCACTGATGCTCACGCGTGTGTAATAACATGCACTGACAAGTTAAGAAGCTCTGAAGTGTTGATTGCGTGGAAAAGGATCTGTTTCCCATTCTCGTTTTTTTTTTTTCCCCACGTTGCGACACAGCGGCAGGATTCGCTCTTGTGTCGCCTCTCAGCTGGGTGTTGACAGCGTGTTCTGGCCCCTGAAGCACGTCACGCTCTTTCATGCACTTTGTTCCCCGTCATGCTGTTTGTACTGAACCACAGGATCGTGTGTGTGTGTTTGTGTTTGGAGCGAGTGTGTTTCATCAGGCAGTTGGCTGTCATCCCGGGTCAGGAGGAAAGTGTAAATCTGGCAGCGTCGCACTGTGTTGTCATGTTTCAGCCGGTTTCAGTCTTGAGCTCGTTCAGTTAAGCGTTTGCACACTGTCAGAATTCTGAAAAAAAAGTTTCCCATTGTTGTTTTAATAATTCGTAGGAAACCTTGAGCAATTATTCCATATCTAGTCATATGCTATGGGTTTGGTGCTAAACCCCGCCCCTCATTATGCTGTTAGGGCTACCTAGCTGGCATGTAAAAACCTTCTGTCTATCCAGCAGAACATTCAGTCGATAATGAAATCACATTTTACTTAAACAGGCGACTGGAAACTTCATATTGTTCTTTGTTGTTTGTCGTCATACCTCAAGCAAGCAGAAGCCCCCCC
>JAOVVF010000001.1:4632620-4643271 GCA_028565595.1 Duopalatinus emarginatus
GTCAGGCTGCTCTGTTGGGTTAAGTGTGTGAAATGCTCAAACAGGAGCACATACTGGTAATCCTGAGAACGTAACTTTGTGTGTGTGTGTGTGAATCTGGTCTGAATACCGCATTTATAACTGCACCTGTGAATCAATGTCATTTCCTGTCTACTGGCACACTGTGCATGTGCATTTGTGTGTGTGTGTGTGTGTGTGTGTGTGTGTGTGTGTGTGTGTGTGTGTGTGTGATTGCTGGCAGAACAATAAACAATAGTGAGAAGGATGCAGAGAGCAAACCACTTTAGGATTGTTCAGTTCATATGGACTTTATTTACACACATCCGGACAAACACACACAGCTGCGGTATAGGTTCCATATGCTCTAGCTGCAGGTAGGGCTGTGCGGTATGATTTTATATATATATATATATATATATATATATATATATATTCTGAACAAGACAAAACGAGGAGATTGTGCCTAAAGGGTCTGTGAATCTTAACGAAACAGAAAGTTAAAAAAAGAAAAACGGTTCTGGTTTTGAACCGGAAGTTGACACTCACAAGGCCGTTGTCAAGGCAACTGGAGGTGCATAAAACTTGTCTTTTTTTTTAACTGCAAACCCAGACGTTGAGAGTTGCTATATTGTGATATGTATCGTTATCAGGATATGAAATTTTGGTCATATCGCCCAGCCCTAGCTGCAGGTATTGTATTGTAATGCACATACACACATGCTTTTCTTAATGTGTTTAATTTGTGTGTTTGCGTGTGTGTGCGTGTGTGTTTGTTGGATAGTGTAGATGAAGTGGGTTGTTTATTCTCTCCCACATGCAGCAACATACACACACACACACACACACACACAAAGTACTGTTGGATGGACTGACAAACACATAGCTAGATGGCGAAATGAAAAGATGCTGCTGGATGGAGCCGAGTAGAGAGACAGATGAATAAATCATTAGACAGACAGAAGGATGGACAGATGGGAAATGCAGATGGAGAGATGAAATAGCCAGAACAGATAGAGAGATGGAGGTGTGCAAAAACAGATGCAGATGACTGGTTAAGGCGGTAGATGGACAGACAGACAGACAGACAGATGTATTTATGGATGGTTTACTTTATTCCGTAGATTGTAGAGATGTTAAGATGCAGTCATGGATGTGCTGTGTGTGTGTGTGTGTGTGTGTGTGTGTGTGTGTGTGTGTGTGTGTGGCCAAAACAGTATGGCATATAGTATTATCTGCCAAACATACAGCATGCACACACACACACATGTTTATATGTATTCAGGTGTTCAGTCCATGCAGACACGCCCCCATTTAGCCACATCTCTGTATTGTTGTATAAAGGTGATATAGCAACGTATACACCGAAGTGAGGTTTGTGTATCGTTACTCCTTTTGTGTGTGTGTGTGTGTGTGTGTGTGTGTGTGTGTGAGAGAGAGAGAGAGAGAGAGAGAGAGAGAGAGAGAGCTCATCTGTCCATCTCTTCTATTGTTCCATGTCTGTATCATGAGGAATGTATTTATCTCTATTGTGGTCCACGTTCAAATGGTTGGAGTCATATTTGTGTGTGTGTGTGTGTGAGCAAGCACAAGGCCTGTGAAACAGGGGCAGGTCAGATTGTGGAGCAGGATGTTTAATAACAGTGTACAGCAATTCCCGAGAGAGAGAGAGAGAGAGAGAGAGAGAGCGCGAGAGAGAGAGAGACTCACATCCCGAGTCTCTCCTGAACATTCACTTCCTCATGCTTCTGTCTGGAAAGCAAAGGACTTTAGATTTGTGCGTTTCAGCACGTCTCAGCACACACCATCGCACCGGTCATGTGACAGGAAACAGTCACAAACATCACAGCATTTTAAAAAAGTTAAAAGACGTCACGGATTTACGCTGCGAGATCTGCTCTCTCTCAGACACACTGTATCTCACATTGTGTGAAGTGGAAGTGTGTGATGCTTCCGTTTTGTCTCCTCTGTCTGTCTCCAGCTCAGCACATCCACCACAAAGACATGACCAAGGAATAAAGAGACACATAGACGGACATGGTTTTAAAGAAGGCCCCTTAAATTAGCAGACGGATTGACCAATTAAATAAAACCTTTTTCAGGAAAGACTAGTTGAAATTTTGGACAGACTGAAGGATGGACAGATGGACACCTAACCAGACAGACAGACAGATAAAGGAACTGATAGAGGGAAGACATTGAAATTCCAGACAGACGAACATACAGGGGTGGGATGGATAAACGGATCACACTCGAAGTTCTTCAGAATTTTAATAAGCCTTCCACATGTGCACACATACGCACTACCTCAAATTCTCCTTATCTTGGGTTTCGTTACCATGGTTACAGGATGTCTGTCTGACAGAAGCGCCTGGCTCCGGATCTCCGTCACTGCAGCTAATTGCAGGATTTTTCAATTAGTCCCCATGTGATTTTAATTAATGAAGTAATCTCCCGTCTCTCGCCTGAACGTGTCGTATTAATAAGACCGCCGGCAGCTTGTACCCCAGAAACAATTTTTTTTTTTTTTTTTTTTTTTTTTTTTTTTTCCAGCACCGGAATCTCATTTCAACTTCGTTAAGCATTTATAACGGATGCATAAGTCACTGTTAAATATAGAGCTTAGTGTGATTGCCCGTCAGTCACTGTGTGTGTGTGTGTGTGTTTAATAAATATTTCATGTAATAATTAATGACGTGTCCGTTTCTCTGCTGTCACATCCAGCTTTGAATAATGCGAAATGAGTAAAACGTGACAGGAGGGCTGGTTTAGGTAAATACACAGAGCGGAGGAGTGTGCTTATTACTTACTGTGTGACACGTGTAAAAGCAGCAGTGACGTCAACGGCATTGTTCACACGCTCACCACGTACTTAACCTACGCTCGATTCCACATCGCATCAGACTCTCCGGTTGTCATGTTTCCACAGCAGACGTTTAGCGATTCTGTCGCTTGGATCCAGAAGGTTTGAACCCCGCAACCAACAAGACTTGACCGAAGTGCCCTTCAGCAAGTCCCCAATTACTCCCTGGTACCATGGATAGGGCTGCTCACTGCTCCGGTTTGAATATGGCTTGTTGGAACATCTCAATATACACCAGTCAGTCATAACATTAACACCTACCTACCTAAACCTACCTGATCCGGTTTAATCATGGACTCCACAAGACCTCTGAAGGGGTTCTGTGATATCTGCACCAATACTACTGTGGACCTTTTGCAGGTCTTCATCCCTCACACACATCTTGGGTCTTGGGTGTCCATGTCCCTGTCACTGGGTCACCGTTTGTCCTTCCTTGGACCTCTTTTGGTAGGTGTTAACACTGTATACTGGGACACACATCTCAAGACTTGCTTGTTTTGGAGATGATCTGACTCAGTCGTCTAGGTATCACAACATGGGCCTTTATCAGTGTGTCTGTGGGGTTTATTGTCAATTCAGCTATGAGTGAGTGAGGAGGTCTGAGGTGCAGTCGGTGTTAACATACCTTTTTGTGAGTTTGTGAGTGTGTACAGGACGTTTGGAGAAGAATGTTGTGTCCACATGCTTTTGGCCTTATGGTGTAGAGGAACTTTGAATGACCGTGTGTTCACAGATCTCTGAGAAGCCTGATGACCCTCACAGGAGTTCAGTTACCTCACGTCTAACTAACGACTGACCCCGTTTTTTTTTTAATGAACAGAAAGTTGAAGACCAGCACATATCAAGTCGACTTGGCTTGTTTAATGTGAGCGGAAGAGATTCAGCGGTTATCTCTCTGTGTGTGTGTGTGTGTGTGTGTGTGTGTGTGTGTGTGTGTGTGTGTGTGTGTGTGTGTGTGAAAAATGCTACGCTAGCTGGCATGCTGAACAGGAAGGGCAGAGCCACAGGTTTAGGTCTGACTTCCTGTGAAGTGGAGTACCACACACACAGAGTGAGTGAGTCTGAACTTTATTTACCCTCTTATTCCTGTGTCATTAATTCGTGTGAGTGAGAGTGAGTAACTACATGTTCCGACTAATTTGTGTTTGTTTCTGAGCAATGCCAGGTTCACCTCAGCTTGTTCTTCTCTCATTTTGCCACCCAAACCACACACTAACACACTCGCGCGCACACACACAGTGCTGGGGTCGCTCTGCAGAGAGCGTTGTGTCACCATGGTGTTTATCGCCGGTGCGGCTACCAAGAGGTCGTGTCTGGAAAGCAAACAGGTCGGTTTAGGATGGGGAAAAAACAAGCAAATGAGTGTGACTGATGAGAACAAAGCTAGGAACGACAAGTGTGAATAACCACAGGGAGCACACATACACACACACACACACACACACACACACATATACACACAGACGCACACACAAACTAAGAGGTGAGAGTGTTGACAAGGTGTCGCCTCCTCTTTAAGTGCTACACGCAGCATCTGTTCCCATCTGAGTGTGAGTGTGTGTGAGATGACACTTACTGGAAGGAAGGAGTAGATGGTAAATTAAGCTGACACATCTACACACACACACACACACACACAGGGCAGTCAGGAAACGCGTGCTGAAGTACAGCAGGATGCTGACCAGCACTTTTTAATTTATTTATTTAATGAAGTATATTTTATGTACTCTGTAGACACCAGCACTAAATTATGTCATTCACTGTTTGATTTTCCAGCAGTCATCAGCAGGAATACACACACACACACACACACACGCTGTAAAAATATTGTAACTCTCAGACTCTCGGTGGAAAGTCTTTAATGCTATTTTAATTACCTTATTATTTAATTATTATTATTATTTTATTTGTTTTTATTATTATTATTATTACTATTATTACCAGTGCAGAGAACAGTGCAATCTGTAAATGAGTTGATAACAGTGTAATATTATAGACTGGTGTGTGTCCTACCCTGTCATACACACACACACACACACACACACACTTCTACAGCTCTGTTCTTTGGCTCAGCTGACCAGCTTGCAAAAAATGCTGCAGCCCAAAAGGTTCACTTCCTGAATGGAGTCGATTTAGAGTCGATTCTCACTGCATTTTTTTCATTACTACAGTGCAGTCTCATTTACCTGAAACACTCAAGTCATCCTCCTCATCTCTCTCTCTCGCTCGCTTGCACACTCTTTCTTTCTCTTCCACCATCACTCTTTCTCCTTACTTTCTCTATGTAACTCACCCACTTCCTCCTCATCTCTCTCTTTCCTTCTCTCTCTCTCTCTTATCACTCACTTTCAATTCATCCCTCCCTCTCTCTATCTCTCGTTCTCTCTCTGTAACTGCTCTTCTGCTCTGTCCTTCTGTCTCTCTCTCTCTCTCTCTCCCTTCCTGAAAGGAGAGGTTAAGAGTGTGTGAGAGTATACAGCGTTGAAGGTATGTGTGTGTACGCACGCACACAAAGGAAGCTCTGTGAGGATTATTGGGAATCTACTCCTTATGCATGCTGCATACTGCTGAGCAACACACACACACACACACACACACACACACACACACACACACAAACGAGACCCCTGACTTGCTTCACTGCATGTCTGCTGTGTACAGGTGTTTGTGTGTGCGTGTGTGTGTGTGTGCAAAAACTGTCCAAAATCTAATATCATATTTGATGCACATTCTCACTCACTTAATTGTTACACATGTTTGTGTGTGTGTGTGTGTGTGTGTGTTGTTCGTGTGTGCTCATTTCCTGTGTGCCCTTTTAAAGGTTTGGGTTGGCTGTGTATAGGTTGCCATGGCGATGCCTGAACAGCACTTTGCCTCCTTTCTCACTGGCTGTGTGTGTGTGTGTGTGTGTGTGTGTGTGTGTTGGATCTGTCTGATTGTCACCACAGCTCTTCTGAAAACTCTCTGCTGTCTGATAAACATCTCCAGTTAGCATCATACACACTGCGTCTCACAAAGCTTCGCTCACATGCTGAGAAACAAAAAACGGGTCCGGAAGTGTGTAGGAGGGAAGAACTTCCTCTTCCTGTTCAATCCCGCCTTCCTCAATTACCTGTATCGTCAAAATAAGTCATCGTTTTGTACAGAGCTCATACCTACAGACTGTAATACACACACTCTGTGCTGCACATACACACAGTGATTGGCTGGTGATTAATAATTGATATCGATTGCACGAATCTCTGAATTAATACATCGCATCACTATTGCATCATCCTTCCATAAGTCCGTTTCGGAGTGTAAAACTTTCACGCGTACTTCAGCACCATGATTTGTCGTTGTGTAGAGCAGGGGTCGTTAATCAGCTCTGACACAGGGCCGGATTAATTCTAAGAAAACCCTTTATGAGTCAGTGATGGTTATAAATCCGCCACGGCTTGACGTGTTTTACACTGAGGTCGGCCTCTGGTTTATGACTAAACCCGGGGTAATCCTGCCGAACAGTTCGCCTTCCCTCAGTCTGCTAGCTGACGATAGCTGTGAGGTGTTCACACGTGTGGGTGTGTTCGCTCTGTGCCCCAATCTAAGAATAAATTGTGGTGTCTAGGTGACATCGTCAGAACAGCAGGTCTTGTAGGGTGTGTCTCAGGAATACACTGGTTATTACCTTGGTCTATGGAAGGACAAGCTATGGAAGAAACAACATGACATGAGATATAGTCATGAACGCCCAAGACTTACTGATGTGCATATGGGTAGAAGGTGGACCGTCAGGTCCGATCCCACACTATATCCACAGAAAGATCTGTTACTAATGTCCAATGCTACAGATACCACAGAACACCTTCAATGGTCTTGTAGTCTCTATGCCTTAAGAAGTCAGAGCAGATTTGGTTGGCTGGTTTAGTATTTTCTCTTACTCTACAGTTATTTGATAATCCCTGCTGTACAGTCAAGGCAGGTTTAGGGTTAATCAGCTAATTCGACAAGTGCTGACTAACCTGGGAAAATACCGCTTTGTGTTTTTCCCATTCAAGTCGTTAATCCTAGTGCACCTGCGTTGGCCAGGTGAACACACGCCGGCGTGAGGAAATTGAGCCGGGTTTATTGTGAGAGTAATGAAGTTAGCTCAGGTCGGGTCTCAGACGGAGGCGCATGCGACATGTTTACAGCTCGTAGCTCTGCTTTATTATCGTCATCACTCTCGGGATGGACTCGTCTCCTTCCTTTAGTTTACAGCTCCTTCTACAAAGAAAACGAATTTGTGCATCTGTGGTGCTGACGTCTGCAGAACTCCTCGCCTCTATCACTTACTGCACATACTCGCTTTCTTTTCTTTTGTACAAGCTCAGCAGTTCGTCAGGAACATTAGGAGATTAGAGTGCTGAGATCTGTGTCTGTGTCTCATATTCTAACTTATAGTGGATGTGTTGTAGCTAAGGATTGGCCCGAATTAATTCCACTTAAATATATTAAAATCGTTCATTTAATATATAGCGTAAAGACAGAACAATACGAATTATTTTTTAAAAAATTAGACGTGAGCTTTAGCGATCCGTTCTGCAGAGTTAAATATACATGCACAAGCGCTGATATTTTCAGAGGCAGGAGATGCAAATGGTGAGCGATGAGCTGCTGCTACTTCTTAATGTCTGACTCCTGAATTCTGTATGTGTGTGTGTGTGTGTGTGTGTGTGTGTGTGTGTGTGTGTGAGACATTTGCTGCGATTATGGCCTCGGTGTTTTGCTTTTTGATGGATGGCATTTCAGCCCAGCGCGCACACACACACACACACACACACACACACACACAGAGTGACAGACACGTTAACCCCAAGGACAGGAAGGTAGGTGTTCAGTACCTCATCAGAGGCTCATTCTGCTTTCTAATGACTTAACCAGCAAGCACTCTGCTTCTCCGCATGAAAGAACAGGAAGTGACTCTGAGCCACACTTCCACTTCCTCCTTCACATTGTCTACTTCATCTGTTTCACCCAGGGCACTTCAACTTTATTTTAGTTTACAGCACCTGAACCCCCCAACTACTGTGTGCTGGATGCTGTGGATAAGAGTCGGCCCTCAGTCCGGGCAAGTGTGTCCACTGCCCCCTAGTGTGTGTGTGCGTTTGACTGCACTGATGGGTTAAGTCACTCACTGTACAGTGTGAAAACAAGACAAAGCAGGTGGCAAGTGAATCGATTCAACTCTGATTCAGACAAATAATTCAGGTAGACAGAACTATGTGTGAAAGGTTGCTTATGAAGTTTTGTTCAGGAGAGATAATGTTTGAGTTTTGAGTCCATATCAGAGTAATGCAGCCCTGGAGGACCTGTGTGTGTGTGTGTGTGTGTGTGTGTGTGTGTGTGTGTGTGTGTGTGTGCGCTTTTACATTGACAGAAGGCTGAAACTGCTGCAGGCAGTCCGTCTGTCACATATAGCCAGACGCCAGAGAAGGACAGCTGGGTCTCTCTCTCTCTCTCACACACACACACACACACACACACACACACACACACACAAACATTCATCTGGACAGTCATTACAGCACACATGCTCTCACACTTCTGCTTTATATTTTTACTAATGAAATGTCAGCACTTTAGTGTTTGTCCATTTCCTTCCACTGTCTTATCAGTTCATATCCCAGTTACGGCTGAGTTTTAATACTGATTACAGTAACAGTTCTCAGAGACGATCAGAGACAAAAACTGTACAGGACATTTTTTCAGGAATCTGATTTAACCTTAGTTTAAATGTTCGTCATGTATTATAACGTATAAAATAAGGTTACAACACTTTCGGATGGTGTAACCGTAGAAGATCCCTATGGGTTGGCATCCTGTTACTTGTTAAATGATGCTTGGCCGTGTTCAAGCCTGAGAAGATCAGACGCATATACACTGAAATACCAGAAAAACTGGTTTAGATGAGCCTATACAAAATCCATATTTGTGGTAAAATACACCAGGCTTGTGGTGGCTCCGTTTTGTTATAGGGTTTGTCTACAAACATCTGACAGATGAACGTTATGTGCACCATCTTACTGACGAGTTAGACCTGTTCATAGCCTGCATTCATGCATTCATGCTGATGGGCTTGTAGAGTCCATGTTCTGTTAGACTGGTGTACCAGTTTTTCTAGTACTTAAGTATTTTAAGCATAACCGTCTTCTGATGGCCTGGTTATGTGTCTGATTCAGTAGTAAAATCACCCAACAGGGGTGTCTCACTCATGAGGACAGCATGATTTATAAATAAAGGTGCTGTGGACGTATGGAGAAGACCGTCAGGGACAGAGATTGGTAAATGGCTGCAGAGAGAGACAGAGAGAGAGACAGACAGACAGACAGTAGGAGAGCAATCAGCACCTTATTCCCTCATGTCTAAATTAATCAGCAGTAAAACCAAGGGTGCGTGTGTAACATGACTGACATGACTGCTGCTTAATATATCCCATCCCACCCACAATTGTAAACAGCTCCCTGAACTGTCCCTTCACACACCCCCGTGCAGTTTAGTGACCACTTCTTTGGACCACTATCACGTCTTAGGAGCACCCTGCAGTTTTGGCGATGCACTGACCCAGTCGTCTAGACCACTTTGAGATCACCTTTTAGAACGGACTGTTTACTAGCTGCTTAATTTATCACACCCATTGACATGTGCCAATAGAATTCGTTTTAATGTTATAGCTGATCGCTGTCGTTATGTGACAAACAACAGCTAAGGACAGAACACAGACCGTAGCTGAAGCTTTTTCTCAAAGAGCCACAAACACAATGAAAACAGGATAATAATTATGGACTCCTTTAGTACTCTTAGTCAGTATTAATGCACATTAGACAGCTAACTAGCTCGACATTACATACCATTAGCTACTAGTTTCTGGCTAGTTTCCAGGCATCCAAGACATTGCTGGCAACCAGCAGAACTTTTACTTGCCTGGTGGCCTTGCTAATGAATTAATGATGATTAAATGCACATTTATATAACCAGTCAAAGATGTAGATGCACATCCTCATGGAATGGTATGAATATGAACTCTAGAAGATACATCAGAAGTATGACTGAAGATTTAGTTTCTACCATTTTTCCATCCTGTCTGAAGAACACACTTGCCTTTAAAGAGCTTCCAGATGCACAAGGAAATCAACAGAATGAATTGTAAAGCTGATACTATTTACCTCCATCGAAATAATCACAGGAACCGGCACTAACCGTTCTTAAGAAATCATTGCTCCATATTAAGCATTCTCCATTGCCCAAAAATTCTCCAAGCACAGCAGAAACACAGAGTCCGTAAGCATGAATGCGACCTCGTTCTCTGGCAAGAAGCCAGACAATGATTTGCAGACAATAATGACCGAAAATGAGGCACTGCAAAAAGCATCATGATAAAAGACTTGTTGTTCAGAACTTTTTCAATATACACTGAAGTGTCAGAAAAACTGGAAGAGACTGTTAAAAAAAAAAAAACAGGAAGCCTGGTGTTCATTACATACAGAATATTTCCACAAGCTTGTGGAGTCCATACCCTGTGGGGCACCTACCAAGTGTTAGACTGGTGTACCAGTGTTTGCTGTACTTCACTGGGGTAAAACACCAGGAGAGAGATGGATACAAGGACAGACAGAGACGTGTAGCGAGGGAGGCAGAGGGTTGGGTCAAGACCCTAAAAGAAAGAGAGATGGAGACAGAAACAGGTAGCGATAGAGGGGGAGAGAGGATGGATTGAGAGAGAGACAAGTAGTGAGAGATGGAGAGAGGATGGATGGAGAGAGACTGGTATAG
>JAOVVF010000001.1:4670010-4681683 GCA_028565595.1 Duopalatinus emarginatus
ATTATTATTATTATTATTATTATTATTATTGTTATTATTATTGTTATTATTATTATTATTATTATTATTATTATTATACAGAAAAAAAATGTTTCCATGTCATTAAGGAAAGCAATACGATACAAAAAAACAGAATGAAGGAAGAAGTGAGTGTGACAGTCCGTCCCTCCAGAAAAACAGATTTTCATCTAATTCCCTAATAAAATTGGATCATCCTATATATATATATATATATATATATATCCTATATATATCATCATATATATATATAGAATATATATAATCTATATATAGATAGATAGATAGATAGATATAGATGTAACATACATAAGGAAAAGGAAAGAAACTACAGAAAAAAAAGGAAAGTAAAGATTTAGAGAGGAAATAGAAGGTTTAAGTCTTAAATTTGAAGAAAAGTAAGTGAGGGATTTTTGTTTACAAAATAAAAAATAAAAAAACGGTGGTTGTCAGTCAGTTTGCTGCACTGCTTAAGTAACAGGTTTAACTGCAGTGACACAAACACACAAAAATAGCCAGTAGAGGGCACTGACTGCTGACTTTACTGGTTATGGGGTTGCAACTTGTTTTTCTGTTATGGGTAATAAAACAGTTGTCAGTGATTCTATGATAGACAAGAGGGCATAGTACATACAGCTTTATCTCATTTTCTTCTTCTTTAAAAAAAGACAGATGTTATGAATTCACAAGTTAGAAACACCACAAACTCTCTCCACATTTTACACAACAGGGCGTAAAGTAGTTTTAAAAATGCACTTAAGTGTTTTCACTTGCAGTTAAACGGTATTTTGGGCAGTTTATGCCTCCTGGAAAACAACAGAAGGTTTTCAGAACTGATACAACAAAAAAAAAAAATCAGTTTAACTAGTTTCGCATTGTTGCAGTAACATTCATGCTCAATGGAGGGCGCTCCATACAGCTAAATGTACATGCCACAGGTTACAATTTGTTCCCCACAAATAAACACAACCTTTTTATTACATTTTCACATATTTACTATTCTTATTCAGACATATGAAATACTTAATAAACTATAATATGTACAGAAACGTGTGTTGTAGCTCCATTTTCATTACCTTATTTGAAATTAAAGTGTCAACCAGATAAATTAACCTCAATGGTACAATCGAGGGTTGAGTTTAACTTTTTAAAGATCACTGTTACACATCTACTTTTGAGACTAACTTGACAAGAAAATGTCCTGGAATTTCCTGTGACCATCTTTATAATAACTTCAGCAGTTCTTAGTCAGTGCTGGTGTGTAAATGAGCTTTATAACACTTTACATTCACGTTCCCTGCTAAACTAAAAGTACAGACATAAAAGAACGTAGTTATACAGAACTTGTACATTGATGCAATTTTCATTAATTATCTGAAAGTATAAAGATAGACGGTGTTTATGTGACCTTATGTTTTGAGTTTTGCCCCAATGAGATGATTCAGCTAATCACCATGTTATTAGTTTATTAATAGTTATTAAAAATGTTATTTTTGTCTGTGATCGTTTTCTCTTCTCAAGACATAAATACTCTAATAATACTCTAAATAATACTCTAATAATACT
This sequence comes from Duopalatinus emarginatus, assembly GCA_028565595.1. Taxonomy (NCBI): domain Eukaryota; kingdom Metazoa; phylum Chordata; class Actinopteri; order Siluriformes; family Pimelodidae; genus Duopalatinus; species Duopalatinus emarginatus. The sequence goes on from JAOVVF010000001.1 coordinate 4,671,595, forward strand.
CTTAATAATACACTAATAATACTTTCACCAGTTAAATTCTCGGAGGTAGAAACCACATCAGTGTCAGATCATTTTGTTGACTAATACAAAGCTGAATATGTGTAACGATGATGATGAAGGAGACGGATTTCTGATATGTAACTGACTCAAGAGTCTCATTTACATTCGTTTTATCTTCAGTTTGGAGTTAATAGAGGTTTCTTGCTAGCATTAGCTTTTTATATCACATAACCTTTTATTCCATTTTAATTGTCATAATTGTATTTATTGGTATTTTGAGGTATTTTATGTATTATTTCAGTTTTATCCTGAGGTTGTCTCTCATGGTGTTGACTTGTCAAAACCTCATTTAAACACATCCTCATCTATTTCACCTAAACTCAAATTTAAGAACATTTCCATGACTTATTTTTGCCCTTATTTGCGCAACATGGCGCTTTTCTTCTTCAGTTTCATTTTTCTGAGGTAAAATTAAGAAGTAGGCGGGACGAAGAGAGAGAGAGGGGGAAAAAAAAGACGCTCGAATTTCACTCGCGCGTTGTGATTGGTCGGTTTTTCTGTCCCCGCCTCTGATTGGCTGACTCTAGAACTAGGCACGCGCTCAAACTGGAGGTCCTCATCTGCCACGAGCCCATTCTTCAAAGAGCAGAGACCAGAGCAACATCTGGATTTATCTATCTATATCTATCTATAACACACACACCATCTTTTAATGCTTCATCATCCTGTTTTATTTATTAATCCACAAAATCTCAGCTTCTGCAGAATTGATCCTTATTAAACAGTTAATTTAGGACTTTTTAAAGATATCTTTGGAGAAACTGGACTGATTCTTCAGAAGGAAAACAGACATGGTAAGCACATTTGTTTATATTAACTAATTTGATATAAATTTGTCTTTGTAAGATTTGGGTGATCAGTAGATTAAGCAGATCTGATCCCAGCTCTGTACAGATGTTAGATGTATAATCTGATCCCCATACAGATGTGCATTAAACATGCATATCATCTGTCTTTACTCAGCTGCACACTCTGGATTTGAACTAAAACTGTTAAAACTTGGCTAAAACCTTTATGTGCAATAGTTTTGCGATTTCAATTTTCAGATTGTTGTCCTTCATGACTTCTGAGTGCACTGGATACATGTATGCATGCATCATAACTACAACTATGATTATTACTCATGTCTGAAAATCCACAGTTCATGCATTGACTTCTGTGGGACATTTAAGTCTAATAAAAGTCTAATAAATAAATTATTTACAGAATCTTGGTCTGATGTGTGGTGACGCTGATGCTCATGTTCTGGACTTCTTTCCTTGTGTTTTATGGCCCCCTTAAAAAGCAGATACAATTTTGTGTGTGTGTGAGGAGATCCAGTGTTGTCAGATCCAGTGCATCAGCAGAAGTGTGTGTTCTGTAAGTCATGAAGCATGAGGTATTTTTTCAAGAAGAGTGCTGAGATCTGGAGATAAGTGACCATCCTGAACGGCGCAGTAACGGCTCCGTGACTCAGCCCCAACGCCTCGGTCTGAATAATGCCAGTTAAAATAATTGGGGTTTGTTTATTCAGTATGCAGCAAACCTGATGTTTTAGGAATCACTTCCTTAAAACAAGTTTGCAAAGTAGATCTTACTACGATACGATAACGAGGTAACCTTAAAGAACCAGTTTGATGAATAATCACATTTCCAGAGTGTCCCTCGTATGTCATGAATCAGTCAGGACATTGAGCCTTGTGCACTAATGTAGATAACCAAAAATGCTGAGATGATTTGCAGGCATGGTTTAGGACGAGTCTATAAAAGCTATAAAATATAAAAAAAAATTGGTGCAAAGCTTATGAAGATCGAGTGATCAGTTTTTGATCCTGTAAATACTGAAAGGATCTTGAGGTTTGTCACTGGGCAAGTGCTGATGATCAATGATACGATATATCGTGATACTCGTCACATGATATTGCTGTCCTGGACACATCGCCCCACCCACTGTTTTAAGATTAAGTAGGCAGCATTTTCAGTAAGCGCTGGCAGTCCAGATTTAAAGACCGTCCCATCTGGAGAAAGGCATCAGGACAGCACCTACATCACTTTACTGGATGACATTTCTGTGTAAGTTGTTGGACGTAGAAATGAATTCTTGGCACTTGGTTAGTTTCTGGGACAGGAGGACGAGACAGAAGCAGCTTTCTCAGATCAAACTCTAAACATCTTCACTTCTACTGGGCTTCAACCCAACAGATGCATACTGAAAAAAAACATGTTGGATTTTTTTCCCCATACTTGGACTGATTTGTCCAGGGTCTGTGATTAATCGTGGTGGACGATTAAGCCAGAGGGTGATACTGACCATTCGGAGCAGGAATATCAGAGTCAGGCTTGATGTTGGCCAGTAGTGGGGTTATTTTGGAGTCAGGATTTGGCGACCGTTCAAGGTTGATGTGAGTCATCGCTGGCGCTGGGGAGTGATCTGTTCTCCAGAGCAACTTTTAGATGACCAAAAATGATCTGTCTGGATGAACGACTAACTGTTTTATCACATTTATGTTGTTTATATCTGGGCAGTTGGTGATTGTAGATAAAATATAGATCTTGTTGACCATTTGACAGGGCGTGTGTGCCGGCATGCTGAGTAGCTCTCGTAATCAATCAGGTGTGGCTGACGGATTTTCCTCAAACGGATTTCGACACGTTCTCCTCCAGAGGTTTTTTTGTGTACAGCAGGGTGTATCGGCCTGGATTAAAATGGATGACGAGTTCTAGACTGTTGTTGTGTTATTCTCAGTTTGAATAGCGCAGGGTGCAGCTCCTACAGTCTGATCCCTTCATGTCTGAGCCTGTCCACACATCCAAGTGTGAAAAAAACCAAAACTACCTGCTAGAGGAAGAAACTCACAGTCTCGTAACCGTCAGCTACTTTGGGGTTGTTCTGTAGCAATAACCCTTCTGCATGTTCTAGCAATCAGGCTTGATTAAGACAGAAGGGATCAAAAGTCAGGAGTAGTTTCAGGATTTTTAAAGACTGTAAATCCCAGGGTTTTGCAGGATTTCCACCTACAATATCACCAGGTTGAGCCCTTTTTAATACAATATAATAAGGAAGGTTCTCCATGAAATGAATTGCAAAGACAAGCATCACTGCCACGATGTTGTAATTTTTTATTATTGTTATTATTTCACACATTATTGTCTCAGACAGTGTTATAACTCAACTTTTCCTCTCTTTCTCAGTTGTGTGTTCAAGACTCTGGTGGGTGTCTCCGCGAGCACATGCGCTGTATGATGCGCTCCCTGCAGGATCTCAAACAGTTACACCGGACATGCGTGATGCCCTCCTCTGGCCCCTGCAAGATGCTGATCAGTCGGCGTGAGCGGCGTGCACGGCTACGAATCAGCGATGTCAGCGACTCCAGCAGCTCTGACTCCGCCTGTCGGCTCTCCTGCCCCCTGGAGGATGAGAACAGCAGTGCGGCCAGCAGCCTCGAATTTGACTCTGGTTACTCAGAGGCATCGTGGCCTGACGAGGGACCTGTGGTGCTGCGCCAGTTCAGGAAAGTACGTGCGCAATCAGCTGATCTCGATGCAGAACCAAGCCTTCGTCCCAGAATACGTCCCAAATCCACATCAGATGTCTGCCTAGAAAAGTGGACGTCGTTTGAGGTGCCAACTGAACCAGAGGACTGGACGGCGGCGCTGCTGACGCAAGGGCGCAACCGGCATCCACTTGTTCTCGGGGATAATAGCTTTGCCGACCTTGTTCAGAACTGGATGGATTTGCCAGAGTGCCCATCAGAACCGACGGAACCAAAGCCTAGCGTGAGCAAACGGCTAGCCAAGGACTTTCTGGTCAACGTCAGGCGGAGGATAGCAAGGATTTCACAGAACTTAGACGGACAGAAAAAGCTCGTCTCAGACTCATCTCAGTCATACAGAGCCGCCATGGCACCCAAACGTCTCTCATGTCCCGTCGATGTCCCGCGAAAGGTTCCGTTTTTCCACAAATCTCACATGGACCTCCAGGAACTCGATACAGACTTTTACCGTTTCACAGCACTCATGAAGACAGGCAGCCGACAGCCAATCATCTGTAACGACATTATCGGGTACATATGAGTGACCGAACGGACTCTTCTGACTGAACAGACTCTTTACAGACACGCCGCTTTTATACCAAACAACTGTATTATTCTTGCCATGTTGCTGATGGTTGAGCTAATAATAATGCTGAAGCTATAATAATATTAATAATAAAAAACTTTTGTAAATTTGAGCTTTTATTGCTTATTTCACTTAACCACGTTGTATCACCTTAAATAAAATCACCATTTATTTTTATTTTTATAGTATTTTTATTTCCACCTTCATTTGCTGATAAATGGTGAAGTAGAAAAAAAGGTCAAATTACACTTCAGGTTTCCATGTTCAAAGAGTATGTATTCTTAAAAAAAGATTTTGGATGATCTGGCTTCATTTTTAGGTTAAATGGAAATTTGTATTGTATTTTTCCCAAGCTTTCCCTTTAATGCACAGCTCTTAACAATAAAGTCTCAATTATTCCAACATAAAAAAAAGGTCAGACTGTGCATCCACAAGGGAAAAAAAGAGTCCATCCAATCTGTGTGGTGCACTAATCCATTTCCTGGCACAATTTTAAGGTGCTCTAGAAACTAATTGATGTGTTTGAATGAGGGTTCGAGAGCTGTATAATGGCATCAGGGCTTTTCAGACAAGACCTATATTCAGACAGATGCTTCAACATTTTCAATTTAATATCTCTTCTTCCCCAGCTGTATTCATCTAAAACCTGGTCCATTAGTCCTAATAGAAAAGGATGGAATGGAAGACATTCCTGCATGGAGGAAAAGATTAGAAAGCTATTTGTTGCAGGCAAATAAAGCGAGTGGTATCAGTGGAAAAGATCACGACGATGTGTTTTCCACCAGTTCCTTGCCTTATTAAGCACTGCATTGCTGGAGCTCCTCGTCTGAAAGCCATCCATTAACATGCTTTTGTTTTTGGAAGGTTGAGTTTCAGCCACGGTGCTGGTTAGGCTCATCAAACGTCATGGAGAGTGATTCCCCAATGGAGTAAAGTGTGCAGGGCTTAGCATGGCAAGGATTCAGGTTCAGGTTTCAGGATAGTGTGAGGATTTACTGCAGCCAAAATGCTTTGCAGTGTCGTTCAAGCTCCTCGAGTTACATTGAAGTAGGAGTGTGTGTGAGGGGGCAGGCGGGTTTTTACTTTCATGTGCACGGTCAGATATGAAGGCCACAAATAAAGTCCTGACTTTAGACAAGACTGCTAGAGAACCTGCTCATAGAAATCCACCAATCAGCCAGAACAGTAATGCCTCAAAACCACTGACAGGTCAAGTGAATGTCTTGACTATCTTGTTATAGTGACACCTGTCAAGAGGAGGGATATGTTCGGCAGCAACTGAACAGTCGGTTCTCAAAGTTGATGTTTTAAAAGCAGGAAAAATGGGCAAGTGTAAGAATCTGAGTGACTGACAAGGACGTCCTAGAATTCAGTGGGTAATACCTACTGAAAGTCGTCCAAAGAAAGGACAGCCAGTTTAATGGCACCAGGGTCATGGGTGCCCAATGCTCATTTCTTTATGTGTGGGGAGGAGGGGGGGATACATGGAAGGATCTGTTGCAAACGTCTTGGTCCCAGTTACCACAGAACACCTTCAGAGGTCTTGTGGAGTCCAGGCCTTGGCGTGTCAGAGCTGTTGCGACAGGCGGTGTTAATGTTACCTCTGACTGGTGTGTATTCTTATTACCTGAACTTCAAGCCAAGTTTACGTCTGATCTGACTTGAGCTGGATGGTCTATCGAGAGAGGATCTTCACGCTACAGTGTGAAGCACTGAAGAACTTTACACTTCTTCACAGTCTGTGATCGAATTCAGACAGGATTTTATTGATATCATCTCATACAGCATGACACACACTGTCATGAAGGAAAACTGAGATCACACACGTTGAAATCAGCTTATCGGTTTATATTTTGAGAAACGTATGTGTTTGTACAGTATATTCACATACAGGTCAGACTGAGATTCCCTTTAGGATCAGGTTTTATTCTTCTCTATGGCAGGACAGGTCATGGTACTGATCCCTGATCAAGTTCTTCCACCCAGAATGATCTAAAGCAGGCTTTCATGACCCTGGTGGTGTTGCAGGCACTTCATGAGACTGTGATAGAAATATCAATGTCATGTTAAATTTCATGGTTCATGTCTCAGGTTTTGCGATTTGCTACAAAAGATTTATTACTCTCAACGTTAACCTACTCCCCTTGAACGGGGTTCAGTTGACAAAGAATTTTTGGATTTGAACCCATATGGAGCAGGATAGAGAGAGAGGGAGGAAAAGAGATAGACGGTTCCATCAGCATGTCGTTTGTCTTGGGTGCTTATTACGCACAAAGCGATAAAGCAGACGATAAAAACAGACCAGTTTCAAACGGTGTAAAGTTACATTTCGAGTTAAAAAGCCATAACTCCAGCACTGAGATATGTCCTGCGTAAAGCAGATGGTCCGAGTTTGTCTTGCGGAAATGAGGAGGGGGATGCAGTCGGAGGAAGGCATGAGGGTTAGTATATAGTGTACATTACCTGGCAGGTCTAGATTATCCAGACGCTTGGAGAGAAAGCAGCCGTTTCACTACAGCGTTAAATAATAGAGATGAGATGAGTGGTCTTTGGTGGAGGAGTTAACACATATGAAGGAAATTGAGACTGATTACACAAAATGTCCAATATATGCTTATTTACATCTGCATTTTCCATAATACAATCCATAGATTCACTACAGAACAGTCCAAAATACTCAGCCAGGCAGTAAAATAAGTCGAATTATAACATGCCTTAATTTTTTGCTTCCACAATAATATAGATGGATCAGCCATAACATTAACACCATCTGCCTAAACAGCTCTGACTCGTTGAGGCATGGACTTCACACTTTACCTCTGAAAGTGTTCGGAGATAGAACACCAAGACATGAGCAACAGATACGTCTGTGAGGACACACACATTAGAGAGCTTTGGGCAGCCATGACCTGGTCCTTCCTTGGATTATTAACGACTGTATACTGGAACACACCACAAGACCCATTTTGGAGATGCTCCGACTCAGTTATCTAGGCATCGCAATTTGTTTCCTGTAAAAGTCGCTCAGATTCTTATACTTGCCCATTTTTCCTGATTCCAACACATCAACGTTGGGGAACTGACTGATTATTTCCTGTCTAATATACCCCATGGTAATGAATTAAACCTGTTTGTAGTGTTTGTAATGTCTGATCAGTGTGTATAATCCTTACCAACAATGACATTGTGCATGCTACAGTGAAAAATGAGTTCTCATTAGGTATAGTAGCTAGCAATGTTATCAGGATGAGCCCAAATATACTTAACATCAATAAGTGAGTTGTGCTCATTTAAACACACTGACGGTCGTTTATCTGACTACTAAAATTATTCGTAATAATGTTTATTATTATTATTATTATTATTATTATTATTATTATTATTATTATTGCAGTTTAATCCTCAAACATCTGGTTACTTTAAATTTTTGGAGAATTGTAGCTAATACAATTAACTGCAAATAAACTGTGAGCTAGTAGCTAATAGTAGATAATTGTTTATTGTCCTACGCACAATTAGAAACAAGTTTCCCTGTACAATTCAATACAAATTTTTATTTTGCTTAACTGTCTGAACGGCTTTAATTTTAAAAAGTAAGATACAAGAAAGTAAAGGTAAAGAAACGACTATGAGCAAGATCGATTAATTAAATAAATAAAACAATTATGAACTAAACACCATAAAACTGCCAATTTACACAAATTAATGCAAGAAACAATACGTTTTGTATTTAGCATGGATTACTTAAACAGTATATTCTTATTATATCGCTGCAAAAGATCAGTGCTGATCTCAGATCCAGGAGGAACCATGAGGCTGCTGTTAGTCTATATACTTCTCATGTGTCTAGTGTTTGTGTGTGTGTGTGTGTGTGTGTGTTACAGTTTTAGTGCTGTTTTAGCACCTTCCCGTTATACACTCTGTGCAAACATTTCCCCTGAAAAGTGAGTGAGAGAATGTGAACCTCTGGGCCGAGAGCTATAGAGTTGACTCGTGTAGTGTGTTCTGCTGTTTACGATGTGTGTAGAGTGTATTAGGGTGAGGACTAGAAGTTAGAAGTGAGCAGTGTTTGTGTATTTGTGGGTGTGATGTTATGTGGAGAAGCAGGACAAGGCTGTTATCTAGCGTGTATCTGCTCAGACTGAATCCCACTGCCTGCTGCACTACACACATCTGCTGACATGTGATCTGGCTGGAGATAGACATAATACTGTTAGGTGGATAAATTAGCGTGCATGGATCGTTGTTGATCTTTACAGGATGTGATACGTGTTAGTATGTGGAGACAGTCGAGGTATAATACATCAATCAGCCATAATATTAACACCACAAAACCACTGACAGGTGAAGTGAATAACATGTGATTATGTGATTACAATGGCACTCGACAGCAAGTGAACAGTCAGGTCTCAAAGTTGAGTCCTGGATGCAGGAAAGATGGAAAGAAGTGTGGAGTGCCAAAGTGCCAAATTATGACATTTAGATGGGGAGTCCATCGAAGTCCAAAGAAGGACTACTGGTGGACCAACGACAGGGTCATGAAAGATCAAGACTCACGGATAGGTGAGCGCTGGTCCGGTCCCACAGAAGATCTCCGGAATGGTCTGGTGTTAACATCTTGGTTTCAGATACCACAGAACACCTTCAGAGGTTGGCTTTGGCTATTGTTTAGACAAGTGGTTTTAATGTTATGGCTGTATGATTGGTGTACACTGTATAGTTTTTAGCCTGATTAACAATAAATCTATCTTCTGAGTTTATCTAGTGTTTCATGTTTCTCCATTTTTGTTTCATGGAACCAGAGGATACATAAAAGTTCACAAAATGGGACTTTCCCAGATATTCCTGGTTATCATATTTCAATCCTGATTGGAGGTAATGCATGCGCTGAATTTAGGAGGTCAAGTCCGGCAGCTCATTCATCCTGTCAGGGCCGGAAATCTGGAATAATTTGAGGAAAATCAAATCATTCCTCTTGTGACTCTGGGCTTTAGGGAGGGGAATTAAATGAGGAAACTGTGATCATGTTCATGCTGGCTCTTGAAAAGACTCTTCTTTAGAAAACGGATTATGAGGGAACAGTAACGCTGTCACGTGCCCGACTGCGGAGGTTTCGGCATTCCAGGGACGAGAAAAGATGGTGGTTAAGGTGGAAGTGGAGAGGATGAGAGAAGCATGTACCGACTTGTCCTTACTTCCAGTGCCAGGGTTTCATTCTTTGTGTGTGTGTGTGTGTGTGTGTGTGTGTGTGTGTGTGTGTGTGTAAGTGTGTGTGTTTGAACTATTCTCTTTTCCTAAAAGAAACTTAAAGGTTATGATGTCAGCCACTATTATGGCACTTGTCATTATGTTTAAAAGTCAGAAGGTAATTGATAAGACACATTGTTTTGTGTGTGTGTGTGTGTGTGTGTGATTAAGTGAGGAGGTATGGGAGACATGGCACAGAATATTTCCGCATAATGCACACACTTTAATAGTCCCCTAATCACCACCTGAAAGCATGAAAGGGCGAAATGATCTTTACATTAATGGATGGAAAACAGATTAATAGATAAAGAAACATGAAATCATTACGCTAACGGCTCTGCATGCTACGGCAATGTGTGATTTGTCCTAAAGAAGCTGTTTGTCCACAAATATTATTTTACACAATGTTACACAGTCCAGGTGTGGTCCATGTCCTCAGTTTGCTTTGCTAGATTTGCCCCAGAGCTGAGGCTTATCATGCTAATCATGCTAATTATCCTAAGAAGGAAAAGAAGCTAACAGCTTGTAGTGGTGTAAATCATCAGCACATGTCATTTTGTGGTGGTGTCATCTCAGACTGATTCCCTGATGATTTAGGACGCACTGACACATAGTCAATTAGCTTAATAACAATCGTAGCATCATCCTGAAGGCAGAGAAGTCTCTGTTTCAGGGTTGAGTTCT
>JAOVVF010000001.1:4692979-4703956 GCA_028565595.1 Duopalatinus emarginatus
TTGGGGTTAGTGCTAGTGTTATAGCTATGGGGTTAGTGCTAGTGTTATGGCTTTGGGGTTAGTGCTAGTGTTATAGCTTTGGAGTTAGTGTTAGGACTTTTGGGTTAGTGTTAGTGTTACGTTTATGGGGTTAGTGTTAGTGTTAGGGCTTTTGGGTTAGTGTTCTAGATAAGTGTTCTTTTCCTAACAGAAACCATACACAGTTTATTCACCTGTTTATGAATATCGTCTGCTGTCAAGTCTCTGTAAATGACTTGTTGCTATAGAAACGAACCAGCGCATTAATGTGAACCTGAGACTTATAGCTCCTCTACTGTATCCAATATATACCATGAAGGTGTTTATTTCCCTGTGATATAAACAGCAGTAATGACTGTTACATAACTGCTGGTGGGTCATTATGATCTGGTGTAATGAGTAACGTATTAGTTTAAATTTAAACCCTTAATTAAACTGAATTGACCTGAATTTCAGGTGGAGACGCCTCAAATGTCTGGATCTAATATCCTGGTCCTGAAAAACGGTCAGAACAACAGGTTTAGTGACAGTACGCATGACAGCACGTGTACACACACACACACACACACATTAAGTAATAGTGCTCAAAAAACAGACAATGTGCAGTGTTACCCCCATGTAACCGTGTCTTAGCTACCTTCATCATCGTTCTGCTTGCTATCTTGCCAACATTCACATTTATGCAAAAGATATTAAAAAGGTTTTCTTCATAATTAGTCTGTTATGAAGTTCCTGGCACATTTAGCTAGCTAAAACTTTACATTTACAAACCTATGAGCTACAACATGCAAAACGAATGATATAAATTATTCTTTATATTATTATTATTATACTGTCATGTCATTCAGCTACCCAGTTTGAATCGTCCTCCTTGGTTTTGTTTTGAGTTATTTTTTGTTTTAATACTTTTTATTCTGGTCATTTCTTTATTGTTCTAGTCAAGAATTGGTCACTAAACGTGCTGTTTAAGAGACCACACAGGTTTTTCTTTTTCTCCACTAAAATGGATCATGCAGACACATCAGTAAAAAAAAACATACAGCCATGAAACCTAATGTGTAGCTTATCTGATGGAATTGTTATTGTCTTGGTGTGTCTCCGCCCCCATTCTGTCATTGGTCTCTTTCCTAATGTGTGCACCTGTTCCTGCGTCCGTTTTGTGCCAGTTGTGTTATAGAAATAGACTTGCCTGCCTAAAGCTAATGGCAAAAAAATAATAATTCAAATTCTGCTCATCTCAGTCCTAGTTACAGCGACTCCCAAAATGCACTTGTTACATTTTCTACTTCGCTACTGCTTGATGGTTTGGAGTCTTCGGCCAATCTGTAGCACTGTGTTAGCTAATTTGTATTGTTAATGTTACACATTGATGTAGCAGAATAGTGCTGAAGGCGCCAATAAATTACATGTAACGCTCAGATTCTTTGTTTGTTTGTTTTGATTTGCAAGGGGACTTGATGATCTGAAGACAGGAGATTCTGGTTTTAACTTCACATCCTTTGTTGCACCATGTTTTTCTCTCCATCTTGACAAACTGCAAACGGCAAAGAGTTGTGATGATTAACATGTTTTTTTTTTTGTTGTTTTTTTTTTTTTAACGCTCCAGTAAACACATTTGACCTGAATCGCAAGTGGAGACACCTCGCTCGTCCTGATCTATAATCTGTTCGATAGATAGTGGATGAACCGGTCAACGGTAAGAGGAAAACAGGTTTACTGACAGCATGATGACATGTCACACCTGAGAGAGATCATAACAAACACCCATACACAGGTCCATTAATGAACAGTAGTGAACTGAGGGATGAGTCACAGAATGAATTGCTGCTCATTTACAATTACTGATGTACAAAGTTAGACCCTGTTACTCTTAACGTTACAGCTGCAGACATTCCAGTCAGTCAGGCAAAAAACAACAACCAAAAAAAAAAAGAACAAAGCACTGACACTGGAGACTCCTTCTGTAAATGTTACAGAAATATGTCCTGAAAAATGTCACCATAGCAACGAATGTATGATTATTATTTTTTTTTATTAGTTTACCTGGAGTACCCTCCATACAATAAAGCTGTTACTATAGAAACATCTAATGCTGGCCGATCAGCATCAAGCATTCAACAGCAGTGTGGTTGATACCCTACATAAAAAGTCTCTGCATGCTCTACATTGCGTACTGTAGAAACCAAGATGTGATGTTTATTAAAAAATAAAGGCCACCATGTGATTCCAGAGTTCTCTCTTCACTCATCTGTGTATGAAAGACTGAGACAAAAAGTGCTTGATGTGACTCCAGAAGACTGAAATCCAGATGCATGAAAAATTCTTTTCATTTGAGCTTCCTGTCTGATCAGAACCATGTGAGCTAACAGTGTATTTACCTTTTATTGTTGCCTTATATATGTATTAATTTGTTATACTGCAATGTTGATGTGTTCAGTATTAACTCCACAATGATGGTGTTTCCTGATCTGCCTCCTCCTGACCTGCACAATAACTTAACTTTTTCTGTATTATAATTTCTCCTTATAAACAATAAGCACAAGCCTCTTATTAAGGATGTTCTATAACAGCATGAGGTATAAAATAATCTGTAAGCATTTGAAGCCAGCAGGCGTAATTAGACTCACACTATGACACCGCAGTATCCTGATCATCTAATTACATAACAATAAAAACAAGTCAGAGTAAGGAGGAGTGAATCAGGTTTAACGGATTCTTCAGGCGTTTTTCCGGGAATCACTAGCTTGGGTTTTATTTTCAGAGCTGTGCTTCTCAGGAGGCCATCATAGTCCCTGAGTCATTTAACACCTGATTCATTCAACTCCCAATTCATTTAAGTCCCAATTCAGTTAACCGTAATTCATTTCAGTCCTGATTTATTTAACCCTGATACATTTAACCTCAGATTCATTTAACCCCTGATATGAATAACCCTGGATTCATTTAATCCAGATTCATTTGTCCACAAATCATCAACCGTGAAACATTTGATGCCTGATTCATTTCACCTTGATTCATTTTAATCAGATTTATTTAACCCTCAAATATCTTCACCCTGATTCATTAAACCTCTAATAAATTTAACGCCTGATTCGTTACACCCCTCATTCATTTAAATTGATTCACTTAACCCTTGATTCATTAAATCTGATTCATTTAACCCCTTATTTATTTAACAGCTGATTCTTTTATCCCCTGATTCATTTCACATTGATTTATGATTACCTCTGGGTCATTTAATGCGATTCATTTTACCTCGATATGTTTAACCTGATTTATTTAAACCCTGATTCATTTGACTTCATTTAACCCCTGCCCGAATCATTTAATGTTTGATTTGTTTAATCTTAAATTACATAACCCCTTGTTCATTTAGTACCTGATTCACTTCACCTTGATTCATGAAACCTTCAGATTCATTTAACCCCTGATTCATATAACCCTGATTCTTTTAATATGATTTATTTAACCCTCGGAATTGTTTAGCCAGATTTATTTAATCTGATTCATTTAATCTGATTCATTTAACTCAAGTAGTTCATTTAACACTTTGATTCACTTATTCCTATATACCGTAATTTAACCCCTGATTCATTTAACTCCTGAAATGTTTAACCAGATTCATTTCATCTTGATTTACTTAATGCCTGATTGATTTAACCCCAGATTAATACATCCACTGGTTTACCTACTGAATCATTTAACCCTCAATTCTTTTAACCCTCAAATCATTTAACCTTTGATTCATTAAACTCCAGGCTTCTTGAAAAGTTAATGGTTCTGCTGTACCCTGGACACTGGAGGCTTCATCCATCAATCTTACATAAACATCTACTTACTGAAATCTTACAGAACTCATGTCAATGGACACACACACACACACACACACACACACACACACACACACACACACACACGCACACAGGTTTATTAGTGCACACAGAAATGATAAAGTATTGCAACTCCAGACTTCATTGGTGTTGTATAAACTGGATAAAGACATAAAGAGCTGCAGGTGTTTCTCATGTATTCGTGTCAGATGTGTATTTTTAGATTTGGGTCAAAACACAAAAAAAGAAACACAAACTCGTCCAGCCTGAGGATATCAGGCATTTACTGGAAATATCTCGGAGCTGTTGGACGGATTATTAACGATTATTAAATATTTAGTCATTTGAATGACACAGGTGTGTGTGTCCTTGTGTGTGTGAGTGAGTAATGATTTTCACACGACATTGCTCCACCGGTATAACGGACTATTTGTGTTTGTGTGTGTGTGTGTGTGTGTGTGTGTGTCTGCTGTGACAGTGACACAGAGCTACAGTGACTCGTGTGAATCTCCTGCAGTAGACGAACCGGTAAAACTCGACCCTCACACTGAATAACACCCAGATCCTCTAGGAGACTTTAGGAAACCTTCAGTCTCAGTTTCCTCTCAGCACAACTAGATTTATTAGAAACACATAACGAAGCTTATACACACCTCCCTGTGATCAGTGGATCATGTGAATTACGATAAACACAGAGAGAGAGTAATGAACACACTTGTTCAGAGCAGGGGGGCAGCCCCAAACCACAGCGCCCGGGGAGCAGTTGGGGGAGATTGGTGCCTTGCTCAAGGGCACCTCAGCCATGTCTTGCCCTGTGCTGGGATTGAACATGGGATCCGGTCACTAGACCCCTATTCCTAATTGCTAGGCTACTGCTGCCGCCAGGATATGTGACTGCACACACACACACACACACACACACACACACACACACTACTGTTGTCTGCCCTGACCCTGTAATACCCAGTGTAACACACACAGTCCTGTTGTCTGCCCTGACCCTGTACCCCGCAGACCAACACACACACACACACACACACACACACACACACACACACAGTCTTATTGTCTGCTGTGACTCTGTACCACCCAGACCAACACACACACACACACACTCATGTACATGCATGTTCTATATACAGTGTATTCTTTGTAATGCACTGATACAGGGGGGTTTACACACACACACACACACACACACACACACACACTCCTGATGTGCAGTCCGTAATCTGCTGTTTCAGATTCACTACATGACTGATATTTTCATTTAACCAAACCCTGTGTTTTCTCCTCGTAGGTTTGTGTATATCCTGCATGATTAATTCTGCTGACACTTTCACACCCTCTCATCTACCTGAGGTGTGTGTTATAGGTGTGTATTGTAGGTGTGTGTTATAGGTGTGTATTATAGGTGAAGACTGCTGGATTGCATTAAGACCTGTAACTGATAATAGACTCCCTCAGGACTCAAAACATGTCAGGACACTTACATGATCAGTAAACACACACAGACGCGCACACACACACAATGCACAAACATACGCATACACATGCACAAACATTAATCAGATAATTCACTCAGTATTTCTCATAGCCACAGACATTATTACATAACCCATATCAGGCCACTGCCTGTCTCTCTCTCTCTCTCTCTCTACACACACTTACTAAACACACGTCTGAAACTGTGTTGCTCTACTGGATAATTATTTTTGCTCTATTTTTAGAAATACACACTTCAAACGATCTGCCAACGAGTCTGGGGGACCAGTCCAACCTCCAGATAAGTTCATGTACCTACAAATAGGTAAATACATAATCACAAACATTAGGCCACGCCTTCTTACGGAGCGTCTGAGATCATTTGTCTTTGTATTACTGTCAGAGAAAATGGATAGATATAGATGTAAAGTGAAAGTGAAGTGATTGGACTATTGTGTTTGCACACTGAGCTCGCATTTAACCCAGCTGTACAATGAAACACATACTAGGGCATAGTGAAGACACTTGTCCAGAGTGGGGGCAGCTCCTATCCATGATGCCCAGCCTGGTTCTCTAACCTCAAGCCACGACTGCCCCTATGAGGACGGTCTTTGTCTTCTTCCCTCTCCTTCACTCTTTCATCCATAAGGCTTTTGTGGTTGTACTAAATCCTAACTGGCTCCTGGAGCTTCTCCATTTCCTGCCACACAGTCTGTAAAACAGCTGGATGTTTCTCTGGTCCTCATTAAAGACAGACGGAGGGACAGCTTTAAAAACCTCTTTCATGTGACACACACACACACGTATATATATCAGTTGTCCATCTTCTCACTTTCTGTCTTTAGAAGGACATCGTCTCGTCTCGGTGGAAGAGCTCATGACTATGACCACTCTTCTGATGTGTCCTTGTTCATAAATCATCCTTTATACTATACTTGGCTTCAAGACTAAGCTAATGCTCCAGATAAAAGACTGTGTTGTTAGAGGAGACAGGACGCTGTGGTCTTGTTTGACCTCTGACCTCACGGACGTGACCCAGGACTCCGGTCTCAGTCGATGGTACGTTGCGGGTCAACAAGGACTTACTGCGTATATATGTGTGTGTTAGTGTGTGTGTGTGTGTGTTGGAGTAAAAGGGCAGAATGTATGAATATCTCTTTATCTGGACATCCTTTGTGAAGGGATTTTGCTTTAAAACAAGTCTGCAGCGTTACAGGAGCTTCATGTCAGTGTGTGTCTGGTTCCTGCTCCCTGTGAGAAGGTCTCATTTCAAACAGTCCCTCGGGTTCTTCATGCAAACCCTCAGCTTGTTAGCACCTAACACACACATCTTCAGTCTCACCTGCGGAGGACGTTTTAGAACACGCTCACATCCGCAGTGTTTAGTGTTTGACTGAACCCCTGGTGTGATCTCCTCATCCAAAAGGTTCCTTAGGGACACGAAAGCATCTCAGTGACACACCGGTTTCTGTGCAAGCGTGAGACAAAGATAGAGACTTAGCTCCAGCACTGTGGAGGATAAACAGAGTGAGCCGGACATTAATGATGATCTAAGAGTGCTAGTCAGATCTTAAGGAATTCTCAAGACGTTTATCTGCTGAATACAGATGACCTGATCAGGTAGATAACCTCTCCTGATCTCCTGATCAGTAATCAGTGATCTTTATCAGCATGTGCTGCTCTTTTTGTCTGATACAAAAAACTTAAAAGCAATCGTTTCTAACTCCTGATTGCACCTTTAATCTTTTCAGCCTTGTATCACGCTGTAATTTGTCTCCGTTTCCAGTGCGATGAACAAAGGAGGTTCATGAAGCATCTAGACCATTTACTGGGCTTCAGCAGCATCCACATCCACACACACACACACACATGGACCAGAAACAAACCACAGTGAACCCAGTAATCAGCGTTTAGGAATGTTTGTCAGCTAGAAATAGACAGGAGAGAGTTATTATCCGGTGGCCAGATGCACATTCATTCAGATGCCTTTTTTTAACATTCATATGACTCCCACTGGGATATAAACACTCACAGAGTTTCCCTTCACATCTGACTCCAAGCTTCTTTTATATCTCCTGAATGACTTCTGGGTCTTACAGTTAATAACAATTATTAGATCAATTTAAATGTTTTTGGTTTATGGGGTGCACAAACTTTTGCACTTACAATACATGTGGACATTCAAATGTCACTAATTATTTATAACACGGCCTGCACAGAGTGACCACAAACACAACATGAGCCTGATTAAACAGCATTATGTATACAGTGAAGTGGCAGAAAAACTGCTACAGACGAGCCTATGCAAAATTCATAGGCTGGTGGTGGCTCTATAATGGTATAGGACTTGTTTATCTGTAATTCCATGGGACCCCTGGTACATCTACAAATGTCTCTGATGGGTAAACACTGTGTGTCTCCTTTCTGATGAGTTGCACCTGTTCATGTCCTGCATTCATTCTGATGTGTTTGGCCTCTTCTAACATGTCTAGTGACACCAAATTATGGTTAAAGGCACTCATCTGAGTTTAGGGTTTTGCCAGTTCCACCTAAGTATCCAAATCTGAATGTTATTGAATAGATATGGGATGCCCTGCAACGCATTGTGGTTGTGAATACAACAGAATGTGGTTGTGAATACAACAGAATTGTGGACCGTTCTGCAATATAGAATATTTCTACAAGCTTGTAGAGTCCATGCCCAGTGGAGGACCTAGCAAGTATTAGACTAGTGTACCAGTTTTTCTGGCACTTCAGTGTATATTTGAAAATAAGAAAGAAACTTAGACTCTTTCCTGGCGACAAGCTTCAATCTTTTATTCATTCAATTTTAAAGCACACTAATGTGTGAGAAGCATCAACGTTTTCTTTGGACTTGAGGGTTCATTTGTTAAGAAAACATGTCAGATGATGTTGATTTCATTTAACATCATATACAACCAAATTTCAGTGTTGAGAAACATCAGCCTCACGTTTCAAAGTTCTACTTCTGTCACAAATGCAAAAGTGTAATGAATTGGATATTGTGTGTGTGTGTGTGTGTGTGTGTGTGTGTGTGTGTGTGTGTGTGTGTGTGTGTGCGCTTGTCCTCTCTCTCACAGTAGATTTGTTATGTTTTAGATTAATTTAGAAGTTATGCGATGTACATTTTCTCTTATTCAGCAAAAAAGTAGAGGACGCACAAACTTTTTAGATGTATTTGTAAACAGTAGAAAGTCTTGGATTATTTATAAGTTTGGCCACTTATTATGACCATGGGAACAATATTAACCTGTACATCAGTGCATATACGTATATATTGCACATAGAATTGAGATGAGATCGGACCTAGTACAGAGCCCTGGGGAACGCCACTATAATTATTGTTCTTTTCGATATTACTGTTGTCACTTTAAAGACGTTTTACACACTGCATTGAGAGGGTGTTCTTCACCCACACGTTTTGCTCATCATGCTGTCACGTCTGCTCTGACACACACTTTGACAGCGGTGTTTATTGTGTGTTTTATTTATTCCCGCTGTTTTCCTGGCTCTGGTGCATGTGTCAGTGGTGTTCGTGGTGCAGCATTTGGTCTCACTGAGAAATCCTGGGCCCCAGTTTTTCCATAGTCTCCGCCTTGGAAGACCATTCGGATTCTTTGAACTCCCAGAATGCATCTCACTGACCTCTGGAAAGACAAATATAGGCAAGAGGTTGGCGTCTGCTCTCCCAGCAGCTAGTCATTCCAGAGGCTTGTCACACAATGCGGCTCAGCTTGAGGTTGCTAATTTCACCCTTTTGTGTGTGTGTGTGTGTGTGTGTGTGTGTGTGTGTCTGAGGGAGAGAGAGTCAAAAAGAAAAGAGAAGGAGAGGAATGAGGATTTATACTGGGGATGACCACTGCAGTCTCAAACAATAATTAGACTTTTCTTGTGGTGTTTGTACATAAGTGTGTGTGTGTGTGTGTGTGTGTGTGTGTGTGTGTGTGTGTGTGTGTGTGAGAGAGAGAGGGAGAGAGTGTGTGTGTACCATGATGGATGATAGAAGGGAGGTGTTGTCTCTCTGTGGGAAACAAACGTTTGATCCTATGTTGGGTTCAGTTCATCTGTAATTAGGAAAAGACGGAAGGCTCGGAAAATATATGTGTGTGTGTGTGTGTGTGTGTGTGTACGCATTTTTGACGCAAAGTGCAATGTGTGTGCTTTCGATACGGGAAGGTAAATGTGCGATCGGCTCACTGTTCTAGATGTTCTGAGAACACTGTTGCTAGGCAACACTGATATAAGCTAGCTAATGTCTGACGCTAGCTGTGTTAGACTTCATCTGTATTGGATGTACTCTAGGAGTATAAATCATACAAAACTGTACCGAACCATTTCCTCCGACGTGTTGGTAAATCTTTAAGAAAAACCTGAAGGTACAGCAGTACAATGTAAATTCACTTATCGGAAACTAGACTTCAGCGGGTTCGAGTTAACTGAGAAACATCAATATAGTGCTATATAGTGTTAGACACACTTCTCTGGCCAAAAGGACCCAGCAAAAATGTCCTCACAACACCAACATGTCAGATATTCCTATCCTTGTGAGGACCATAAATAAAAAATACAAAAATAGATAAAGTGTGTGTGTGTGTATGTGTGTTAGAGTGTGTACGTGAGTGTGTCTGTGTGTGTGTTACAATGCATATGTGGGTTAGTGTCTGTGTGTGTTATACTGTGTATATGGATTAGAGTGTGTGTTTGATTGTGTGTGTGTGTGTGTGTTAAATAATGTGTGTTTGGGTAAAGTGTGTGTATGTGTTAGACTGTGTATATTGTGTGGGTTAGAGTGTGTATACATGGGTTTGAGTGGGCGTGTGTTTTCTTTCTCCTCTCCCTCACTTGTCTTCTCCACCTGCCTGTGGTTTTGTTCCACCTGTCCAGGTTGAGTTGGGGACAAAGGGTCGTGGGGGCTCCCTGTGCACTGGCATCTGAAAAACAGTGAAGGATTTGAGGAGGTGTAACCGGATACGAGACTGAGAGAGAAGTGTATTCATCCTGAAAGGCGCTACACGCTAACACAAAGACGGAGACTAAGTGTGACCAGGCGAGATGTTCCCTCAGTCACAGCCTGAGTGTCCTCTTACACAGAGTGAATAATGAAGAATGGAGGACATTTTTACACCGTAAAGTGATTAGTGTTCAGGATGGAGAAAGTAATCCACACTTCACAACCTGCTTCAGAAGCTCCGCCTACCAGACACACCGGGGCTGCGTCCAGAATGACATATTTAACTAGATCCAGTGTACACTTTCAGTACGCGAGTGTGCAGTATGTACCGCAAGCTCAGATGTTCTACATCCGCCATCGTACCAACGTCACATGACACGTGACGTCACATCACCTCTTTGAAGTGCTTCAGATTTCTTCTGCACAACGGTTTTATACAGACAATCACACACAATTAACACACTCTTATGTCTGACACACTCCCATTCAGGGTTCTGAGATACATTATGTGCAAAAATCAGCACGGTTGGCTAACTAGCTAGCTAACATGATTACCTGCTAGCATAAAAAACTTACAGGTTACATTAATGACAATTTTACATTTACGGCATTTAGCAGACGCTCTTATCCAGAGCGACTTACAAGGTTATTGGTATTACAGGTAGGCCAACG
>JAOVVF010000001.1:4729274-4763769 GCA_028565595.1 Duopalatinus emarginatus
AGTGTACCACTCATTGACCACTGTGCAGTGGAATAGGTGTTAGTTCTCAGGTGTCAGTACTCAAGTGAAAGTGAAAGCGAAAGTGAACCACTCACTGACCACTGTGTTGTGGAATTGGTGTTAGTACTGTGTTTGTACTCAGAAGGTGTTACTACTCTTTCTTCTCAGCTGGTCTACATGCTGGTACTCAGCAGGTGTTCACTTTTTGTCTCACATGGACTTGATCCTCACTGTACATATGATTATATGTTGAAGTTTCCTGCCAGCTGTTTTCTAACTCCTCTATCTTTCTCCAGTGCCCTGGAGGAACCTTCACCCCCAACATGAAGTCCACTAAGGATTACCCAGACGAGGTCATCAACTTCATGCGTAACCACCCCACCATGTACAACTCGGTGTACCCCGTCCACAAGCGCCCCCTGGTGGTCAGGACCAACGTGGACTACGAGTTCACCACCATCGCCGTGGACCAGGTGACGGCAGCCGACGGAAACTACGAAGTCCTCTTCCTGGGAACAGGTGAGTCTCATAGAGTAACGACTGTAGCGTCCTGCTCTGAAAGAATGCAACCTTGCGATCATGTGGGACCTCATTTCAAAGGTGCGAGTGCGGTCTTACCATCACCACACGCTGAAAGATGAGAAGAGCTGTTAAAACAGACACAGACAAAAGGCGGGAATTAAGCAGGAGAGGAGTGTAAATGCTTGAATGTGAGGGGGATAAAAGCAAGAGGAAAGAAAGAGAGACAGAAAGAAAGAGCGAGAGAAAGACCCGTTTGAAAGCTTTAATCAAGAGGGGATCAGCATAATCTGACCTCAGAGCTGTAGCGGTTTCAGTTTGCGGTTTTACAAGGCACTCAGCTGCACAGAGACAAAAGAAACATGGCTAAAAGGGAAGATAATATCCACTAAAAGGGATCTTAGAGGGATTTTACCTTAAGGGTCACGACTTCTCTGATAAATGAGTGTTCTGGATTACAGGGGAGTGAGACGGCCGGCCGGGAACTTCATAGCCTCCAGTTAACAAGACAGACTCTTTCACTTTTACAGTAACTCTATCATCTCCATTCAGTTCCATTTCACCAGCTGTAGACTTGTAGTGTTCCAGTGTTGTAGTGCTGTATGGTTGTAGTGTTGTAGCACTGTGATATTGTAGTGTTGCAGGGTTTCTGCGTTGTGGTGTTGTAATGTTGTAGCTTTGCAGTGCTGTAGCGTTGTAGTATTATGATGTTGTAGTGTTGTAGTGTTGCAGTGTTTTGCTGTTGTAGTGTTATAGTGTTTGATGTTGTAGTCTTACAGTGCTGCAGTGTTGTGGTGTTGCAGTGTTGTGGTGTTTCAGTGCTGCATAACTGTGCACTACTGTAGAGTCCTGGTGGTGTAGTGCTTTGGTGTTGTAGGGTTTTGGTGGTGTAGTGCTTTGGTGTTGTAGCGTTTTGGTGGTGTGGCTTTGTAGTGTTGCAGTGTTGTAGTTTGTTGTGTAGTGTAGTTGTGGCATTTTTGTGATGTGTTTATGCAGTGTTGTAGTGCTGTATAGTGGTCGCTTTCCGGTGTTGTAGTGCTGTATGGTTGTAGTGTTGTAGCACTGTAATATTGTAGTGTTGCAGGGTTTCTGCGTTGTGGTGTTGTATTGTTGTAGCTTTGCAGTGCTGTAGTGTTGTAGCATTATGATGCTGTAGTGTTGCAGTGTTTTGCTGTTGTAGTGTTATGGTGTTTGGTTTTGTAGTCTTACAGTGCTGCAGTGTTGTGGTGTTGCGGTGCTGCAGTGCTGCATAGTTGTACACTACTGTAGGGTTTTGGTGTTGTAGTGGTTTGGTGGTGTGGCTTTGTAGTTTTGCAGTGTTGTAGTGTTGCACTGCTGTAGTGTGTTGTGTAGTGTAGTTGTGGCATTTTTGTGATGTGTTTATGTGGTGTTGTAGTGCTGTACAGTTGTAGCTTTCCAGTGTTGTATTGGTGTATGGTTGTAGTGTTGTAGCACTGTAATATTGTAGTGTTGCAGGGTTTCTGCGTTGTGATGTTGTAATGTTGTAGCTTTGCAGTGCTGTAGCGTTGTAGTGTTGTAGCTTTGCAGTGCTGTAGCGTTGTAGCATTATGATGCTGTAGTGTTGTAGTGTTGTAGTGTTTTGCTGTTGTACTGTTATAGTGTTTGGTGTTGTAGTCGTACAGTGCTGCAGTGGTGTGGTGTTGCGGTGTTGTGGTGTTGCAGTGCTGCATAGTTGCAGTTTTGTAGTGCTGTACAGTTGTAGCTTTCCAGTGTTGTAGTGCTGTACAGTTGTAGCTTTCCAGTGTTGTAGTGCTGTATGGTTGTAGTGTTGTAGCACTGTAATATTGTAGTGTTGCAGGGTTTCTGCGTTGTGGTGTTGTAATGCTGTAGCTTTGTAGTGCTGTAGCGTTGTAGCTTTGCAGTGCTGTAGTGTTTGTAGCATTATGATGCTGTGGTCTTGTATTTTTGCGGTGTTTTGCTGTTGTAGTGTTATAGTTTTTGGCGTTGTAGTCTTACAGTGCTACGGTGTTGTGGTGTTGCGGTGTTGTGGTGTTGCAGTGCTGCATAGTTACAGTGTTGTAGTGTTGCACTACTGTAGGGTTTTGGTGTTGTAGTGTTTTGGTGTTGTGGCTTTGTAGTGTTGCACTGCTGTAGTGTAGTTGTGGCATTTTTGTGATGTGTTTATGCGGTGTTGTGGTGCTGTAGCGTTGTGTTGTGTTGCTGCACTGATTAAGCCTGCTGTTGTATGATTTTGACCCCTAATAATAAATGATACACCAGAATCTGATCTGAGATCAGGTAGAATCAGACACAGTGAAGAATTTACTGAAGGAACCTGATCCCAGATCGGTACTACCGACATTTAACAGTGTGCGTGTGTAATGGTTGTGGTTATATTGTGTTACAGACAAAGGGGCGGTGCAGAAGGTGATCGTTTTGCCTAGAGACGACCTCCAGACAGAGGAGCTCATCCTGGAGGAGGTGGAGGTGTTCAAGGTGAACTTCTCACTCACTGTTCCTTAACCTTTCTTACTCTGTCTGTATGTATTCTGTCTTTTTCTTTTATCTGTTTGTTTTTCTGACTTTCTTAAATTTCTTTGTGTGTGTTCTTCTTGCTCGTTCTGTAGAATCCAGTTTCTTTTTATTCCTATTGCCCTGTCTATTTGCATACTCTTTCTTCTTTATGTAACTTATACATTAACTTACACAACTTATAAATATCCAAATATAATCTCTCTGTCTGTCTCTCTTTCAATCAGGTCCCGACTCCTATTACGACCATGAAGATTTCATCTAAAAGGGTAAGTCTCAGACACTCCCCCCTCCACCCCCGCCCTTCCCGCCTCTCTCTCTCTCTCTCTCTCTCCTGTACAGCTCTTAAACCCTCATGTTTTAGAGTCAGGGTGTAGAGCAGAGATCGGACAGAAACACATGCGGAACAGATTTATCTGAACCTCAGGCTCCAGGCTTACACTCGATCTATCTTCTGTGCGTGGTCATAACTCAGAGCCCCCTCTGGTTTCTAAGAGTAACGATACGGAGGCTCTGCACTGACACTGTGCATTCATAAACCCGTGACCACTCCAGCGTGTCCTTCTGCTCGCTCTTTTATTAGTGTTAAAAAAAAATTCCTAGGTTGAAGTTTGGCCACATTAGTGCAGTCTGGATGTTTGTGAGACTTTTTGTAGGATTGTGACTTCTGACTTTCTGATGTCATTGTTGTCGTTTACAGCAACAGTTGTACGTGGCGTCGACGGTGGGTGTGACCCAGCTCGCTCTGCACAGGTGTGACATGTATGGAGAGGTGTGCGCTGACTGCTGCCTGGCCCGAGACCCGTACTGCGCCTGGGATGGCAAATCCTGTTCCCGATATTCAGCCTCGCACAAGAGGTGAGCAGCAGTACACGCCATAATACACACATGCGCACACACACACACACACACTTAATTCATGGCCTGTAAGTTAACTGAGGCATGTAGGACACAAGGAAAGTAAATGGGCCCTATTGCTAATTTCTTTCTAAAAACAAAACATGCTAACTTCTGACGTTTGCTAACTCCTGACTCGTGCTGACTCATGCTATCTACTGACTCGTGCTAACTCCTACTCGTGCTAACTCCTGACTTGTGCTCATGCTCGCTGCTGACTCATGACTTGTGCTCATGCTCGCTGCTGACTCATGCTATCTACTGACTCGCGCTAACTGCTGACTCATGCTAACCACTGACTTGCGCTAAATGCTGACTTATGCTAACTCCTGACTTATACTAACTCCTGACTTAAGCTAATATTTGACTCATGCTAACTGCTGACTCATGCTAACTCCTGACTCATGCCTCTCTTTAGCCTGTCCTTACGATTTAAGTTATTTCTGACATTTTTATTCACCCTGAGACCAAATGAAATATTCATATATAAATGTACACCTTTTTTCCCATACTGGCTGCCTTTCAGACGTAGTCGGAGACAGGATGTTAAGTACGGGAACCCGATACGGCAATGCCGCGGCTATAACTCCAACGGTGAGTCCCCACGGCGTCAACATCCACAACATAGTGTAGTGCTGAGAGATGACAGTACACATGTCGAACCTGATCACATGTATATATGCTGAACATAAATGAATGCATAGTGGGTAATGTAGATTTGTGTGTGTGTGTGTGTATGTGTGTGTGTGTAGTCAATAAGAACACACTGGAGACGGTGCAGTACGGTGTGGAAAGCAGCAGCACGTTTCTGGAGTGTCAGGCCAGATCTCCACACGCCGTCATTAAATGGCACTTTCACAAAGACAACAGTGACCGAAGGAGAGAGGTACACACACACACACACACACACATGGTGACATGGAAAACAATGAAAAATGATTAATAATCCTCTCTCTCTCTCTCTCTCTCGCTCTCTCTCTCTCTCTGTGTGTGTCTCTCTGTCTCCAGGTTCGTTCAGACGGTCGTGTGCTGAAGACGGATCAGGGTTTACTTCTGCGGTCTCTCCAGCCGACCGACTCGGGCATGTACGTCTGTACGGCCACAGAGAAGAACTTCAAGCACACGCTGATGAAGCTGCAGCTGGTGGTGTTGTCGAGCCAGGCGGTGAACAGCGTGCTCCTGGAGAGCGGCTCTCGACCTCAGACCAGCGCGTGGACGCCCAGTGTCGGCCAGTACAGAGAGCTCCTCAGCATCCTGAGCCAGCCCGAGATGGGCCTCATCAACCAGTACTGCCACGACTACTGGCAGCTCGGGGACGCGCTCCGGGACAGCGGCAGCGTCAAACCCAGCGAACTCAACGAGCAGAAGAAGCCACGCAACCGCCGACATCACGGGGAAGAGCACGAGGACGAGGATGAGACATGAGGACCTCCGTTACGCTTTCAGAGACATGATCGTGAGCGCGATGGAGGGGGGGGAAAGTGCCGTTTCCCAACTCCTCCCAGAACGGACAGATGTTCCAGATGTTATAACGCGTAAAGAATATCATACACAGTATTTATTGTAGGTTGTAAATAGTATAATTCTGTGGATTTCTTTGTACTTAAATAGAAAACAGAAAAAGAATGCTCTCTGTGTATAGGGCGGATATTATTGTTATACCGTTTTTATTGTCATTAATGAGGAACAAAAATCTATCGGGCATTGACGGGCATTTTCATCTCGTTCGGACTTCGTAAAAAAAAAATAATAATAAAGAAAAAATTGACAAAGAGGCGGGACTGAGACGTCGGAAGGGACTATATTTCCGACAGAGCGTGGGGAGGGAGACGTCGCTCTTCTTCCAGGTTCATCAGCACATCATTCATCTGGTCTTCCCTTATTTCTGATCTCATGTTATATATATAAATATAAATATGCACATGACGTTCTACGTGATTGCACAAGCGAATGAACTGAAAGAAGAGCAGAGGAGTGAAAAGGAGCAGCGGTGATGATCAGCACAGTTTCACCAATGATAATGATGGTGGTGAAAATGTGAGATAGGTTTGGTTCGGCTTCTTATGAAACCACTGCGGACTCTGTGGAGCTTCACTTCTTTCCTTTACCACTTTTATAGAGAAGAAAAGCACAAAATGACATGTGAAACACGTGTCACTACAGTCTGGGGTCAATACACATGGAACTCGCAACATGCTACAAATCATCGCTGTTTAACACACACTGTTAAGTTACCGTATTTTCCAGACGGATGGGTTGTAATTCCTGCATTAGTAGAAGTGTAACCTGCCCGTTTATTACTGTTATTACGGTAAGATTTATAGTTAACGTAGACGAGATCAACGGGAAGGCTTAAAGACTGCACTGTATATACGCTGTTACTGAATCACATTAAAGCTGCAGTGTGTCATTTTAAACTTTCCTATAACAGTCTTATTATAAATATACCACTTTAAAGACACCTGGAAAAATTGCCATGATGTTGCAGTGCAGCAAATCTGCACATTTTCTGCATTCCAGGCTACCGGGTCAACTTTTTCTGGCCTGTAAATAAATTCCACGCTGGAAAAAAAAAACCGAAACAATAATTGCACCTCGTGGGGCAGGTATTTGTAGTGTTGAGAGTAAAAGTCAGCAGAGTCAATACAGCTGTAGTTCAACTTACAGTCAGTAGAGGGCTGTAAAGATTACATACCGCCGCTTTAAAGCTTGCTACGCTGTTTGATGATGGATGAAAGACAGTACCAAAGCTCAGGAAGGATACAACAAAACATGACTGACAAGCAGGCAGCAGATATCAACAGCCACGATTTGTCTGGAAATTACGGTACTCGTCAGGACGTCAGCGTTCACTGTGTGCATGACTAATGTGTTTTGTAATGCTGTAATTCTAAATAGGAAAATCTCCAGCCTTATTCTTTTTCCCTCTTTATACGTTTTCGGCAAACCAGAAGATCGAAGGAATTACCCGAGATCAGCGATACACTTATATTTTAAGGTCCAGCCTCTGGGTACAGCACGGCGTGTGGGCTTGTTACTGTCATGAGGAAATCCCACACTTTCCACTTCCACTTCTGTGTCTTTTTTAACCTAAGTGCACAGCTGATGTAATTGTAATGATTGGTGTAAATGACCCCGTCCCCTTCTTCCTGTTGGTGTTGCTGACTAATAAATTAAAGCTCTATATTTTATAGTAATCCAATGTTTTTACTTTATTTTTGCCTGAAATCTCTAATAGGCCACAGGTACCAGATATACGAATCGTTAAACCGGTTGTTACCTGATGACTAAAACTCATCACATTGGTTCTGCTGGTCAGCGTTGAAAGAGTTTTCATTATTATTTCATGTTAAAAAGTGATCATCAATGTTAAACACATCTGAATTGTACACTTTATTGGCTGTGTGACGCCTGCTAATGATGTCACTTTCTCATGTGTATTATTATCATAATATAACTCCAATCCTCACCCCTCAGCCTCAAACTGGACCTAAAAGTATTTTACGTTATGTGGAAAGCCTCGTAGTATCTCTATTAGCATCTATTAGCATTAGCATTATCTGAGCCCAGAACATTGGAGTTCCGACTTTTGCTTTTTAACTTTGGGATTTGATCCCAGGAATATCAGTCCAAACAATAAGCTTTGGTATTACAGCTGAAGAATAAGTCCAGGACCTTCAGCCAATATATTAGATGCAAAGCTTCAGAACTTCAAGTCAAGTCCATTTAGGAGTTTTTCTAAGGTAATGATAATAATCAGGAAGTTTGAGTTTAAGGACGCTAGTGTGCAGTAGTATGCAGGCAATCTCAGTCATACTGCATCCGCCATCCTACCAACGTCATGTTGATCATTTTAAAATCAGACAAAACGTGTCTGTTTTTCTCCAAAAAGCTTTTCATAACATTACCTGGGGTTGGATACGATTGTCATATTTTTGTTTCTGGCTGTAAACAGCTGATTCCCTGCTTTCTGTCATTTTTCTTCCTCAGCTTCAAATGCCTTCACAGCTCCAGCTCAATTATGGTTTAGATTATTAGGACACAGTGTGCTGTGTTCACATACTTAAATGTTTCCCCATGTAGTCCCCATGTAGGACTCATTGTTTAAAGAGCACTACATGCTATGGACTCACAACCTGTTCTCACATACTGCAGACGGTTTAGTGTGGGTGTACACAATTTCAGGTGCAGCCCAGAACTCCAAACTCCTAGTCCCAGCTCTCTGGACTGCAGGTTTCTGGATTCAAAGCTCTTAGGCTTAAAATAATGAGTCCGGAAACCTTGAGCTGGGACTAGGAGTTTGGAGTTCTGGAGCTTCAAGTCCTGGAGCTTTAACCCAATGATCAAACTCCAAGCTCTGGAACTTCTTCTCAAGAGCTTCAGATCATAAAGATTTGGGAACTTTAGCCTCGTGAGTTTTAGCTCAGAAATTTTAGCCATCGAACATTCAGTCTAGGAACCTTGAGTCCTGGAGCTTTTTCCTGGAAGACATGAGCCATGGTGTAAAAGTTCAAAGAGTTCAGAAACATTAGAGCAAGAACTGTAGGCTGAAACTGACACTCAGTAATTTAAGATTTGAAGATAAAGGCCAGGATCAGAAGCTCAGAAACACCACAATGTCCACAAAGGAGCTCGGAAGGCCACAAAGTCCAAGAACATCACGTAGCTCAGGAACTCCAGCCTTTTCAACACAGAAACCCAATGTTACTTGCTGACTGTTACCATAGAAACTGCTAAAGCTACAGGAACCCTGAAGCCCTGGTGTACAAGCATCAAAGTCAGAATTGATTCTGAGTAGGTATTAAAAATCCCTGCAGTGCTTTTAGGGTCTAATAGATGAACTTGACCAGTGATCCAAACAATTCCTTCTCAAAGACATTGTGACAAAAGATTAAACCCACGTCATGTCTTCTGAGTACAAAACACGTCTGTCTTTTACACCAGTATCCATTCTTTCATTATCTGATCCGATCTGATCTGTGGCATCGTTCTCATTCTGAAGACTCTGACATAACCATTTTTCCCAGAATGCCACTCTGTCCAGGATGGAAATTCGACTGGTAGCCCACTCAGGACTCTTATCTTTGTAATCCACCAATTTCTCCAACAGGCCATTGTTCTCTAGTCACATGTCTGTAAGAGAGACGCTCACAGAGAAACGTTCTACTTCATTTCTTGTGCTCAGACCGTTTGACTGACCTGCTGGAGAAAAACTCCATGATGTCCACAGTGAAGGTGAGTGTGAGGAGCTCATGTCTTCTTATACCTTTAAACATGACTCATTTTTACTGTAAACACTGTTTGTTTGTCTTTATTATGTCAGATGACAAATCATGTGACTCATCGACAATGGAGTTTCTGAGCAAATGATAAGCGGGGGTGTGATCAGATAACATCAGACCAGTGGGGTTCAAACCGCATCATGACCTGCAGAGGCACAGGCCCTTCATGGGAACGGTCATGATCAGACTATGACGCCTTCTGAGAGCTTCTGATTGAACACACAGTCCTGAATGAATGTCATGTTCCTGGTGGTGAGTCAAGTTTCAGAGGCGCGTCATCACAGAGGGCAATGTGATAGACTAACCACCAGGGGGCGATATTTACTAAACATTTACTCTGCCCAGTCACAGGTTCGTGCCTGAGATTCATTTATGTTAACCTGATTAAACTGTTAATTATGGGGGAGTTATGTCTCTGGTCACGTGACCAGAGCTATTTATTTTATTGATAATTTTTTATTACATTTTTTTATTAACAAAAACTACAATTATATAAGGTTGAAATAAATTCTGGTTTCATTCAACTAACAGAAATTGTAAATGAAAGATTAAAGAAATTAAATTAGAGACAACTAAATAAAGTTGATAAAAAAAAAAGATTTTCAGTATTAGTCAGGCTTCAGTGTGTTATTATTTATATTTTCATTATTGTTAGTATTGTTTATGTATATGTGTGTTTGTTGATTATTATTATTATTATTATTATTATTATTATTATTATTATTATCATTCATTTTTTCACAAACCTTTTTTTATTTTTAAAATAATTTATGCGTAAAGCCTATTGTTAATATTAGTAATAAAGGAAATAAGGTATAAATATGAAATATTGTATACATACTTTTTATATAAAGTACATAAACTATATATATTTTATTTTATTATGATATATTAAGACTGAATATATCACCATGACCTCAGACCTGGATATAAAACAGCTTTTAAACAGTGAAGTTCTGGTTTAATACATCAGGAGTCTTTGGAATGCGATTATGGTCTTTCCACAGCATGTGACGAGTGGGTAACCATAGAAACATCACCATCAGAAACCAGAAATAAACATCTGTTGGGAAGAAACCCAAACGTCTCTGACAGGTGAATGTTATATTACATTCTGATGGGTTTGACCCTTTCCAACAGGACAACACACCACCTTAAATGAGATGCCAAGTGGTCAGAGGAACACTCATCTGAGGGCTTTTACCATTTACACTGAAGTCAGCAGATCTCAATGTTATCAAACACATCTGGCAATGCAACGTTCTGTAGAACCACCAGCCAGCCTGTGTCTTTTGCATAGGCCCATTTGTATCAGTTTTTCAGTGTATAATGTGTGTTATGTAAAAGTCCTATAAATAAGCCCTATGGATCTGTACTGTACTGTAACATTCCTGTCTGAAACATCTCACAGAGACGAACCTGAGCGCTCTGACGGTGAATGAACTATTACAGGGCACTGACCATTGAACTTACATACCGCAGCTTTAATTCTTCTTCTAGGATGAATCCTTCAGCAGTTCATGGCTGTAAACTGCACTTATTTATTTATAACCTTATTTATTTAGTTACTTTTTGTTTTCAGATAACACAGCAATAATGTACATAATACACATTAACTGTTTTTTTTACATTATTCATTGGGTTACTGGGTTATTTTTTAATTTATGACCCTTATGACCATTTTTAATTTATGACCATCAAACACATAAAACTGAGAAGAAGAATGAGGAGGATTCTCAGGTTCAATACCTTTATTTCACATGAATTTACAGTACAATTTATATATTTAAAAAGATTATGGATATGTACAGTACAAACCTCATCTCCAGGTAGTTTCTGTCACAAATTGCCCCAAATCACCTCAGTTCCTATATGATGCTATCTAATCAATGTTGCATAATCATCAGTGTTAACAGGTTCATACTGGAAGCTGAGACAGCCATCAACCCCTACAGCAGATTATAAACAAGACCTCAGATGACAGTCATGATCTGGCAAAGTCAGTATAAGACATGTCTGTTTACTCGCCATCATTTTTGGCACTTATTTTAAACCATACAAGACCAAACTCCTATCTCTTTAAATGGGGAGAATGATGTTTATTTCCCCAAAACTAAAATAGTAATTACTGATAAAAATACATGTTTGAAATCACTGGTAAAATCTAATTAAAATGATGTACCTTAACTTTGCTCTTGAATTAATATAACACAGAAAAATAAGATTTTTTTATGTTTGTCTGGCTACTACACATGCGCATAACAGAAGCCAAGACTTGACAACACCTCCCCACCTTCCTCTCTAACAACATGCATCGGAAACCAGTTAAAGCTGTTAAAAAGTCAACAGCTTCACCAATCTGCACACTACGATAGGCCCATATTCCCCTCTGTGACACCTTTACTAATATACTGATTGGTTCTTTCTACTGATGGGCGGGACTTATGTAAAGCAGTTGCCATCTTGGCTGTTTCAGGTTTTACCATTCATTTTCATAGAGTGGCTTAACTCTGTATATTATAAGATCTCTGGATCTGAGCATCCAGCTAGCCTAGACTTTCTGTTCGATTGTAGGTTTGACCTTTTTCTCTAGTCTTTTGTGTGATTGTTATGTTGATGGGTCTGGACCGAGCTCTTTGACCTGTAGTTTCTCCACCAAAGTTTTTCTCTCTAATACATGTTGCAGAACAGTTCTGATTTAATTAAAATTCATCTCACTATAATTATTTAATTATTTAATTATTGAATGTTAATTTATTTTAACATTCTCATACTTCAAATAAGGAGTTATTGATTATATACAAATATATCTAAAGGAAAGTCATCACTGGAATTAGTTAATTCATTTCTACTTTATTTTATTGGAGATTTTCTTCCTTTTTTCATATACAAAAGAGCATGTGAATGGACGTGTGAACTCAGAGTGAAAGCAGTGTGTTAATTAAATAATTACATTTTTGTATCATTTATTTAATCCTGCTTAGTAGTAGCAGAAGTAGTTATTGTTGTAAGGAGTCCGTGAGGACTCACAGTAATGGCAATGTGTTTTAAAATAAATAAATAAATAAATAAAAAAAATCCCAGAGAAACCTGTACACCAGTCTAATAATTAGTAGGTCCCCCAGAGGGCATGGACTCTCCATAAGCTTATGGAAATATTCTGTAGGTAATACAATTTTAAGATCTGGTGACTTAGTTGAGAATGACAAAACCCCAAACTCAGATGAGAGTCCCTCTAACCGTAATTTGATGTCTGACGTGTGGGCCTGTTGGAAAAGGACAAAAGCATCAGAATGTTTACAGGACATGAACGGGTGTAACTGGAGTGTTCACCAGACAGAGACATTTGTAGATGTACCAGGGGTCACCTGGCAGGTGTGTATTTTGCATCGACTCATCTGTGTGTGTGTGTGTGTGTGTGTGTGTGTGTGTATATATATATATATACATGAAGTTAACGCGATAAAAACGTGTTAACGCGATCTCAAATTATCGAGCTTAAAAAAAAAATAGTGCCGTTAACGCAAATTTTAATTTGGCCCTGCGATTCACACGTAGTTCATGTTCATTTCATTTGTGTTTTTTATGTTCTAGTATGTGAGTGAATAAACTCCCTTACCATTTTCTCTTGTCCCAGCAGTTTTTAACAAGTACTATTAGCATAACATGTGTTTGCCATTTTAATTGTAACATTTCACTTTAAAGCCTTATTCATTTACCTAGATAAAAAATGCGATTAATCGCGAATAACGATACGAAATTCTGCGATTAATCGCGATTAACTATATGAAATTCTGCGATTAATTGCGATTAAAACATTTTAATCGGTTGATAGCCCTAATATATATATATATAATTTATTTATATATTTATATATAATATAAAAATGTATAAACATAGCACAAAATGTAAGGAAATTTGTGTTTAGTAAATTATTTCTCTGTTGTATCAATGCTTCTTGGCAAAAAAAAATCTTCTACCATTAGAAAGCCTGCTCATTTCCCTTTTAAATGGTGCCACAATTGTAAGAAACATGCATTTGTGGGATGAGTAAGCAGGCTGCGTTTTTCCATGAAAAATTTGCCAAATTCTCTTTGCAATCATACATGATGTATTTATTCACAATAGATCACGAGGCGGCGCAGTGAGCCTGTAGTACACGCTCGAGAGCGCACGCGACTTCCACCTCGGTCCTCGGGCGCGTATGGGTGGAGCGCGCGCACGCTCTTGCCGCGCTCTCGTGCAGTGTTTTCGGTGTAGAGCCGTTACTCCGGTTCAGTCACTCAGATTAGCACCGAGCTAACAGGACCTTATACACCACTGTACACCACTGTACATCACTATACATCAGTATAGATCAGTATACAGTGGAAAAAGACAGGAGGATCAGAGAGGAGTGGAGGAGGAGTGAAGAGAGACAGACTCAGTGTTCAGGACAGTTCACCTCACACAGGTAAGACTCAAGAGGGGGGGGGGGGTGTTGGTTGAGGTGGCATTTAACCCCCTCACAACATAACATTATTACATTATATGTTACAACAAGTTTAACAAGAAGTTCAACAACTGTTTACAACTAATCTCTTAAGTAAAATTCTTTTAGTTTATTAAGTGTTAATGTTGTGATTATTATCAGTTATATAAGTCTTATTTAGAGTCTAATAACACATCTTTACTCTGTCTATTAACAATAAGAGTTTGTTGTTTACAATTTAGACTGAATTTGAGGAAATTTACCAGCTGTTTTGTAAATAACAAAAAAAAACCAAACATAGATATAAATAAAGAATATATTCTGTTTTAAAAAGTCATTAAAGTACACAACACATTAATGTATTAGATACCTATTAAAGTTGTTCTACCTTTAGACCTCATTTCTAAAATATAAAATTACACCTAACTGTGTTTCATCAGCCTCTATCAGTATGTACAGGTGTAGTAACTTTAATAAAATACACATTTCTTCATCTTTTATTTTATAACAAAGTGAAACGAAGGGGGAATTTCATACAAGGACAGCTCAGTACAACAAACAAACAAACAAAACCTTTTCTGACCATGTGTCTAATCGCGTATACTAATTAAAAGTGTAGTAACCTCTTAATTATCTCTGATTAATATGCAACACACTGTCTAAACTCTTTAAACCTGACTGAGTAGATAATAAAATCATTACTGACATCTGTAAAATAAATCTGGTATTTATGTACACATCCTATAAATCTGATGTTCACTATATTTAATATTAATTCACAAGGAAGAAAATCTGTTTTTAAACCAGTTTTAATGATTAGAGGATGGAGAGATGGACATGATCCATCATCAGTCACAATAATAACATTCACCATTAAATAAAAGTCCTTTCTGATGTGTCTACTAAGAATACTTACAATACGATGCTAATGTAATGAAATATGATTCACCAGAATGGAGACCTTTAAGAATGATTACACACCTGTAGATTTGCTCAGTTGTAGTGTGGGATGGTTAAATATGTTTAATGATAATGATCTTTAATGGCCATTATTACAGATGTAAGTCTATCTGTCTGTCTGCCTGTCTTCCGGTCTTTCTTTTTGGCTGTCTGTTTTTATACATTTATAGAAATTTTTGCCCTGTTGAGAAGCCAGTGGCGACAGTGACAAGGAAAAAACATGAAGAAACCTTGAGAGGAACCAAGCTCAAAATTTATTTGTGCAGTTATAAATAAAAAAGTGCAAGTAGCCAGAGAATTAAGTCTGTGATCTGATTAATGGTTTCTACAGCTGTCTATTATGGACATGTCCATGTCAGGTCAGATGAGACTCCAAGAAGATAAGGGGGGTCAGATTGGATCAGGCAGGTTTGGGGAGCAGGAGGAATCAGAAATCGGGGTCACTGGTATCTCCTGGTGCCTCAGCCGTATCAGGGGTAGCTCATCTGAATGGGAGGTGAGGAGAGTGTAGAGAAGAGAATACAGAGAGTTAGGTATGATCTTTTATATAATGGTCACGTTAAATGTAAGTTGTGCAGAGAGCAAGCAAAAACTCTGGCAGACTAGCTAAGACAGCATAACTAAAGGGGAGACCCAGAAGGTGACACAGACATGAGGGCACCCTGGGACATAAAGCAGCCAGCTACTCCACTGTCATCAAACTTGTGTGAACACATGAGAGTTGCTGCTGTAGCCTGCATAATTCAAGGTATCAGCTAATAGCCTGCAGGTAGGTGTGGCAAATCATAAGAGACTAGAAGTTTGCTATGGTACTGTGCCGCAATACCTTCCATAGCTTTATAATTGAATAGTAGTATTTTATAGTCAATGCGAAATTTGAGAGCCAGTGCAGTGTGGATAAGACAAGGGTGATATGCTCATATTTTCTGGTTCTAGTAAGGATTCTGGCTGCTGCATTCTGGACTAACTGCAGTTTGTTTATGCACCTACGGGTACAACCAGACAAGGCGTTACAATAATCCAACCTAGAGGTAACAAAAGCATGAACCAGTTTTGTTCATCATGTAGTGACACCATATTTCTTATCTTAACAATGTTTCTAAGACGATAAAAGGCTACCCTGATAATATCATCTACATGAGCTTCAAAAGAGAGACTGGAATCAATAATCACACCAAGATCTTTACCAGCTGTACTTGATGTAACTAAAAGAACACTCAGAGTAACTATTTAATCAGAATTTAGCAAAACACAATTGTTCAACATCGACTGTCTAATGTCCTTCACACATACCTCAACTTGACTAAACTGCTGTCTCTCGACTGTATTTGCAGACACATATAACTGCGTACCATCAGCATAACAGTGAACGCTGATACCATGTTTACTAATAATATTACTACATAATAACAGTCACTCAAAAGACTTGAACCAGGACAAGGCTGAATAGCATAATCAGTGTGGTGTCAAAAGCTGTACGAAGACACGACCCTGATCAGAGGCCAGTAGCAGGTTATTCACAACTTTAACCAGTGCTGTCTCTGTGCTATGATGAGGCCTAAATCCTGACTGACAAGTTTCAAAAATGTTATTTTTATGCGGGTATGAACATAACTCTTGCGCTACAACCTTTTCTATTATCTTGGAGATGAAGGGGAGGTTAGATGTTCGTTTGTAGTTAGCTGGCAGTGGTCAAGGTTAGGTTTTTAAACCAGAGGTTTGATAAGAACTAATTTAAAAGATTTTGGGACATAGCCAGTCCTGAGAGAGAAATTGATCATTTTTAGAAGAGGTTTGATTATTTCCGGTAGTATCTGTTTGAGGAAAGTTGTGGGTACGGGATCTAATATACATGTTGACGATTTTGATAAAGAAACTAGTAAAATAAGGGTTTAAAAGATTCTAATCACCGATCTGATGCAACTATACTGACATCTAGCTGGTTTGTTGTCAGATTGCTCTAGTTTAGATTTATAGTATTAATAGTGGTATTAATTAATAGTATTAATATGATATAAATTTTCTCCTTCCATGTTGGTTAGAACACAACCAGGTTAGTTTGATGCTACTTACACACTAATTTCCGAGTGGTTCTTTTAAGTGGGACTACACTATCCAAAGTACAGCATCCAAAAACATTGACCCTAAGCATTCGGTCACCTGATCAACCCCAGTGAGGTTGGACAGCGATCCAATTAAAGCTGATAACTCTGGGAGTTTACTAATAAAACGATCTGCAGTAGTTGTTGTAAATGTACGTTTGAGGCTGTGCTGACATGAAGAGCATATATTTTGTTTAATACGGATTTTAAACGAGATAAGGTAACGGTCTGAGATTGCATCAGACTGTGGAAGTGTGACTATATTATCTATATTTAATCTAAATTTTAGTATTAAAAGTGTGGGTCCTATTACATTCTGATTAACTGCTACTGAATCTCCAAATTGGAAATAATGGAAATTATTGGAAATAATTTTACTTATTTATAAATTAGAATTAATTAATCTGTAGACTTATTTTTTCCGTTTACGTATGTTATTTTACTATACAAAACCTCAAATGAGTTAAATTTATCCTGAGGTTTGTGTGTGACGCCTAGAATATTATTATAAATAACAGCGACACCTCCTCCTCTACCAGAGGCTGCTGTATGTAGTTATATACAGGAGGACTAGCTTCATTTAACTCTATATACTCATCTGGTTTAATCCATGTTTTAGTACATTAAACATCTGATCAGTAATAATTTCATTTATTATAAGTGATTTAGAATTAACAGACCTAATATTTAATAGTCCCAGCTTCAGGTCAATGGTGCAGGCTGTGTAATCAGAATTGTCAAATAAAAAAAAAACTCTTCAAGTACTTCTGTATTTTTGTTTGGCTCGAGGAACATACACTCAATATGGTCTCAATATGGTGAAAGTTAGGTTTCGGCTCTGGATTGTCATGTTTTAACTAGGCCTGTTCTAAGACTATGTCTTATGCTACAAGAAATGAGAACACCTTCCTGAGTGGGATACCGTCAGGCCAGCCAAACTACTCCAATGGTCTATAAAGCTCACATTGTTTTCGGGGCACCACTTGGACATCCAGCAGTTCAGTGACCATAACCTGCCACCACATCGTAATTGAATAGCCTCAGAGCAGATTACTTCATCAGGTATCGCTTTTGATACACACCTCTATAATATTACTCTTAGTGACCTCCGACTGATGAAGACGTATATCGTGTATGACTATCTTAGAGAACCTGTGCTTGCCTAAAAGCCTAAGATTACCTGCTATGTCCGGCGCTCTGGCTCCTGAAATACACTGAAATAGTGCTGCTGGTGCCCCTAAAGGCCTAGCTAAGTTCACATGCCTCATGATAGAGTCTCCTATAACCAGAGCTCTTTCAGGTTTCTTAGCGGGTGTCTCACTAAGGAGAGCAAACCTGTTGGACACGTGAACCAGAGAGGACTGGTGCTCCTGTGGGCAAGCCTTAGCATGAGCTTTGGCTTTGCGAGAATGTTACCAAGTCGTCACCCTTTCGCCCCGCTGTGAGGGCTCTAATGCCGGAGAAGAGGGATTTCTATCTCCACCTAAGGCATCCAGACTTTCTCCAACTGACACAACACTACTCTCTATTATCACTAACCCTCTCTAATGACTGGATGCAGACCTCTAATGCTGATATCTTCTCTGTCAGAACTCTAATTAATGTACACTTATCACATTATTGCTGATGATGGAGGAAGACTGGCTGAACAATCTGCACTCCACACACTGGACAAGCTGAATGTTGGTTATGATTAAAGTTAACGTACCTAATATGAAGGATTAAAAATACAGACACGACGAAAAAAAGAGTAGAACTACAGTTATAGAAAAACATTTGGTACAAAATTAATGAACGAAAAAAAAGAAAACAGTAAAATAACACGCTGATAGCAGCGATTCTATCTATCTGTCAGTCTGTCTATCTATCTGTTTATTTATCTGTTTGGAGTGAATAATAAATATCAGTGAGAGAAAACAGAAAAGAATCTGATTAAATCATCTTTTATAAAGGACGAGACGTTCCAGCATGTTCCAATGTGTTGATGTTCCTGCAATATGAATTCGCTGCTCGTGTCGTTCCTAATCTTGAGGCTTAATACACAAACGCCTCTGAGTACTATATTTCAGAAATTTAAATTCAGACGTACTCTAGGGGAATTTACGAGCTCTAAAAACGAGCGGAGTAAATGGAGTGAGCAAACAGCGGCTGTTCCTTTCTCCTTATCAGGGAGTGTGTAAGTTGCCTGTCAGTCAGTACCAGTCTGCACCCAACCACTCAGCCTGCAGACAATCTGAAAGGCATTCATTAACAGCGCTCAAGTGGAGCTGTCCTTTATTTAGGTTACTATTTGCCTACGTTCAGAGACCAGGTCAAGAGAAACTCACAGAGGCTTAGGTGTTTTTGTATGACGAGGACTTGAAGCATTCCTGAGCAGCCTGTGCTCTGGCTTTATAGGTTTTAAAAGTACAGTCACTGGAAAATCAAGCAGGACAGACTATGATTCTGACCAGGCATCAGAAACATATTTAAACCCCTCAGATTGATGAACCTCCAGCACAAACCTGTTCAAGAAGCATCATTAATGTGTGAATTTATGTTTCACCAAGAGTGAACACCTGTATAAAATATACAATGACATGGATAGAGTGGAAACTATATTTGTATCTAGTTTTAGCTTATGAAACGTAATGAGCTTGAGCTTCTGACCGTGTACACAAGGTACATGTAGCTAATTGTGTCCATTTGTGTATTTAATGCAACAGTGAAAATTCTCCAGCACGGCTTAACCAGTCATTAGTTGACTCGTTATTTTAACAGACAGGCTCTGCAAGAGCGTCAGGCTGTACCTGTGTTTTCTCACAAAAGCACGTAGAGTCTGTGACAGGAATGTAAATTAGTGGGGCCCATCGGTCACACCGTGATCACCTCTGTTAATAAGCGACAGCGTCCTCCTGCAGTAGTAGAAGTCCGTAATAGTCAATTTTAACTTTGACTCCTGTTGTTGAAACTTGTTTCTTCCACAACTGACGCAAAGTAAACATTTCCTTTCCTGTTACTCATCTGGATACTTATTTTAATGCCTCTGAGTTTTCAGGAAGGACCATCTCACGTTCAACATGACTGGGCAAAACATAAATAAGGACCTTTGCGCATTTGTTATGAGTCATCTGTCTGTTTGGTTTCGCAACAAGTGTGAGTGTAGGAAGAGATCGCATCAAGGATCTGATTCATCTCTTGTTTATATCCACATATTATTTAATTGCGCTCATCCTAAAGAAACACATATATTAGAATGATGATGTTATATGTGACCTCTGACCCTAGTTTTCCGATCTTTTTTTATTCAGAGATTCCTCACCGGTGGTCAGGATGTCTCCATTCGAAAGCTGGAGGTAACCAGAGGACACCTGCGTTCCCTTGTTCGACATGGTCCACTGGACCACTGTCCTGGTGCCATGTATCTGGATTCAGGCCTTCACGTCGTGGGTGGCATCGTACACCTGCCCTTCAGTGTCCCTCACATCCGTCAACTTCTCCGTGCCCTACCCCATGCCCATCTTTCAGACCTTAAACCCTATTCAGAACATCGCCGTCAACCCTGTTTACCATGAGGTTTACATTGGCTCGCGAAACCTCATCGAGGCGGTGAATGTAACTCTGGGTAAGTTGTGGGAGCTGCGCACAGGACCTGTGGGCAGCAAGGAGTGCCGGCTGTGTCGGCTGTGCGAGATTGAGAATGATCCATTTGAAGAGGATACGGACAGCGAGGTGCTGCTGCTTGACACCTTCCTCATGTACCTGTACACGTGTGGCAGCTCTCAGTATGGAGTCTGTTACTTCCACCAGCTGAATGAAAATGGACGGGCGCCCGCGCCCTCTAAGTGCCTTTTCCGCAAAGAAGCCAATTCAGCTGCTTTCTGCCCAGACTGCATCGCGAGTCCACTGGGCACCAAGGTCAGCATGGTGGAGGAAGGGCAGACTGTGTACTTTTACGTTGCTGCGACTGTCAATGACAGCGTTACACAACGGTACGGACGGAAGTCTGTCTCGGTGCGGCGTCCTTTAGCCACCGAGGATGGCTTCCACACGGACGTCCAGGGCCTGACAGTGCTGCCTGAGCTGAGACGGGTGTACCCCATTGAGTACGTTTACAGCTTCTACACAAATGACTTTGTCTACTTCCTTTCAGTGCAGAGGGAGAAGGCAGATCCGCAGGGCATGTCTCCCTATCAGACTCGACTTGGGCGTCTGCCACGTAACGAATGGGAAATGCGCCGCTACCGAGAGGTCGTGCTCGAGTGCCGCTTCGAACCCAAGCGGAGACGCAGGAACACGGGCAGTGCTGGCACCAGCGAGGCCTTCAAGGACACTGTGTATAATGTGGTGCAGGCAGCGTACTTCGGCAGGGCTGGCCTCGACCTAGCCGATGAGCTCGGAGCAGAGGAAAATGACGACATCCTGTATGGAGTTTTTGCTGTCATGGATGATTCGGGCATTACCGAGCATGACTCGGCTCTTTGCGCGTTTCCCATGGACTGGGTGAACAAGTTTATTGACCAGGGTGTGGAGGACTGCTGCAAATCTGGACCTGAGCAGCTCTCTCGTGGCCTCTGCCACTTTCAGACCTGCGAAAGCTGCCCACACGAGGTCAGTTCAACACATCCAACAATCAGGCAGCATGTAGACAGTTTCATGAGGAAATCTAAAGGGGGCCATCAGGAATTTAATACAGTGACTAAACATGGTAGTGTTTTGCTTTGCTTTCTGTTTTCTTGGCAGAAAGTCTCATAAAATGGATAAAATTTTAACAGATTTTAACAGAAGCATATGTTTATGTGAAAAGTTCTTTAAAGCACAACTAAGGATGTTTTGTTGTTTGGACACACATCTTGAAAACACAGTGCCCTTAAAGACTGGTTTTTAAGTCCATGCCCAAGTTAATAATTATCTGTATATATGCCAACAAAAACAGACAAGAGAACAGTCCAGCCAGTGAGAAAAAAATACATGCTTTTTCATTTATATTTTACTGTGAAATTATAAAACATGTCCTATAGATAGCTACTGTTACTGTTCACGTTCATGAACCCTAACTTCGGTCATTAGCATTAAGGCAGACATTGTGGCTCATGCTAATCTTTTCTACATACCTGAGCTGAATGTGTGTGTTTTAGCTGCATGTCTCTCTCTGTCTGTTCTTCCTAGTAAAATGTATTGGGAGTGATGAGTAATGATAGATTTGTGGACAGAAA
Source organism: Duopalatinus emarginatus (assembly GCA_028565595.1). Taxonomy (NCBI): domain Eukaryota; kingdom Metazoa; phylum Chordata; class Actinopteri; order Siluriformes; family Pimelodidae; genus Duopalatinus; species Duopalatinus emarginatus. The sequence goes on from JAOVVF010000001.1 coordinate 4,751,194, forward strand.
GCATGAGTTTTTCTGGAAATAACGCTATAAAGAAGAGCATGAAAGGGGCGGTGTGATATGCTTAGGCTAATCTACTCCATCTGCTCTGAGGTTTGACTTGGCATGCGTAGTTGGAAATCCATGACCAGGCAGGGTGAAAAGATGCATGCGCAATCAGTATATTTCTTCTCCGGCCTGCCTGCTTGTCCCGTGTGTTTCAAGCAAGAGCACAAAGGCCAGATGCAGATTAAGCTTGCTGCATTATTTGTACAACATATAGTATAGTAAACTGCAATAGATGGTGTCATGCTGCAGTCTAATACACATCCAGATACAGATTTACATTTTGAATGAACAAATCAGAGATGAAAGCATGTAATTATTAATTATACCTCCTCCACAACTGAACACTGTCAAGTCAAACAGTGCTAGAAGGTGGTTCAAGATGAGCAGATTGTGATTACGAATGTTAGGGAAGTTTATGTTAAATTCTCCTGAGAACTTGGAGAACCTTATGTTGAATTGTTCTGGAAACTTCATGTTGAACTGTCGTGGGAACTTGAAAATGTGAAGTGAAAGTGAACTACTTGCACACAGAGGAATGTGACCACACTTGCCCAGAGTGGGGGGGGAGGTGGTCAGCCCCAAACCACAGCACCTGGGGAGCAGTTGGGGAGTTAGGTGTCTTGCTCAGTCATGTCTTGCCCTGTATGGGGATCGAACCCAGTGCTTTCCGGGCACGAGACCAGTTCCGTAACCACTAGGCTACGGCTGCCTATGTTAACTTTATGGGAACTTAGAGAACTTTATGTTAAATTCTCCTGGGACTTGGAAAACTTCCTGCTGAAGTGTCCTGGGAACTTTATGTTGAATTGTCCTGGAAACTTAGGAAACTTTCTGTTGAATTGTCCTGGGAACTTAAGGAGCTTTATGTTGAATTGTCCTGGGAGCTTAGGGAACTTTATGTTGAATTGTCCTGGGAGCTTAGGGAACTTTATAGTGAATTGTCCTGGGAGCTTGGGGAACTTTATGTTGAATTGTCCTGGGAGCTTGGGGAACTTTATGTTGAATTGTCCTGGGAGCTTAGGGAACTTTATGGTGAATTCTTCTGGGACTTGGAGAACTTTCTGCTGAAGTGTCCTGGGAACTTTATGTTAAATTGTCCTTAAAAGTTAGGGAACTTTCTGTTGAATTGTCCTGGGAACTTAAGGAAATTTATGTTGAATTGTCCTGGGAACTTGGGGAACTTTATGTTAAATTGTCCTGGGAACTTTATGTTTGAACTTTATGTTGAATTGTTCTGGGAACTTGAGGAACTTTATGTTGAATTGTCCTGGGAGCTTAGGGAACTTTATGGTGAATTCTTCTGGGACTTGGAGAACTTTCTGCTGAAGTGTCCTGGGAACTTTATGTTAAATTGTCCTTAAAAGTTAGGGAACTTTCTGTTGAATTGTCCTGGGAACTTAAGGAAATTTATGTTGAATTGTCCTGGGAACTTGGGGAACTTTATGTTAAATTGTCCTGGGAACTTTATGTTTGAACTTTATGTTGAATTGTTCTGGGAACTTGAGGAACTTTATGTTGAATTGACCTGGGAACTTGAGGAACTTTATGGTGAATTGACCTGGGAACTTGGGGAGCTTATGTTGAATTGTCTCCATATGAAGCCAACACAGGAAAAAGGAAAAGTGGAAGCAGAGTGGTGTGGTGAAGGTAATCTAATAAAGAGGTAATTAAAGATGACATCTAAAGACTAAGTCATAAAGTAATTTAAGATTGTTTTGGCTAACAAGCAGCGAGCTAGGACATGGACAGCTTGACAGCTTAAATGTTTAAAGTATAAAATCCAACTCTGTACCAAAAGCCCCTTAAGAGATCATAGCATTCAATAGCAAAGCTCAACTAGATTGCACTATACACGTTTAGTTAATGAAGAAAAAAGTCTGAGTTGAAAAAGTAATCAAAATCTTGGCAGTGAATAATCAGTACCACTGCAAAAACATTCTCACTGTAGCTCAGGACAGGTTTAACACAGAAAACACATCATCACTGAATCTGATTTGTGTAGATGAGACCTGGAGCAGAGCTTTTTTTTTTCTTTTTCAGCAGTTGCTGAACTAAAATACACTCAAGTGCCAGTAAAACTGGTAAATTAGTCTAATACTGCAAGCTTGCAAGGTTGTAGGCAATGAACACCAGACTTCCTGCAGAATGGTGTACTATTCTGTTGTATACTGAGATGTAAGTTTTCCGTGTTCCAAAGCGTATTGAATGGCATCCCAGATGTATTCAATAACATTAATTATCTGGTGACTTAGGTGTCAAAGGCAAAACCCCAAACTCAGATGAGTGTGGCGCATTGTCCTGTTGGAAGAGGACAAACCTATTAGAATGAATGCAGGACATGACCGGGAACCAACAGCGTGTGTATATGTTTTACCTTGTCTGTTTTCTTGCACTTCAGCGTATTCTCCACTCCTGCACCAGCTGGCCAACGAGCTGATTATAGCTGTAATGCAGCTTCTCTTTGGTTTTTTGGTATTGTTTACACGCTATACAAACAACTAAGGATTACAAAGAGTGCTGATTTGTGATGAGTTACACCCGTTAATGTCCCGCATTCGTTCTAATGGGCCAAATTCTGGTTAGAGTAACACTCATCTGAGTTTGGGATTTTGCCATTCATACACTTTTGGACTTCACACGCTTGTGGAAATATTCTGTAGGCAATGAACACCATACTTCCTGCAGAACGCTCCACAGTTCTGTGTTCGATAATGTTCACAAACAAGGTGGATTATTTACTCTATCATACATACCTAAAATCCATCTGGTGAGGAGAATAGAGCAGAATACAGACTAAACAGACATCATGTAAACAGAGCATGAACCCGTTTGAGCATTAAGGGCTTGAATGAGTACTGATGTTTTCACTGCATCATCTGCAACTCTAGTTTGGATTTTTATTTTTATTCTTTATGTGTGTGTGTGTGTGTGTGTGTATAAGCATAACTACACGTTTCCCTACTTCAGCTCGGATCCAGACGGCTGTGGGCTGCGAAAGCTTTCATGGTCAGTTGTGTGGGTTGTGAAGAGTTAGTGACCTCTGATTTAGAAAATCCCCCATTACATCACAGCCCAGACATCTCCTTTCTGTTTCTCATCCTCTGCAAACACTCTACACAGAACCATTTCATTCAGATCGTTATGTATGTCACAGGTTTAGCTGCGAAGGCTTTGTGTCATCCGAACCCGACTTTTCAATGACTTGTGTAGGCATGGTTTCTTTGGCGAGGATTCCAGTCATAGCTTCTGGAAAAATCTGATTTCGAAACACTTCTTCAAGATGCTGTAATTTTCCACAGAGGTGAAATGTGGACTACATAGATTTCTACTTTCTTCTTTTCACTTTGGAGGAATTTGAGTCGTGTTAATTAGAAAGGTTGATTTATCAGTTGGCAGAAACAGTTCTGAAACAGAAAAAAGATGCTATACTCAAATACTTCACCAGAACTTCTGTAGACAAAATAGGAGATATACATTACAAGGCCACACCAGATATACATTACACAAGCAATTACAATGGCAAAGGATGAAATATATATACACTGCATTGCCAAAAGTACTTGCTAGTCTTCCTTAATACGCATATAAACATGAGTGATATTCCCCCTCCCCCCACCGTTGTAGCTATAACAACTGTTCTGGGGATGTTTTTCCACAAGGTTTAGTAATGTGTTTATGGGAATTTTTGACTATTCATCCAGAAGCGCATTGGTGAGGTCAGACACTGCTGTTGGACAAGAACGTCTGGCTCACAGTCTCCACTGTAATTCATCCTAAAGGTGTTCCATCAGGTAGAACAGGAAGGCCCCGTCCCCAAACTGTCCCCACAACGCTGGGAGCATGACACTGTCCAAAATCTCTCAGTATGCTGAAGCATTAAGGTTTCCTTTAATTGAAACTAAAGGGCCGAGCCCTGCACTCCTGAAAAACAACCCCACACCGTTTTCCCCCTCCACCAATCTTTATACTTGGTCAGACAAATATCATTCTCCAGGAAAGCCCCTAACCCAAACTCTTTGGCTTTGCATTGCTCTTGGTGATGTAAGGCTTGGATGCAGCTGCTCGTCCATGGAAACCCATTCCATGAAGCTCTTTACATTCTGTTCTTGAGCTAATCTGAAGGCCACATGAAGTTTGGAGGTATGTAGTGATTGACTCAGTAGAGAGTTGCCAATCTCTGTGCACTACTGCAAGTGCCTCAGCACCCGCTGACCCTGCTCTGTCATTTTACATGGCCTACCACTTTGTGGCTGAGTTGCTGTCGTTCCCCATCACTTCCTCTTTATTATAAAACCACTGACAGTGGAATATTTAGTGAAGAAATTTCATGAATGGACTTTGCACAGGTGGCGTCCTATCACGGTACCATGCTGGCTCTTGAGAGCGACCCGTTCTTTCACAAATGTTTTAAGATGCATCTGCATATGATTAGGTGCTTGGTTTTATACACCGGTGGCCATGAAAGTGAGTGAATACTTTTGGCAATGTAGTGCAGCAAGTAAACAGTTAGCTGTCAAATCTCATGTGTTTGGAGTAGGAAAAATGGGCAGGTGTATGAATCTATGTGACATTGACAGGGGGGCAAATTGTGACGTCTAGACCACTGGGTCAGATCATCTCCAAAACAGCAGGTCTTGTGGGGTGTGTCCCAATATGCAGTGGTTAATACCTACTAAAATGGTCAAATAAATGACAACTGGTGAGACTTAATGATGTGTGTGAGGGAAGAAGTCTAGACATCAGTGCTATCATGCAGAACGATCTGTTGCTAACGTTTTAATCCCAGATACCACTGAACACCTTTAGAGATCTGGATGAATCAAATCCTCGTTATGGCTGATCAGTGTGTGCATGTGTGTGTGTGTGTGTGTGTGAGCAGAGTATGGAGCATAATATGAGCTGTAGAGATCAGCCCACTCTGGTGGCCCAGCCGTGTTACAGAGTGGATCTGTTTAACAGGCAGATGAGAGACACGCTGCTCACCTCTCTACTCGTCACCACCATCGAAAACAAAACCCTCGCTCACATCGGCACGGCGGACGGCAGACTGCTGCAGGTACGACACACGTGACCCGACAGCGCACGTATCTCCTAACACAAAAACTGAAAAAATATATATGGGCATGTCTGATGTTTACAGCATCCCTCCACTGTAGGAGTAATATCCATCTTTTAAGGTCCTCAATCTGTACATGTACATAATACTGAATAAAGTGCTGCAGATCTCATCTTCGGTAGAATACACACCAGAAGAAGAGGCAGTGTGTGTGTGTGTGTGTGGACATGTGTTATAATTCTGTTCTGGTGTGAACACATGGCATTTCATCTGTCATCCATGACACTGCCTTATCCCGGCTTCTCGTTCTTCATCTACATGGAATATGTTTTTAACAGTGTGTCATGGTGAATGGTGTGTTTTATTTGTGTCATGTCCGCTCTGCTTGTCTTGAAGTTCGTCTTGCGGAGATCCAGTCCCATCATCTTCGCCAACTATTCCCTCGCACAGAACCAGAGGGTGTCGTCCACAGCTGCCGTGCTTCCGCCAGACCATCTCCTGTTTGTAGTGGGAAATAAGGTATGAGCTTGTATTATTATTATTATTATTATTATTATTATTATTATTATTAATATTATTATTATTATTATTATATCCGCCATAAAGTCCAGACACATAACTACAATTTCACAGCTAGGAGTCTTTATACCAAAGCCGTAGTAATGATAACCAGGTTGTCTTAAAGAACAGCTAACTAATACATCAAACAGCCATAACATTAAATCCACCTAACTCACTGACAGGTGAAGTGAACAATATTGATTATGTCATTACATATCATATGGGTGTGATGTATTACACAGCGAAGTTAATAGTCACTTCTCAAAGTTTATATGATCAAAACAGGGCCTGTGGTTCCAGTTGACAGTGGCTGTATTCGAAATGGCATACTACTATACTGCATAGTGCATACTGCATACTACAGTAGTATATACTGCATACTGCCTACTGCATACCATCTGTAGTATGTAGTAGAGTCAGAAACGTCCTGTAGCATACACACGAGCTTCATGTGAGCTGCGAATTTGTCCGAGAGAATTTAAAGAGCCAGAACTTTAAAAAATGTCCAAAACCTTTGTTATTTTAACTAAACAGTGTGTATGGGAGGAGTTGGAGGAGGTCCACACTGCAGTCTAAAACAGCTGTAACTGCTTTATTGTTGCACTTAAATGTAAGTACAGTGGCAGCGATGCTAACAACCAGTTAGTGTTTTTACCTGGTTAAAAAAAGTAAGAACAATTTTACCAACAAGAATGTTTAAAATATAGTTAAATATATGATTTTCATACTAAATAATGATGGAATAATACAGCGCTACGTAAAGTGAAGTAGGCGGAGCCGGTGAGGCCGCGGTGCATGCCGGGATTACAGTATGCTGATACTGATAGCTCCGCTGTATACTAGAAAATCTGACCAGAGTACTACGGGTACCTGTAGTACACTACAGAGATCCAGTTTGGTCGCACACTACATACTACTTTCAGGCAGATTTAGCATGCAAGTAGTATGTAATATGCCATTTCGAATACAGACAATGATTTATACCTACCAAAAGTGTTCCAAATAAGGACAACCTGTGACCCAGTGACAGGGTCATGGAAGCCCAAGACTCTCTGATGTGTGTAAAGACTAGATAGTCAGTCCAATCCTACAACTAACTTCTTAACGTCTTTGGTGTCAGATACCACAGAACACCTTCTGAGGTCTTGTGGAGTCCAATGCTATGTCTGATCAGTGTATGTATGACAGATTATGATAACGCACGTGTCGAGAAGTTTATCATTCGATCATTAAAGGAGAACGGTTCGAAACGTGTCACACGGTTCTCAGGTTACTGAACAACGTTATCTTTGAGAATTGTATCGTTGTTTGAGACATCGACTTCAGTGACTTTATATTATTTTAAGAGAAAGAATGTAAGATGACCCTCTCCTCATAACCATGTACATATTACCATGTACATGTGTATTATTACCACACAGATTTTCACCAAATCCAAATGAATTTATTGCAGTGCAGTTTCAGACCCTCTTCATTTACAAGTCTGCGTTTACACATAATCCTGTAAAATCTCTGTATTAGTGTAACAGTGAGAAGAGCATGAGTCTGATGATCACCATTCGGGAACAGTGACGCTCTAGTTGGTGAAAATAACACAAAATACTGTTTTTATTATTATCGAAATATAGATACAGGTCAGTTCCTGCCCTGCTTCTGCCTCGCTTCTTTTTAAATGGATTATATTTAAGATGCATATCAATAAGCTTTGAGGTTTGTTTCTGTGCAGATGATCCAGGTGCCTCAGAGAGGTCCAGGGTGTCTCCACTTCCTCACCTGTGCCGAGTGTCTGACCGCGCCAAGGTTTATGTCCTGTGGCTGGTGTTCAGGGCGCTGCACCTGGCACTCTGAGTGTGCAGGGCATTGGGTCAAAGAGTCCTGCCCACCTGTCATCACCGATGTGAGCTACAGAGCCTACACAAACACATACACCCCACACACACTCACTCACACACACACACACACACACACCACACACACATATACACACAGACTGTTGGGTGTAACTACTGTTTACATTACAGAGGGTTAAGGCCTAGTTCTGTATAGTCACTGCTAGGTCACTTATCTTATCTTTTGTCCCCACGTGACGCAGCAGTCTGGGAATAACCTAGCGTTAGCGTCCCTGCCGTTAACGACACTAATCAGACATGAATGAGTGATGAGATTACACATGTTGCACTTCACATTTTAATCCCATCACATTTAAACACCTATGAATAACCTATCATTACCTGTTGACTTTATGATCACCGTACAACCTAATCACCATCAAATCATAACTGCCCTGCATTTCCCTCACAGTTCTTCCCAAAGACGGCGCCCCCTGATGGTCAGACGGAGCTGTCGCTGTGTGGATTTGAGTTCCAGTCACCCCACAAACCTGACATCACCACCAGGACTCATGTGGTGAAGCTCGGAGAAACCGGCTGCATGGTGCACCCTCAAAAAAGCAACAGCACAATGTGAGCGGCGTCTGCCACACGCGCACACACACACACACACACACACCATTTATGTAATCTCTCTCTCACACACACACCATTTATTTACACAGCTTGTCCATTGAACAGTCATGTACACCTACCGATATGATATGAGATAAAATTCTCCACCAGGTAACAGTTGCTGTCTGGACAGTAATCTCTAATGCCTGAAGAATGCAACCTTAATCCAGCTCAGCAAGTCAACAGGCAGTTCTCAATGTGTTGGAAGTAGGAACAATTAGCAAGTGTAAGAATCTGAGTGACAAATTGTGATGTCTAGATGACTGGATCAGATCATTTTCAAAACAACAGGTCTTGTAGGGTGTGTCCCAGTATACAGTGGTTAATGCCTAACAAATGTGGTCCAACTAAGGACAACTGGTAAGCCAGTGACAGGGACATGTAAGACCAAGACTTACCGATATGTTTGGCAGGTGGTTTTAATGTTATGGCCGATGCAGCATATACACAGGAACATTGTAATCATTTCAGTGTTGTGTCTTCAGTGTTGTGTCTTTAATCCAGTCTCTCTGTCTCTCTGTGTGTGTGTGTGTGTGTGTGTTCATAGGCTGATGTGTAAGATCCGTCCTGGAGGTATGGAGCCCCCGTTTAAGCCAATTAACATCACAGTGAGCGTTCGTGAAGATCGTAAAGAAGACCCTTACTTCATCAGGGGAATCGCTGAAATGCCTGGATTCACATTTGTGGTAATTTATAGAAAATGTTTAATATGAACTTTTTCTTAATTTTGGGTTTTTCTGAAATATTTCCTGAATGTTTGGACAAATGAGCCTGCTTACTTAATGTATAAATCAGGTGTGAGCAACTTGGTCTGTTTTATTAATGTATATCTTAGTGCTAGGCAATATGGGAAAAAAATCGTATCACAATATTTTGTTTCATATCAGACGACATCGATATTTATCACAATATAAATCAAATCATTATTGTTATGTTACACTTAAAGTGTCACAACTGAGAGTTGAAATTGTCAAAAGGCAAATTCTGCTTTAAATTTTTCCAACAAAACCTGAGAAATGTACTCTGGAACGTTTCTCCACTGTATTCCAAATAAATTCAAATTGAATAAAAGTAAGTATTAACACAAAATAAATCTCAAAACTCGACCTCTATATTGTCTACTTTTCCTTGTATATTACTCAAACTTTTAAAAATTGTTACTTTGTTAAATTGTTTAAATTAAAATTCAGTATGAATTCAAGCAGCTTTCAAATGTAAACCAAAGAAAACAAACAAAATGAACATTCACAGAGTTGTGAATTAGTACTGACATGCACGCCTGCAGTAACCCAAACATTAGCACGTGGGCTAACACGCTCTGTGCTCCATGTGTGTGTCAACCAAACTTGAAATGGCTGTAACTATAGTTCAGACATGATTGGTTCAGCATGGCGCTATTCTCATTCTCAGTGGCTCTTAATGGTGTCTGTCAAAAGATGGATGGAACTGATTATATCGGCGTGTTATCAGCGTCTTATACTTCTATCGAGGAAACGTTACTTCGCGATAATTATCGTTATCGTATTATATACCCAGCTCTGGTATATCTCATAATTATTGGTACGTCTTTCACTGTGGCTGGGAACACTGAGTATATATTACACTGTGTCGAGTCTATAATATCATTATACTGCATAATTCTGATTCTAAATCATCTAAACAATACTGGATGAAGATGAGCGATGATGGGTCATGTGTGATACCAAAACATTACCCTGTCTCAGGTTTATCAGAATATAATAATACTGTCTCTTCATGATATCGTTTCTTTTGCCAAGTTTATGTAGTAACACTGCAAAGTGTATGCTAGTATACCTTGTGGTTGTAAAATACCTTGCGGTTGTGTGTTACTGACAGAGGAGAGAGAAATGACCCTCCCACTCAGACATGACTGCCAGTTTTTCTCTCTTGGATGCTCATGTGACATTCAGTATTAAATCTCTTCAATGATTTTGTCAGAACTGAACAGCCTTTGTATGTAACAACGCCGTGTCTGTGTGTCTCAGCTGCCCAACATCACCGAGGTGCAGCCGGATTACGGTCCAATGAACGGAGGCACCTTGATCAACATAACGGGACCTTTCTTACACTCAGGCCGGACCAGGAAGGTTACGCTGGATGGTGAACTCTGTCCTATCAAACGGTGTGTGTGTGTGTGTGTGTGTGTGTGCGTGTGTATGTGAGGAACCAGAGCGTCTTTGACCAGTGCAGGAAGTTAATGTTCATGAGCGAAGAAGTGAACGTTGTGTCCTGTCCTGCAGAGTGTCTATAGTCCGGGAGAGCCTGTCCTCCATCGTATGTCTTTCTCAGCATGTCAGTGAGGTGAAGGACGTGGTGCTGCAGGTCTACATCGATAAGTATCGCATCGCCACCACGAGAGTGTTCCGCTACAAGGAGACGCCTGAGATCCTCTCTGTCCAGCCCGACTGCAGCTTTGATAAGTACAGCACTGTTGCGTCGTCACTCAATGGTCATTTTGTTATTTATTCTTTTAATTAGTACGGTGCTTAATTCCCTTTTGCTTTCATTTCTCCATCTTTAAACGGCAGCGGCTCGAGGATCACAATCGAAGGGAAAAATCTGGACTCTGTCTACAGGACCGTCATCCATTTCAAACCCAAAGAGAGCCACCTTAAGCCAGTTTCCACTGTAGGTTCCACCAGACCTGACTGTTAGACTGTCATTCAGGACCATCTACTGAGTAGCTCATGGTGTAACTGCCCTTCAGGACATAAGCTTTGTCTTCCTGCCTCATGCTTTTTTTTTTTTCCAGGAGTGCCAAGGAAAAGCCCAGTCCACCCATATGGAGTGTGTGACCCCAGTTTTCCCCAGAGATGAGACAGAAGAAGGGGAGCTGTCCTTTGACATGGATGGAGCTGTGGGTCTGTGGAAGCAGGACTTCTCATATCACCCCTACGGCAGGCCCATTCCCTTCGAGACAGAGGGGCACATTCTTACACTCTACCCTGGGTTTGATGAAGTTTCCTTACATGTGAGTGGGGTAAAGCTATGTGTGTGCATGGTTTAACCTCACTTTAACCTTTGACCCACAGTGGGATCATGTAAGATAGTATCAGTGAGCTCAAAACATCTAAGCTGATAATGTATGTGGAAAACCTGGATATTTATAGGCTAGGTTTCCAGTCATGGAACAGTTGGAAATATCCAAGGAATGAGGTACTTTGCTATACTCTGTGTGTGCGACAGCACCAGAAGCTGAACCTGGTGAACTCCTGCATGAAGATTACCATGACTGTTGGAGGAGTCGACTGTGGAGCGAAGGTCCTGGATAACGAGATCACCTGCCGCATCCCTAAGAACCTCACCATCCCTAATGAGGGCTTACCTGTGAAGGTGAGAGCCCTGAGGTCAACAGTGATCTCAGCCTCCTCTGGCTGTGAGGACCTTCTGTGATAATCCTTTTCCTTTCTTAAGATAACAGTCAACGGACAGGTTCATGATGTGGGCACGGTGGTCCTGGTCAGCAACCATTACGTAGTGGGCATCGTGCTTGGCATTCTGGGAGCTCTGGTAGCTGGAGCAGTGCTGGCTTATGTTACCATGAAACACCTGAGGAAGAAGAAGACAGGTGAGGGAGAACTGTGGAGTATTTTCACATCAGACTTAATGATTTTGGTCGACAGGGCACAAGCTTTATCAAATTCCCTGTCTGTTAAAATAATTTCAGTAATTGAATATGCACATGCATAAATTAAATTGTCTCGTCTGGCGTGTAGATTCTCTGGCTGAAAGTCGGCTTAACCACTACTCCCGTAATCATAGTCTCTCAGGCAATGGCAGCGTTGAGCTCCTGCCCATTGGGGACTACAGACGAGGTGAGACCAGTGTTGATATTTCTAATATTTTAAGTACACACTTTCAGCTTGTATGGCTTTAGAGCATGTCCAGGTAAAAATGCCAGCAAATTATTCTTAATGGGGGTTCAATTTTATTTAATTATATACATTATAAACTGTGCTCCAGGAGAGCTTCCCTTCAGTCCGACCCAAGTGTCTACTGCATCTGTGGCTTTTCCTGGCCTGGCCTACGCCAACACTGTGGACCCCAGTCTCAACCCGCTCTTGCCTCCTCAGAAAATCTCCATCTTTAGCTTCCGTCCTGAGCTCCTGGAAGAGGTGAAGGACGTCCTCATACCGGCCTCCATGCTTAATGTACAGTACCATCAGATCATTGGGAAAGGTACTCCTGAGCCAGAACACCAATTGAGAGCTAATAATAATAATAATTATAATAATAATAATAATAATAATAATAATAATTATTATTATTATTATATAAATGTATAATGTATAATAATATAAAATTGTCACGATTATATACAAACCGGATTCCAAAAAAGTTGGGACACTAAACAAATTGTGAATAAAAACTGAATGCAATGATGTGGAG
>JAOVVF010000001.1:4778856-4793578 GCA_028565595.1 Duopalatinus emarginatus
TTTGTGTTACAATTCCGGCTGGGCAGTTATTCAGGGTGTGTGAGGCAGTTAAATTGGGACATCAATATGTTGATTGTGGTGATCAGTTCAGTTGGAGTGTTGGTGTATTTTAGTGTGCTCAGTGATAAAGTGCAGCTCTGGCTCAGTGTGTCTGCCGGCACTGTCTCTTCTGTCCAGGTGCTCTGGACTGTCCCTGTCGTCCTGTCTCCATGGTCAAGCCATGATCACGGAGTCTCTGCTTCATGGAGATGTGTTTCATCTCGTCTGTTCCTGAGTCTTTAGTATGTTAGTGTGGTCTGTTGGTCATGTGTGTTAGCGGTGTGTAGGTGTTGTGTTAGTGGTGTATAGGTGTTGTGTTAGTCATGTGTAGATGGTGTGTTAGCGGTGTGTGGTTGGTTTGTGTTAGAAGTGTGTCAGTGGTATATCAGTGAGTGGTGTGCATATATATATATATATATGTATATATATTCTCTCTCTCTCTCTCTGTGTGTGTGTGTGTGTGTGTGTGTGTGTGTCTGTCTCTTTGATGTACTGAATTCTTTCTCGTGTTATTCATTCTCCTGAAGGAGGTCTGGCTGTGAAAGAGTGTTTCAGACTGAAGCTCTCGCAGCCTGATCTGATGAAAAGAGCAGAATTAGTGACTCTATGGTTAAACTGAACTGCTGTGACATCTGCTGCTCCAACTCACAGAACATTAAGAGAGCAACATAAGGCTGAGGCACTGCATCCAGTCTCAGTGATATTTCAAAAAATACAGAGGAACATGTGAGTTATTGTACAGTTAAACAAATACAGCCATGTAGTAAAACTCTTCTGCTTCTTCCTTCTTTTTATTATCACAATTAGAGCAGATGAAATGGCTCTGCCACACCATTTAACCACTTCATGGTACAGTAATGAAGCACTACGGAGAACCGCTGACACAGAACCAATTCATCACCCTGTCATCATCTCATATCAGTCATCATTTCATAGTCTGAACTCGAGAGGTGAGTAGTGCATGCTCCAAAAATGGACCTATTACATGTAAAGTACATTGGAGGAAAAGGTCAATTTTGTGTAATTATTTAATAAATTTTACATCATAAATCATATTCAGTGATATAATCAGTTAAATTGGTAAGTTTCTTTTATACTTTTTTATTCTTTATTTTTTTTTCTTTTACCTTTTATTTATTTATTGTTATTTTATTTTAGTTTTCTTTTTTTTTCTCTCTTTTTTGTTTTATTTAAATAATTTTTGAAAAATACATTTGTTGAAAGGAGAGACAATGAGAATTTTCCTTGTGGGTGGTGTAGTGGTAAAAGCCTTGCCTCTAATGGTGGAGGCTCTGGGTTTAAAGGATAGGATAAGGGGGTTATTTTTTCTTTTTTCTTTTTTCTGCTCTTGTGAATGGAACCACTTCTGCTCCTGTTATTAACAGGAAACTGACTGAGGGCAGATTCAAACCCACAACGTTCACCATGAGGGACCATCACTCGAAGCACTGTACTATAGAAAAGTGACAGCATAAGCCACATATTGGACTCAAAATGTGTGTATGGCATCAACATAAACTTCAGGTTATTAAGAGTAAACTGACTGAAGGCAGATTCTAACCCACAACACTGACAGCTAGGTAGAATTCGAACCTTTTTCTCTAACTACTGTACTACAGGGCAGTGGCACCGCTGCTGACCTGTTGGACTTTTGTTCTGTAGCAACAAACCCATTAGAATAGAGTTCATACAGGGCATCAGTTTAAGCTTGAGGTTATTATTAGTAAACTGACTAAAGGGAACCCATAACCTTCATCACCATGTAATATTCAAACCCTCTCCTCTAACCACTGTACTACAAGGCAGCAGCACCACTGTGGACATGCTGGACTTTTGTTCTTTATCAATAAAAATGTCGGAACAAAGTTCATACAGGCCATCAATAAAACCTTGAGGTTATTAAAAGAAAACTGAACAAAGCCAGATTTGAGCCCATAACCTTCACCACAATGTAGCGTCTAAGCCCTCTTCTCTAACCACTATACTATACTACAAAAGCCCAGCTGTGGGCTTGACACAGTGAATATTTCTCCTTCATCAGTCAGACACTAGCCTCAGTCTAGTCTTTAGTCTAGTCTTTAGTTTTTGAGTTTTGAGTTGGTTCTTAACTTCAGTTCCTTTATCCCTGTAGTCTCAGATACAGGAAGCAGACCAACACCAGTCCAAACCAGAGTGAGAGATTTAGTCTGTTGTATAAATGTGAATCTGAAACCAGAGATACCAGTTAGATTCATAACTAAAGTTTGCACTAATATTCGGACTGAATATGATATGATCCTCATAAATGTAATAATTAAAAAAATGCAATCATTAAAGGGAAGTAGTGTTGTTGCGTCATTAAAGGACGAGTAATGCTAATGATATACTTTAAAAATGTTGCATTTTGTTGAGAATTCCCATAATGCCTATTTTAAAAAACAAACAGAATAAATATTCGAGTCCAGCTGAGAATTTCTCCTGCTTGCTAAATGCGCAGGATCAAAATGTGTTGTTTAATTATGAGGATATTTTTTATTAAAAAGAATTCAATTCATTTGCGCATTAGATTGTCACTTAGCGCATCTTAATTATGCAAAAGTCCACGAGTTTCTGTCTATTGGAAATATTAAAAGCTGTTTGGTTTAGCCAATTATAAATAAATTACATCTCATTTGATGGTTTTAACAGCTTCACTCCAATCATTATCCTGGATTGGCTTTATTTCCATAATGCCTTAGTGTGTTTTAAACTGCAGCAGGTTCGAGGTGTTGGTACGTTTGTGGAGGTCGCGCAAAGATAAATGCAGAAAACCATATTAAAATCTAACCATTCGTGCAATTTTTTTCAGAAGCTTCAGAATGTTTACACTGGAGTATGATGCCGTATGGTATGATTGATTCAGTATCTAAGGCTGGAATTCAAAAACATACTACCAGTCTTATTATTTTGATGCATACACTGCTTAACATCTGCAGCAGAGCCACAACCAGCATATCGATGAGATACATCATGAGAAAAAAAAACATAAAAGGAAAAAAACAAGTGCACTGTAAATGTAAAATAAAAGTGAAGTGTTACCTATGAAATAAAATAAAATGTAATGATGACAAATGACACAATTAGTCATTTTAACATCAGAAATTAATTATTAAAGTAATTGCTATATCAGAAATAAGTGACTATGACATCAAGAAAGAGATAAACTGGCACAGACGAACCTATGGAAAATACATAGACTGGTGGTGTCTACATAATAGTACGCGGTTTGTTTATCTGATATTCTATGAGACCCCTGGTACATCTACAAACATCTCTGACAGATGAACACTATGTATAGCTCATTTCAGGGACAATGTGCCAGCACACATGTCGAAGGATGCCAAATTCTGGTTATGGCCATTTCTATCTAAGTCACCAGATCTCAACATTATTGAACACATCTGGGACACTATGCAATACGCTGCGAAACACAGAGATCCAACACCTCAGAATACAACACAATTGTGGACTGTTTCACAACACTGAGGTCTGATGACTTAGGTGTGAATGGCAAAACCCCAAACTCAGATAAGTGTTCCTTTAACTATATTTTGGTGTCTCTTGAAGTGTTAGGTGGTGCTTTATCTCGTTGGAAGAGGCCAAACCTATCAAAATGAATGCAGGACATAAACAGAAATCGCACTTTAGTCTCTCTTAGTCTCTCTGATAGTTTGTCAATGCACAGCATTGGATACGCATCAAATTTAGACACCACGTTGACTTTCCTATAGTCTTCACAGAAGCAGACCGCATCTTCTGCTGGGTAGCAAAGCCACCAGGCTGCTCCTTTCACTGTGTGGCTCCTCAGTTACTCCCATATCGAGTATGGCCTTGAGTTCCGCCTGAACAGCTTTGGACCATCTGTTCTATGGGGTCGGTGCAACCGGGCAGAGAAGAAAACACATCAGAAACTTCCACGTGTACATGTGCTACCTGTATTCTCTGGGATTTATTTACCTCTGGTCTCAGCTTCTTTCTCTTACCTCCGCCAGAGCCACAGGTACAACCTGTCTCCATAGTTTAACAAGGTTGAGGTGGTATGTTTGCATGCATCGCCTCTGCACATTTGCTTGACCTCGTAGTCGACGTTCACGACTTGCCATGTGACCTTAAAGGGCCCCTGTCACTTGGCGAGTAACTTGGAGCTTGACATGGGTAGTAAAACAAGTACTTTATTGCGAATGTGTTAATTGACCCAGTGAGTGGAATTTTTCCTCGCAGATCAAGAACGTACTGAATGACATTTTTACTACGTAAAGGTCCCTCCTCTCTAATTCTCTCACGATATCCAGTTTTTAAAGGGGCCACCCACTCTGCCACCTGTGCTAGAGCAAGATCAGTGCCTGCTGATTGGACTGTTGGATGTCGGCAAGGGTCCGGCAATAGGCGAGGACTCCAGGCCCTGGTATCTCTCTCTTCACTTATGAAACCGCCATGCCCCCTGCCACAGAGACACACCAGGGGTGCCATGGAATGTCAGCTAAACAAATCCCGCAGTATTATGAAGCCATCACCGGCCTATGTATTTTGCATAGACTCTTCTTCATCAGTTTTTCTGACACTTCAGTGTAAATGTGACATCATTAAAAGAAGACGATCATAAACGAACCATAAAGTAACTGTGACACCAGGAATTGAAGTTAATGATGAGTTTTCCGCTCTAAACACACTGAGGATGAAACCGTGTAGTCCGTGTTGAGCTGTGTTCTCACACACAGCGTGGAGAGAGGGTGAAGTGTGTAATTGGATTCTGGAAAGGATGTAGGCCAGTGGCTCTGTCATGTCTGTGTGTGTGTGTTTGGACACAGAGCAAATTACACCCCAAGTTCTGCAATTCAGTGTACTAAACACAGACACGGATGTCAAGTGCTATATGAGTCTGAAACCTTGTTTAGAGGAAGTAGCTATGAATCACAACCAATAAACCCCCCCACCTCAGAACACACACATGCACACACCCCCACCCCCCGTATTTCTGCCTAAAATTTTATGCTCTGTCATTTTTTCCTCTGTATTTTTCTGTTCTCTCTTTTTCCTCCGTGGAGATGACACTCTGTGGATGGGTACAGTACACACACACTCACTCTCTTTCTCACACACACACACACACGTCCTTGCTTACGTAAACCCGTTCCTGGAGCACTCATGCCTCCTCTCTCGCTCTCCATCTATTCGGCCCTTTAGCGCAGCCTCTTTGTGGTGCTCCTGTTGCCTTGGTAACTGCTGTCCTGACAACGTGGATGTTGGAGGTCGCCAAAGCGATGCCCAGATTTCAGTATGTAAAGAAAGATATAGAAATGTTGCGTGTCTTCTTTTATATTTTATGTTGCTGGCTGTTTAGATAAGATTGAAAGCACCTTCTTCTCCTCATCACTCACTCTCTCCTTCTCTCTGTCTCTCATTTACAGAGCTGTAAAACACAGCTGAAATGCTCATGGCTTCTTGCAGAGGTGTAAATGTTGTGAATAATGGATTGGGATCAGTATGAAGAGAAGTGTGTGTGTGTGTGTGTGTGCTTGAGCAAACTGCACTTGATGCTTTTTACCCTAACCAATTTTTTTATTTAGTCAGAGGAACTACACACACAAACACACACACTGTGAGAGCTGTATAGAGTTTTGACCTAAGACTTTCATGCTCTGTCAGAAACACTGCAGATTGTGGCCATTTTGTTTCAGTGTCCAAAAGTGTAGCGATTCATTCATCCAGTACACTCATGAATCCCACAATGCACCACGTTAGGCTAGTGTCCTAATGTTACCCATAATGAGAATATGGGTATGGGATATGGGGAAGGTTCTCCTTACTGGGTATATAAGGTGATGCAGTATGGAAGAAAAAATAAATAATTAATATCACAGTCGCATAATCATCATACAGTATTAGCATGAAAATCTCATAGTCATACAAGCGGATAGCACTCAGTGTGAATATGTGAACAAACCAAACACCTGATTAAGAATAAGTCTAGCTTCCAAGATGTCCACCTTGATGTGGTTCTTCCTGACAGGTTGGCTAAAAAGCTAAAAAGAGAACTTTAAGGGTGTTTTATCTGTAGATTGGTAACCAATAATTTATACAGTTATACAAAAGTAACAGAGAGCTGATATGTTGCCATGAAAGAGAAGAATGACTCCTGCTGACATTGTAGAGGTGCTACAGAACCTTGACGAGGCTAACTGCAATGGCGGAGAAAAAGCCTCAGGCGTGCGAATTTTAGACCATCAAAATGACCAAGGTGCTCATTCTAGTAGTTAAGAAATCCTGGCCATTCAAGTGTTAAAGGAATTTCTTAAGATAAATTAAAACCCCCTCCTAAATCTTGTCAGGTTAGCTCTATATTAGCATTAAGTATTACAAACAATCATGAATATTGCCTCTGAAATTTTGTCAGGTTGACTCAACGTTAGCATTAACACACTCTCTGAAATCCTGTCAGGCTGGCGCAGCGTTAGCATTAACATTAGCAGTAACACACTCTCTATGAAATCCTGTCAGATTGGCTTAATTTTAGCATTAATGTTAGCATTAAAACACTCTCTGAAATCCTGTAAGGTTGGCTCAACATTAGCATTAACGTTAGCATTAATGTTAGCATTAACACACTCTGTCTAAAAATCCTGTCAGGTTGGCTCAGCCTTAGCATTAACATTAGCATTAACACACTCTTTATGAAATCCTGTCAGATTGGCTTAACGTTAGCATTAATGTTAGCATTGAGGTAAGCATTAAAACACTCTCTGAAATTCTGTAAGATTGGCTCAACATTAGCATTATCGTTAGCATTAATGTTAGCATTAACACACTCTGTCTAAAAATCCTGTCAGGTTGGCTTAATGTTAGCATTAATATAAGTATTGACGTTAGCATTCACACACATCTAGCTAGAGTTAGCAGTGAATGGCAGTAGGAGCCAACTCAAAAACATCCTCTAGATTAGCTCATGATGTCTAGCTAGTTAGTGTTAGCAGTTTATAGTTTTAACATCCATGAATATTCATTAAAAACTGCACCAAACATTCTGTCAGATTAGCTTCTCGATAGTATCAGCATTGACTGCTAAGAACATCCTAAATATTATCTCAGTAATCTTGTCAAGTTGGCCTACGGTACCTAGCTACATTATGTAAAGGATTTTACACTCTACAGTATGATGTAAAATCTCAGAAATCTTAAAATGAAAAACGAATAATTTTTCTAGCATTAGACAAATAGCTTGAGTTTCAATGAACAACTAAATAAAAGACTCATTTAATTTCTATCATCATTACACACTTTTACTCATCGTGTCTGAAAATGATGACATGTCTCACACACTGAGAGAAGGTGTGATGATAATGAAGATGATGATGCGGTTCCTCACACAGAAACCGCAGAAACCCTTTCAATTATTCACCATTCTCTGGCTCAGCGTCCGTCTTGCCTCAGGCCTGCAGTGATGCTGCGGAGGGAGTGCGGTAATTACTGCTTCCTGTCCACCAGCGCTGATAATTGGAGATCACATGTGGACTTGAACAGAGGGCATGTGTGATCAGGGCAAGGGGAGGCCAGGATTATATAAAGAACCGATCTCAGTGCACTGGGGTTTAATATGGGGCTTAATCTGAAATGAACAGGTCTCAGAGCTATGAAAGGAAACACCTCATATTGCATGGCAATTCTTTTATTAAATATCAGGTCATACTTTTTATTCATTTACAGTAGCATTTAATGTCACATGGTAGAATCAACGGCATAAATGACGCAAAAGTCTAAAACTGATACTGTGCTGTATACTGTAGTTCTATAAGATGAACATACTTCTGTTTTTGTGTAAGTGTTAAGCACGTTTTAATCCTTTTCCCCCTTTTCAGATCAGAACAAAGCTGTTAAATTGCTCACCGGCTCCACAAGAAAGCATCTGTCATGAAGCGGAGCCTCACATATTTGAGCGTGAGGTTTATTTATAGCAAAAGCAAAAATACAGAAAAAGTAAAAAAATGCCAAAAAGTCTGATAAGGCACCAATATGATGGTGTGTGTGTGATTAAATGGTTGAATAAGGTGGAGAGAACATACAATGCAGGTGTCTTAGCGTGAAATTTACAACACTGATAACGCTGACTTGAATGCGAGTCCAGGAGGCATGGCTTGTTAAACTGACAGCCGGTTTAAGATGCTCTGATTGGTGACCTTTTTACACATTTTTCTTTGGGACCATATTGTAATAGGCCCTTTTCACACACAATATATGGATGTGGGGCGAAACAAATTCTGGTATTCCTGGAATACTGGCATTCTTATTTTTTTTCAGCTCGCCATGCTTTTTTACTACATCTCTATCATCACTGCCAAAAGTGATATTCGGGATAGTTTGAGAGCCCTTAACAATGAGAGATTCACAGTTAAATAAAGTATACAAATCTTTGTGAAAGAATTTGCCAGAAATTATCAAACCTCTTTTAAAAATGACGAATTCCTCTCTTAGTGTTGGCTGTGTCCCTAAATCGTTTAAATTAGCAGTTATAAAACCTCCGGTTAAAAAACCTAACCTGGACCCCTGCCAGCTGCAGACCATTATCTAACTTTTCCTTCATCTCCCAGATCATAAAAAGAAGTTGTAGCGCAGCAGCTTCATTCATACCTGCACAGAAATAACATTTAAAAAAAATTGTCAGTCATAGCACAGAGACAGCACTGGTTAAAGTCGTGAATGACCTGTTGGTGGCCTTAGATCAGGGTTGTGTCTCCCTGCTTATACTGCTTGACTTAAGTGCAGCTTTTGACATTATTAATTATGCTAATCTCCTTCATAGGCTAGAAAATGTTTCTGGAGTTAAGGGAACAGCCTTGTCCTGGTTCAGGTAAGGTAAAGTTTGGTGTTCCACAAGGTTCTGTTTTAGGCCCGTTATATATGCTACCTCTGGATAATATTATTTGTAAACATCAGCTTTTACTGTTATCCTGATGATACACAGTTATGTGTCAGCACATATGAGAGACACCAGTTTAGTCAAGTTAAGGAATGTGTGAAGGCCATTAGACGCGGCCCATAGTCATGCCCATTAGTTATGGCCCATAGTGTCACTATTAAAGCTTTCCACCACTACCGAATGAACATGTACTCCTTGCTAAGAGTCTGTTCTCTTAAATGCTGACAGCCTTTAAGAAGGGAACATTAAAACTGTTCCACTGAATGTGACTGGGATCACCACAAACGTACAGGGAAACTGTTATAGGTGACTGTGAATGAGTGTAATCATGAAATCAGTTGCTGGGAGCAGCCATATTGAATGGCTGCCAGGGATTCTGGGAAATTAAGTATGATGCTGTAGTCAACACTAAAGTACACAGCCATTATTGGTTTAGATTTTTTTTTATAAGTAGAGTTACTCTGCACCAGTACAAGGCAAAAATGTCAAAAGGTCCTATAAAGTAAAAAGAACATGATCTAAAAGTAACAAGAAATGCCCCAAGTGGGTAATCACTGACCACTCCTTTAATGAGCTCTAATTTATTGATGACTTGCTTGATCATTATTCTGCCTCGAGGGTTTTAGGATTCTCGGGTCAGTTACTTTAAAGGTTCCAGGGTTCAGATAAAGATTAAACGCTGTGTTCAGTCGCTGATCAATAGACATGCTTTGTGTAACTGACCTGTTTTGTGCGTGTTTAATTCTATATAGCACTTAAGCCAGCAAAATGATTATTATTATGTTTTTTTTATCCCATCATCAGTTTAAATGATTTTTGGTTGAGATTTTATTGGTTGTTAACTTTTTTGTGTAAGCGAGATTATTAGAGCAGGGCGGCGGGATGGAGGGAAGAGGGCTGAGAGGATGAGAGCTGAGAGGACGAGTGCGAGAGAGAGCTGAGAGTCGCTTTATGTAATTGGAGTGTGGTTGTGTAAATGAGTAATCAGTTCAGAGAGCTGTAGAGCAGGCAGGACAGAGACATAAAGCACCCTTATCATCTTACTCACATCCAAACAACTGCGCTGCTCAAGCCCCAGGTCCGTGACATCACCGACCACTCGCCAACCCTCATCTGGCATCTGTGGTCCCTATGGCAACATGTATAAGGTGTGCCTAATGTAATTCGGATGCCTCTGAAACATACACATAGGCTTGATCCACTGATGTAAAGACAAGCGGTACATATAAATATGTCCAGTCTGTCATACAATCATAATCACTATGTACATGTGTTTTTGTGTTTAAAGAGGTGTGTTTTTAGAGTTTATAATGTGTATGTGTCTAAGAGGAACATTTAAATGTCTGAATAATAAACTGCTTTGGGAAAAAATTAACAACAACAGGATGATGAACTGCAGATGATTATTTTCTTTTCACAACTTTTCACAACTTGTCCAGTCAAGTGGTTTATTCCTCTTACACCACAGCATCTATCCTTCGATCACAGTTCTTTACTGGCCTTGCCTTTTTTGTGATTGCATAAACAGGAGCTGCCATTCTTTTAGTTTTTCTCTCTTGAAATAATAAAGACTAAAGAAAAACGTAGCTTGTCATGTTACAGAGTGAATCACAGTGAATCCACGGTGTACTGCTGTATGTATATTTAATCCATCATTTACGCTTATGTCCATTTGGCCAGAATACAGTATTGCTGTATTTGTTTATTAATCTGGAGACTGTGTGTGTGTGTGTGTGTGTGTGTGTGTGTGTGTGTGTGTGTGTGTGAAGGTTATCTTTTTGTTTGCTGTCTCTCTGCAGTATTTTTCCACTCTTCTCCATAACTATGGCAACCTGGTCGAGTTGAAAATCTGGGTCTGCAGTGGAAAGAACAACACTCAGGCAGATGTGGACTCCATCACTCCTTCTATCTGTGGTGTGTATGAAAGAGGAAAAGAAGGAGAGAAAAAAAGGCAAAATGTTCATTATATCTGCTCCCCCTAGCTGTCTTTGGTATTGGCTGTGTGTGTGTGTTTGTGTAGTGTGCGTGTTTTGTATGCCTCAAATGTAAAGGAATAAAAATAATTAGCACAATACATTCCTGCTTGAAGTTCATTTATCGTTGTGAAGCTAATACACGGCTACTTCAATGCTAGCATGCTAATGATCTTCGTACACTATGAAGCCTACTGCATGCCGATACAGTGAACAGTGACGTTGCTTCTTGTCCCTCACACTGCATTAAACACCAGTTTAAACACTGCTTGATTTAAAATGAAATGCTACAGCTTGGCGTTTAGACCTTCATGTGCATCGCCAGGCGTCTGTGGTCTAAACATATAATTAGAGTCAGTCCTCTTTCATTTAACACTAGTGATTTTACTGCACAACACTCCGCATGAGCAAGTAAAGTGCCTTCCAACCATTATCAACACAATCAGAACCTTCTGGAAGGATTAGCCGAATTTATGGGAGGAAACACACACACAGGTAGAGAACATAAACAGGACAGCACAAGTGAAACTTGATTAGCAGACGATATAAAGCAACAACATTCGACCAATCAGACTGAAGTGGGCATTATTTTGCTTGGCAATTCAGCAAGCTCCACCCACTGTGAACCGTTGAGTAAGAAATTAAGTAAGAAAGCTGTTAGACAGTGTGTCAGACACTTTCTATCCATAACAGCTAACAAACCACACAGTTCTTACAGACCCAGTGGCAGTTTTGTGATGCTGAGATGTTCAGCTCACAACCTTTTTATCAGTAGCCAAATATCTTCACCATGGATCTATGATCCATTGCATGGACTTCAATAGATATTTTTAAAGGGGTCCTGTGGTACCTGTGACACCAAGATTATTAACAGATCTTTTTGTGATTCTTCCATAGATTGGACCAGACATACTAGCCTTCACCCCGCCGTCCCCTTTCTTGCACATCACTGAGTCCTGGTCTGTCATGAGCCTATCACTGGTTCAGCAGTTGTCCATTCTTGGACCAGTTTTGGTAGGTACTAACCACTGTATACTGGGACACACTCTACAAGACCTGCTGTTTTTAAGATCTGAAGCGGTCATCTAGACATCACAATGAGTCCCTTCTCAAAGTCAGTCATATTTCAACACCTTTTTGTCAATTTTCTGCTTTTAACAAAAGACACTGTCCTCAAGTGGCTTTACAGAAATCTTTAAAGATAAGCTGGAGGCAACAGTAGTGAGGTAAAACTCCATGATATTACAAGAGGGAGAAACATTGAGACTCTGGGTGACTCCAGATAGTGTGATTATAAACAGTACCATCTATAACTGTGTGATATGTATTAAAAATGACTGTTGATGACTGTTTATATTAACTCCCAGAGTTATCAGCTTTAACTGAGCTAAGCTTGATCAGCTGACCGAATGCTTAGTCTCAACGTTCTGTTGTACTCTGCATAGAGCAGAGCCCCACTTAAAAGAAAAATAAGTGAAGAGAAATAACTAGCTCTGTGGTATATTGATTGCTCCTTAAAACACACCGCTTGGAAATTAGAGCACAAATGGCATCAAACTAACCTGGTTGTGTTCTAAACATGATGTAATGCCTTGTTGTCTGGTTGTTCCAGTAGGTGCATAAACAAACTGCAGTTAGTCCAGAATTCAGCAGCCAGAAACTTTACTAGAACCAGAAAATATGAACACATCACCCCTGTCTTATCCATCCCACACTTGCTCCTGATCAAATTTTGCATTGACTGCATTTGCATATAAAATACTACTATTGATTTATAAAGCAGTGAATGGTCTCACCTTAGCCAACTTCTAGTCTCTTATAATCTGCCATGCCTGCTTTGGTGCAGGCTATTTGCTAGTACCTCGAATTATAAGTGCTACAGCAGAGGGGAAGATCCTTCTTTTATAGAGCCCCACATCTATGTAACAGTCTTCTAATTAGTGTTTGGGACTCATGGTCATGTTTACCAAAACATGGTGTGTTTTGGTAAACTGGGATGTTTGGATGCTGCCCACTCCACCCCACCCCCTTTTTTCACATGTTCACTCAAGTTTGATGATGGTGGAGTGGCTGGCGCCTTTATGTCCCAGGGCGCCCTCATGTCTGTTTCTGGTTCTCCCTTGTAGTTATGCTGTAGTTTCTGCTTGCTTTCTGCACAGCTTATATTTAATATGACCATTACATAAAAGATCATACTCTCTTCACCTCCCATTCAGATGAGCTACACCTGATATGGCTGGGGCACCAGGAGATATCAGTGAGCCCAATTTCTGATTCCTCCTGCTCCCCAAACCTGCCTGATCCACTCTGACCCCCCTTATCTTCCTGGAGTCTCACCTGATCTGACATGGACATGGACAATCATTAGTCAAACATAATGGACAGTTGTAGAAGTCATGATTTAGATGACAGACTTTAAATAATTCTCTGGCTACTTGCACTTTTTTATTTATAATTGCACTGTCTGTGTCATCCAAATGAGTCTGGGTCCTCTCATGGTTTTTACATCTCAGGGAGATTTTCTTTGCCACTGTCGCCACTGGGTTCTCATCAGGGATAACATTTCTATTAAAGTATAACACTTTCCGTTATTTCTGTAAAGCTGCTTTGGGACAATGTCCTATACAAATAAAATTGAATTGAATTGAATTGTATTGGGGGCCCTCACGACCTGAACGCTGTCGGCCACTATCACAGAGAAGGCACATGATCAGCACATTTTTATCTTTAAGCTCCCAGCACACAGATTTCTCTTACTGATCTGCAAGCGCATGGAATAGAAGACAATCAGTACAGGCCATTGTGTTGCACAGAGAGGTTTCTCATCACGTCATACACATGGAGGAAAATCCAGATATGATGAGAAATGATGAGAAATTATTGTTTCTTCAGTGTCCTAAGAGCAGCTGGAGGTTGGAAAAAAATGTGTAAAAGTTTACATTTATATAGTAATTTCTCGACTACGCCACTTAGGTTAAGTACTGTTTATTGAGGCAGAAAAGTTAGCTGAACAGTCCCCTCACAGGCATTCCAATTAAATGAAAGAAAGACAAAACAGTGACATGAGTTTCTCCAAACATCAATAATAATGTATTTTAATAAGTTAAAATCCTAAAGAGTTTCATTATAAGACTCAATTCAATCTACTACAGAAAAATCCACTATAACACCTAATACCTTCATAAAGAGAGAAATAGTCTGCTCTGGCACCTACACACATAACATTAGGATCTGGGGACTTGGGTGTGAATGGCAAAACTCCTAAATTCAGATGACGGTTTCTAGACATGTGTGGTGGTGCATTGTCCTGTTGGAAGTGGCCAAACCCATGGTGTAACTCATCAAAAAGGAGATACATGTCAGAGCATTTGCCTGTCAGAGACATTTGTAGACATACCAGAATCCCATGGAATGCCAGCTAGACAAACCCCATACCATTCTAGGGCCATCACCAGCCTGTAGTTTGTAGGAATACCTCACCATGTGTCAGTATTAACTTCAGTGAAGCACAGTAACATGAAGCTCACCTCATCTGTAGAGACAGAAATGATGCACACACTATAGCTGTGTTCCATTCGGAAGGCAGCTGTCTAATTGGGCCTCACTCTTAGACAGCATATGCACATTCCTGAGAAAAGGACATGTTTCCTTCTTGCTCAATCCCATCAAGTAGTTCACCAGCTCAGAGTTCCAGTGCTCAGTTTTAAAAACATGTCACAGACTCGCTTCAGGAGAGAAGTTTGTGTACAAATGTAAGTTATTTTGATAATTTCTCTTCACT